>JBBGZY010001420.1:3047500-3238365 GCA_037952925.1 Lithobates clamitans
AAATCTAGTGGAACCAATTGCCTTCAGAAGTCACCTAATTAGTAAATAGAGTCCACCTGTGTTTCATTTAATCTCAGTATAAATGCAGCTGTCTTGTAAAGCCCTCAGAGGTTTGTTAGAGAACCTTAGTGAACAAACAGCATCATGAAGACCAAGGAACATACCAGGCATGTCAGGGATAAAGTTGTGGAGAAGTTTAAAGCAGGGTTAGGTTATAAAACAAATATCCCAAGCTTTGAACATTAATCAGAGAAGCAGCCAAGAGGCCCATGGTAACTCTGGAGGAGCTGCAGAGATCCACAGCTCAGGTGGAAGAATCTGTCAATAGGACAACTATTAGTCGTGCACTCCACAAATCTGGCCATTATGAAAGAGTGGCAAGAAGAAAGCCATTGTTGAAAGAAAGCCATAAGAAGTCCCATTTGCAGTTTGCGAGACGCCATGTGGGGGAAACAGCAAACATGTGGGAGGAGGTGCTCTGGTCAGATGAGACCAGAATTGAACTTTTGTGGCAGAAAACTAACACTACACATTTCCCTGAACCCACTGTGAAACATGGAGGTGGCAGCATCATGTTGTGTGGATGCTTTTCTTCAGGGAAGCTGGTCAGAGTTGATGGGAAGATGGATGGAGCTAAATACAGGGAAATGTTAGAAAAAAACCTGTTAGAGTCTGCAAAAGACATGGGACTGGGACAGAGGTTCACCTTCAGGCAGGATAACAACTCTAAACATACAGCCAGAGCTACAATGGAATGGTTTAGATCAAATCATCTTCATGTGTTAGAATATCCCAGTCAATGTCCAGACCTAAATCCAATTGAGAATCTGTGGCAAGACTTGAAAATTACTGTTCACAGACGCTCTCCATCCAATCTGACAGAGCTTGAGCTATTTTGCAAAAAAGTCACTCTCTAGATGTGCAAAGCTGGTAGAGACATAGCAAAAAGACTTGCAGCTGTAAGAGCAGCGAAAGGAAGTTCTACAAAGTATTGACTGGGGGTGAATACAAATGCATGCCACACTTTTCACATATTTATTTGTAAAATATGTTTAAAACTATTTTTCATTTTCCTTTCACTTCACAATTATGTGCCACTCTGTGTTGGTCTATCACATAAAATCCCAAAAAAATAAATTTACGATTTTGGTTGTAACATGACGAAATGTGGAGAATTTCAAGTGGTATGAATACTTTTTTAAGTACAAAGCACACTCCCCATGTTGAGGGCATGTAGCCTGGTACAGTGCAGGAGGGGAGGCGCTCTCTTGTCCCCCGACTTTTCCTGCGGCCTGCCAGGTTGCGTGCTCTGATAAGGGTCTGGTATGGATTTGGGGGGGACCCCTACACCATTTTTTTAAAATATTGGTGCAGGGTTCCCCTTAAAATCCATACCAGACCTGAAGGTTCTGGTATGGATTTTGGTGGGACCCCTATGCCATTTTTTTAAAATTTGGAGCAGGGTTCCCTTTAATTTCCATACCAGACCTGAAGAGCCTGGTATAAATTTTGGGGGGACCTCCACGCAATTAAAAAAAAAAAATTGGTTCGGGGTTCCCCTTAATATTCATACCAGACCTAAAGGGCCTGGTAATGGACTGCTGGGGGGAACCCATGCCGTTGTTTTCAATGAGTTTGACCTACATTGCCGAGACCCGACAATTCATTACAGCCGCGATCAGTTTTAAATTACTTTTTTCCTTTAGAAATGTCATTTTGCTGCGGTACTGTTCTAAACACGGGAAAACTGCACCACTTTACAGGCATACTATAGACACCCCCCAGGCACGATATTTAAAGCAATATTTAATTTTTATTGTTTCACTTTAAGCATTATTAAAATCACTGCTCCCGAAAAAAACTGCCTTTTTAAAACTTTTTTTTTGCATTGATACATGTCCCCTGGGGCAGGACCCAGGTCCCCAAACACTTTTTATGACAATAACTTGCATTTAAGCCTTTAAAATGAGCACTTTTGGTTTTTCATGTTAGTGTCCCATAGACTTTAACGGCTTTTCGAATTTGCCCCAAACACCGCATAATGTTCGTTGTTCGCCGAACGCCCGAACAATCGAACAACCAAAGTTCGCCCATCCCTACTTGGGACGCCTATTGCTATACCTTTATTCCTCTCAGTGCAGGTTTTTGAGAGGACTTTGAGATATAGTGGGGTTGGCGATCCTGGATAAGGAGCAAGGAGAAGTCCGCCTTTTTCTTTGATGTGGGTCTTTCAAGTGCTGTTGCCAACAGACTGCATGGCAGGTCATCATTTGTCCGGTCAAACATGTGGTGCCGAAGCAGCTGCTGTTCTGGCCACGCTTGATCCTCTTCAGACATAGGTTGCAAACAGCAACGGTGTGATCTGCTGCACATGTGTAGAAAAAGGCCCACACCAAGGAACTTTTAAATGTCAGTGGGGAGTCAACAGTGCCTTGCACCTGCAGAGCTCTGCGGTGTGATGCAATAGGGTGGCTGCCCTTAAGCTGCCCCCTAGAGGACATCCTGCCTTGTTGGAGTTGTGCCTCTTCCTCCTGCTCCTCTCTTCTCTCAGGCACCCAAGTAGAGCCAGTGACCTCATTATCCCCTCCCTCCTCGTCACTGGAGCAAACTTAGCAGTATGCTGCAGCTGGGGGAACATGATTGCCAGTTTCTTGTCCTTCTTGGGCATCCCCTCTCTCTGGGCTCACGTTACTCCCTTCCTCAACATGGGAACCAATATCGGAGCCTTCAAATCGCTACGCATCCTATCAGCATGTACCCGACACTGTGGTTGAATAGTTCTGGGGACTCCTCCATGCATGATGGTGGGGCTACGGAAGGAGGGATTGTGGAGAAGGAGTCGGTGGAATAGGCCACTTTGGCAGCTGCATTGGAAGGCAAACTACTCTGAGCCTGGGTGACAGAAAATGAGGAGGATGAGGACTGCTTTGTTATCCACTCCACCAACTTTTCTGCATGTTCTGGCTCAATAACACGGCCAGCAGCAGAAAAAAAGGACAAGCATGCCCCACGGCCACCTACAGAGGATGCACCATGTCCATGACCAGCACTGTTGACTGTAGACACAGAGGCTGCTTGCTCTCCTTTAGTGGACTGTGAGCGTCTGCCTCTCCTTGGTGGCCTTCCAGGCATGATGTATATTTTGTTTTGCAACACCACACTACACTGTATTAGACACTACGTACACAACAAGAAGTGTAATAGAAACGCTACACACTGTATTAGATACTGTGTAAACCGCCTTCACTGTATTAGCAACTGTACTACGACTACACTGTATTTCATACTGTGTACACCACCAGACATGTAGTAGACACTGTACACACTGTATTAGAAACTGTGTACACTGTCTGCACTGTATATATGTGGTGTATTGTTTCTAATACACTTCAGAGTGCACAGTATCTAATACAGTGTGTACAGTTTCTAGGCTGCACTGTATTTTATACTGTGTACACCACCAGAAGTGTAGTAGAAACTGTACACACTGTATTTGATACTGTATACACCGCCTGCATTGTATTAGCAACTGTACTACGGCTGCACTGTATTTTATATTGTGTACACCAGCAGAAGTGTAGTATACACTGTACGCACTGTATTAGATACTGTGTACAACGCCTGCACTGTATTACCAATTGTACTACGACTGCACTGTATGGTGTACTGTGTACACCACCAGAAGTGTAGTAGAAACTGTACACACTGTATTAGATACTGTGTATACCACCAGAAGTGTAGTAGAAACTGTACACAGTGTATTAGATACTGTGTACACCGCCTGCACTCTATTAGCAACTGCACAACGAATGCACTGTATTTTATACTGTGTACACCACCAGAAGTGTAATAGACACCGTACACACTGTATTAGATACTGTGTACACCGCCTGCACTGTATTGGCAAATGTACTATGGCTGCACTGTATTGTGTACTGTGTACACCACCAGAAGTGTACTAGAAACTGTACACACTGTATTAGATACTGTGTACACTGCCTGCATTGTATAAGCAACTGTACTGCAGCTGCACTGTATTGTGTACTGTGTACAGCAGCAGAAGTGTAGTAGACACTGTACACACTGTATTAGATACTGTGTACACCGCCTGCACTGTATTAACAACTGTACTATGGCTGCACTGTATTGTGTACTGTGTACACCACCAGAAGTGTAGTAGAAACTGTACACACTGTATTAGATACTGTGTACACCACCTGCACTGTATTAGCAACTGTATTACAGCTGCACTGTATTTTATACTGTGTACACCAGCAGAAGTGTAATAGAGACTGTACACACTGTATTAGATACTGTGTACACCATCTGAAGTGTATTAGAAACAATACACCACAGAATGCACGGTTTTGGATATATATATATATATATATATATATATATATACACACACACAAGATTGTACACACTGTATTAGATACTGTGCACTCTGAAGTGTATTAGAAACAATATATATATACACACATACATACATACATACATATATATACCTAAAGTGTATATATGTATATATATCAAATACACAAGACTGTATATATATATATATATATCTATATATATATATATATAGATATATAGATATAGATATACATATACATATATAGATATATACACATATATATATATATATTATATGTATCTAAAGTGTATATATGTATATATATCAAATACACTGCCACTAACTGAATAACCTGCCTGCTTATTCTAAATCAAGCTATCTCACCGTCCACACCAACAACACTACACAGGGCCGCCGTGTAGGCAGCCTTATATAGTGTGGGGCGTGGACCCTGCCTTTGGCCAATTATGGCTCTCTTAGCAGAGGGCGCTGGGATTGGCTAAGGCATGCTGGTCAGGTGCATGCTTTGGCCAATCATCATACAGCAATGCACTGCGATCTCGCACTGCATTATGGAGCATTCCATGGGTGCTCGAATTTGCCACATAGTGTTTGCTCTTCAGCAAACAGGCG
This sequence comes from Lithobates clamitans, assembly GCA_037952925.1. Classification (NCBI taxonomy): domain Eukaryota; kingdom Metazoa; phylum Chordata; class Amphibia; order Anura; family Ranidae; genus Lithobates; species Lithobates clamitans. The sequence goes on from JBBGZY010001420.1 coordinate 3,052,491, forward strand.
AACACCTGGAGTTGCCACCTCGTCCCTTTAAACCCGAACTCCTTTGAATTACACAGGTTCTGAGGCTAATTAAATGCAGATAAGGCACCAAGTGAGTTTAATTACCACCTTAATCAGCCACAGAACCTGTGTAATTAATATGTGTTCGGGTTTAAAGGGATGAGGTGGCAACCATACGAACACCCAATGTTCGAGTCGAACGTATGTTCGACCTGAACATCAAGCTCATTCCTACTTATTTTAAAGAGTTGTGTTTCAGCATGCTTATGAATGGATAATTAAAAACGATGATGACATGTTTTAGAATGCATATATGCACCGAGTAGCATGATCCCACGCTTTCACATGAGCTCAGGTGTGAATATGACTGGCTGTGCGGTTCCTGCTCTGTTCTAAGGTTAGCCAGCAATCATCTCCTGTTTTAGCTAATGCATATCATGTCAACGGTATTATGTTGCCTTTTTTCATGCATATCCCTGAAGCTGTTGCTGATATTACATCTTCCAGAACAAGACAAGCCCAGCGGTGTTCATTTCTGTGCAAGTGAGAAGCTTTTCAACTTTTCTTCAGAGGCACGCATTTTTCTCATTAAACAAGAAAAGGTGCTAACAACATACAGTATGTGCTGCCATGAATGAATGAGAGCTGCTAACGGTGTTCACAAATGCTTTTAAAGGGGACCTATCAGTGTGATAAAAGCAACCAAACTAACAATTGTTTCAAAGTGTTTGTCATTTCTTAGATCCATTTCTGTGCCCCAAAGGAGCCCCTAGGTCCTGGGGTACACTATAAAGATAGATTCAACTTCTGTCTGATGAAGAGTTAAACTAGATGTACAGTAAACCCCAACTGGATGAATTTAGTTTGCTAAAGCATTGTGAATAAAAACAATTGCATTTTTTAGGTAAGATACAATTTATTTACCACTTTTTATCTCTTAGCACTGCTGATCTCCTCCAGCCTTTTTGCAGCCATTATCTGTCTATGTGCACATGCCCCTGTGATGGCTGCAAGTCAAAGCCCAGAGTGGGGTTACAACATTAGTACCCATACAATGTACATTGGCATGGCAGCTAGTAGTCGTCATCTGGAACACATGTGACAGGATGACAATGCAGAAAAATTAAAATACAGTTGTTACTCCATAACAGGAAGTGCCTAAACAATGACATTCATGGCAGGATCACAAGGTATTTCTTTAACAAATGAGAAAGGCATATAAAAACAGCTTGGAAAAAAACACATATAGTCATGTTTATTAATGTGGACATAAGACTTAACACATTACAATTTGTACATACATAGACGTTTATTTATTCAAGGTACTTATATAGTGCTGTCAATTTATGCAGCGCTTTAAATATACATTGTACATTCACATGAGTCCCTACCCTCACGGAGCTTACACTCTAAGGTCCCTAACTCACATTCATACATACTAGGGACAATTTAGACAGAAGTCAATTAACCTACCAGCATGTCTTTGGAGTGTGGGAGGAAACCGGAGTACCCAGAGAAAACCCATGTAGTGAGAGGGAGAACATACAAACTCCAGGCAGGCAGTGTCGTGGTCGGGATTTAAACTAGCAACCCTTCTTGTTGCTAGGTGAAAGTGCTATCCACTACACCACTGTGCCGCCCACATGTTAATAATTTCCTGTATATACACACACAAAAATAACATAAAGGCAATTCATATATTTACATATAAATCATACTCAGCACATTAATGTAACCGGTAATGTAAGCCAGTAGTGTTGAGTATCATAAGGCCAATGAAAAAATAAATAGTCAGTTTGGAAAGTAGACTGTATATTAAAAACATGGCTGCAACCAATAAGCTTGACATTTCGTGGATGGGCTCCACTTCCTCAGGAGCAGACGCAGAACATAGCTGCAAAAAACAATAGATACTGATATGTTAACCAAAGTGGTGTAGAAAGAGTAAGAGCGGGAGGAAAAGAAAGATCCACCCTAATGTACTTACATATCGATTACAGATTAAAAACATGCGGTACTGCAAACACAGGGCTGCTAGGAACAGTTTCTATAAAACCTGGCACTTTATGTTACACTTACTGATCAGTCATTTAATTGATCTCATGCGGTCCCCTACTGCTGGGATGGCTGGTTACTTTTGTCCCCGGAAGCTGCGATGCATGCCAGACGTCCTCCCCCTTCTCCTCTTTTCCACCTTGGCTTGGGTGGGTGATCGCCTGACGTGCATCGGCGCCACGACGTTCGCTTGACATCTTAGTGGGCATCATGGCACCAACGCACTCTCCATCTCTGCTGGTCCATGAGGGGAGTAGTTGGACGTCATCTGCGGATGCTGCTCTGATGTTCTGATGGGGATGCCCCTCCTCACATACCATGCCCAGCGTGACGCTGGGTGGAGCCTGTGGTCATGCCAGGCTTTATTAGGACCCCCCTGGGCTGAGGTGTCCTTTCATTGTTTAACTGGGGACACTGAACATCACATGTTGCTGCATGGCCTCATGTGGTAACGTTAGGTAATACTTTGGGAGGTTTTTTCCTTATTTAGGTTTCTCTAGTATCATGCTTTTCTTCACTTTTTCTGCTCTCCTTTTTGGGAATTGCATGGGTTTCTTACAATATCTGCACACTGCTTGTATTTATTATCTATTTTTTTTCTTTCATCCTTGGTTATGGTTTCGCCTTCCATGTCCCTCAATCCACTCCAGTTTTGAGCCCTTTTATCAGTCACTAATGGGCAGTAACTATACTTACCTACCATATTAGTACTAGTTATACACAAAAGTTATAGTTTACTCATCAATTTTCTAGGTATGTTTGGATGTACTTTTCTATACCATTATCGGATACAATGTGGAGGCCATCTTTTCCTTGGGGGTGCTTTTATGCCCGGCTTCTTCACGGGTCTCAATCACGTCAGCTCCCAGAACAGACATTCCTAGCAGCCTTGTGTTTGCAGTACCACATGTCTTTGGCTAACATTAGACCATATCTATATCCATTGTTTTTTTACAGCTATGTTCTGCGTCCGCTCCTGAGAAAGTGGAGCCCATCCACGAAATGCTTCAAGTTTATTGGATGCAGTCATATTTTTAATATACAGTCTACTTTCCAAACTGACTATTTGTTTTTTTTTTATTGACCATATGATACTCAACACTACTGGCTTACATTAACGGTTACATTAATGTGCTTAGTATGATTTATGTGTAAATATATGAATTGCCTTTATGTTATTACATGAAATTATTAACATCTATGTATGTACAAATTGTAATGTGTTACCCCTTATGTCCATGTTAATAAACCAGACTATATGTATTTTTTCCAAGCTGTTGTCATATGCCTCATTTAAAGTCCCAAATCCCCTCTTTCTCATTGCCAGATTTAGCGATGGAGGTGTATGTTTACATGCACCTCATTTAAAGTCCCAAAAACCCTTTTTATATCTTTAACCAAGGCTTCAGATTAAGGGCTGGTTCACACCACAAAAACAAACTCCAGATCTGTTCCGAATGCGTGTCTGCATTCACATTTTTAACGTGTTTTTGACGTATTTTAGTGCATTTATGATGTGTTTCTGGATGCATTCCGGACCACAACCTAACCCCGGTTTAACCACTTCCCACCCAGCCTATAGCAGAATGACGGCCGGGCAGTGGTTCAATTATCTTGACTGGGCGTCATATGATGTCCAGCAGGATAACATGCCGGTGCGCGCCTGCAGAGGACACGCATCGCAGTGATCAGTGGTGCTGTGTGTCTCTCTGACACACTACATCTCTGATCGTAGTAAGGGGCCTCTGACAGAGGCCCCTTACCACTTAATCAGCTGTGACCAATCACAGCTGATCACAGTATGAACCACGAAGTGCCAGTAAATGGCTTTCCTCAGTTCGTGCTGACAGGAAGAGCGGATTGGCGGCTCTCTCTGTCAGAGGGGGGGTCTGTGCTGATAATAAGCACATTGATTATCAGCACAGTCTCATCAGTTGTGTTACAAACAATGCCAATCAGTGCCCATCAGCTTTCAGCCAATGCCCCATTAGAAACGCCTGTCAGTGCCCATCAAAGTGCCAATCAGTGCCACAACAGTGTCAATCATTGGCCATCAATAAAACCTGTCAGTACCTCATCATCAGTGCTGCCCATCGGTGTCATCTTTAAGTGTCCATCAGTGCCACCTGTCAGTGCCAATCAATGCCGCCTATCAATGCCAATCAGTGCCGCCTATCAGTACCCATCAGTGCCGCCTGTCAGTGCCCATAAGTTCTGCCTGTCAGTCCCCATCAGTGCTGCCTGCCAGTGCCCATCAGTGCCACCCACCAGTGCCCATCAGTGCCACCTATCAGTTCCCATCAGTGCCACCTATCAGTGCCCATCAGTGCCATCTTATCAGTGCCAACTCATCAGTGCCCATCAGTGCCACCTCATCAGTGTCCGTCAGTGAAGGAGAAAGCAAAATTTTATAGCACAAACTAAGAAAAACTTTTTGGTCTTTTTTAGTTTGTTTAGCAAAAAATAAAAAACCCCATTGGTGATCAAATACCACCAAAAGAAAGCTCTATTTGTGGTAGAAAATTATAAAAATTTAGTTTGGGTACCGTGTTACAAGACCGCGCAATTGTCATTAAAAAGGGCAACAGGGAGGAAGTGCCCGGTATTGAAGTGGTTAAAGTAGATCATTTCTTCTACATCACTTCCCCTTTAAGCACTTCTCACTAGAAAAACAACACTTTCATAGATATTTAACAATCTTTCTTCTTTTCAATGCTTCAAAAACAAAAATTAGTCAAAAATATGGCATAAATGCTATAGATGCATCAATGAGTGATGTTTTGTTCTTTATAAGCAACACATGTGTGAATGAGCCCTTAAGCTGGGTATACATCTATCGAAATTCAGCCAATTCAACATGAACTGGCTGAGTTTCGATCTGTGTGTTCCCTTCTCTGTTCAACAGGAGACAGTTGTTAGACCGACTACAGTCAAACAGTCCTCCCACAAAACCAGCTGCCAATCAGCGCATGTAGCCAATGGCTACAGCACTGATTTGTGTATTCTAGCAGAGGGGAGTCCCTACTCTCAGAATACACTAGCACGGTGGGGAGATCCATGCTTGTGTGGATGCGGGGATCTGTGAATTCTTTTTTTTATTCAACCCACTGGTTGAACGAAAGAAAGCTCTGTGTTTTTACCCAGCTTCAGAGAGATTACTTTTCTTTCTGTTCTGTGGACCTCTTTACCAGACAGGAAGTGAAGGAATCTCTTCAATGGAGCCTCTGGTGGCTCCATTGAACAGTAAAAACAGGGGTTCTAGACCTTCCTCACTGTATTCATAATTAACAGTTTTTTTTTCTTTTTGGATAGAGCAAAAATGTTTAAAAGCCAGTTCAGGTTTATTGCTATCTCTCATTGAGAGATTTTCCTTCCTGTCCTGTAGATACAGTAGGAAGGGTGAGGAAATCTCTCCAAATTGAGGGAAATTCCCTGTTAGACAGTTGGTATTGAAACAAGTGACCCCACTGGAAGTAGACCCCTCTACTGCTGTTCTGGTGGCAACATAACATTTTGAATTTCCTTTACTTTTAATCTCAGTGACAGTGATCACCACAACAAACATAGAGCAGGGACAATGAACGCAATTAAAACTTGACAGGGGGTTTGACCCAAAAGAAAAGCTTTGTCTTTAGATGCTGTACATTTCAACAATAGTTATTGCAAGATATTGATAATTAAAGGACAAGTTCACCTTTTGAAAAAAATAACAAGTGCACATTTTTTTTGCAGTTAAAAATATGTACATTTATTCTTTTTTTCCTAAGGAACCTGCAGAACATTGCACCTGCGATCAGCAGATAGCAGGTGCAAAGCCAGCTTCCTGCAGACTCTCAGGATAGCTGTCTGCTCATTCCTCTGATATGGGAGCCCGCATGGCGGCGCTGTTTTCAAATTATGACAGTGGAGAGAGGATCCCCGAACACTGTCAAAAGGAAAGGAGGATCAGGGGTGCATGCTGAACATGTTACATTGTACACCCCAATCCATCCACTTCAAGGCCAAGCCCCACCTCCACCATTCAAAAATCCATTGTGAAATGCTTTGCTGGCCACTATATTGGACCGTTAAATTGTAGGGTTGGACTGTAGAACAAAGCATTATTTAATTCTGCGTGAAAAAGAAAGGGAAATCTGATTGCTTATTATTGGTAACACAAACAGTTCTTTAAAGTGATTTTTTTAAAATAATTTTAATTTTAGTACTATCACTATTTTACTTAAGCGCTTAAACTAAAATATCCTAAATGCTCCTAAAACAAATCTTGAATCATAACAAATTTGCCCTTAGCAAAGCACTGTATTTCTTTGTACAAATCAGATATGTAAAGCATTTATGGTACTTCCCGGGGCATTGCCAAGGGACTCATGATATCTGCAATGTCAGGAAGTGGTGAAAATAGAATTGCTAATGTCCCCTTTTGCAGTAACTTGATGGAAACATTATTTTTAACTTGCAGTAATTATTTACAATGGGCCCTTTTTGGAAGTACTTACTTTCTAAATATATTTCCTCTTCCAGGAATACACTTCAATGGGAACAAAAAAACAACAGTAGTTTAAGGACAGGGAAAATGCTCTGAAAAAGCCTCTACAGCTATGCCATCATAATCTGGTTAACAGAGACTAATTATATGCAGATAAATATCTTAAAAGAAAATATAGCTAGAAATGTAAACTTGGTGGTCCCCAAAGCTTTTCTTTTTTATATCTGTAACACTAGGTCATTTACATTGAAAATAAAAATCTTCTGATATAGTGTATGATTATTCTGGAATAATTATGATTATTATTATGTAAATAATAAAAAATATAGTACAGAAGTCATTTTACACTAAGTGTATGTATGTTTCGCACCTAGAGCAGTTTTTTTGTGTTTTTTTGCACACAAAACAATTTATATCATACAATATTACCGCAAAATTTCAGTAAAAAATATGCTAAAGTCAATTTTGGGGCACACAAGCGCAATCAATTACCCATTTTTGGTAAACTATAAAAAATTAGGTTGCACAAGTAAATAGATACCCAACATGTCAAACCTAAAAGCAGAGCTCCACCCGCTCCTTCCCCCGCAGGCTTCTGGGACACTTCACAGGTCTCAAAACACTGCAGCCCATTCACAAAGCACAGCGCGCTTCACACATTCACATTAGGAAACCGGCTGTGTAACCCCAAGGCTTCGCTATCAGTTTCCCTTAGTCAAGATGGCGGTGCCAGCACCTGATAGCCGATTGAAGAATCAGCTCGGGTGAGGACACTGCTGGATGCCTGAACAGGTAAGTGCCCTAATATTAGAAGACCACAGCTACAGTGTTTGTGCATTGCTCACCTCATACAAGAAACAACAGGCTCATCAGCATAACTCCTTTGAATGCCCTGGGGTGGTCACCTCTCCTTTCTCCTGGAACTTGGCACACTTTCTTATGCTTATACAATCCAAACATCAGCGGCAGTGGCAGCGTGATGTCACGGGCTCAGCTCTTCCCTCCTAGACGCTTAGCTCCCTCTCATTGGGCTTCCTCAGTAGGACATACTACTGTCCTACTACTACTGACTGACCTGCTGAGGAAGCCCAATGAGAGAGCGCTACACGTCTAGGAGGGGGTTGCTGATCCCATGACGTCATGCTGCCATCGCTGTTGATGTTTGGAGTGATAAGCATAAGAAAGTGTGCCAAGGAGAAAGGAGAGGTGACCACCCCAGGGGATTCGAGGGAGTTATGCTGATGAGCCTGTTTCTTGTATGAGGTGAGCAGGTTTTTCACCTGGTGTCAGTGGTTCACTCAACATTGGATGAAAGAAATTTTATAGAAGAGCACTGTGGGTGACAGAGCACATTTTTATATTACACACTCGCTTATTTATTATTGGTTTGGACTTAAGAGGACTTTTCTTTTTTTTGTTTCTTTTTTATCAATTATTTAATAATATTTTGAGACTGAAGTTTCACACAAATATTTACTTGGAGAGGATTAAGGAATTTTGTCACATATTGCTCTAGTTGCGCTGCACTATATAGGTTGAATTAGTCAAAATTTGAGTGTGGTGAAATCACTGAGGAGTGTTCAGCTAGCAATTGAGTGTTAATATATAATTAAAAGTAATACATTTTTTTTTAAGTCAGCAGCTACAAATAATATAGATGCTGACTTTTAATATAAGGATACTTACCTGTCCAGGGATCACACAATGTCGCCCCCTCGAAGCCGATTCCATCGGCTAGGTTGCAGGTGCCGGCATTGCAACTATGTGAAACCGGAAGTGAAGCCTTCATGCTTCACAGCTGGTTTCCTACTATTGTGCATGTGTGAGTCTCCATTTCTAAAAGGCCCTGTCATCTTCTGGGACACACACAGGTCCCAGAAGGCAGTAGGGGTAAGGAGGAGGGACCAAATCCAGAGACGACGTACCTCGCTGTGCCGAGGTAGGACGGCAGTTCTACTGGAAAAACAAAAAAAAGGTATAAAAACGCCACAAAAATAAGGGATGTCCAAAAACGAGAGGAAGTGGGGTTTTCGATTGGTTTACACCTAGTTTGATTTTAGCCTGGAACTCTGTTTAAGGAATTGGAGGTTGCACTGATTGCATTTACTTACATAAACCACCCCACTGAACCACTCCCATCGCTTGCCAGAACCTAATGACATTTCTGGTTCTCCCTGCTGCTAAAGTAATCAAAGGGGTGTTATCTTTTTATAGTACAAAGTACTTTAAGAAATAAAGGGGTTAATTTACTAAAGGCAAAAAGACTGTGCACTTTGCAAGTACAGTTGCACTAATTTTCCTTATTAAATATATGTGGTAAATCTTAACTTTGTAAAGAGTACCCAATCAGGTGCAAGAAGAAAAAAAAAATCTTGCACATGATTGGATGTTTGAAATCATTAGAGCTTTACCACATTTACTAAGTTTTGGGGGAAATTAGTGTAATTGCACTTACAGAGTACAACTGCACTTGCAAAGTGCACTGTCTATTATTTGCCTTTTGTACTTCCACCCCTAAATGTCATTCAGTTAGGGTTTCTTTGTGCTTTAACCACTTGCCACCCACCCACCGTCAAAAGACGGCGGGGCGGTGCGGCTCTCGTTCTGGGTAGACATCAGATGACGTCGTCTCAGAAAGGCCGCTCTTAGCCGTTACATGTTGCTAGGACACGGCGTGACCCTGATCTCTGTAATGATTCGATGACGCGGCTCTTTAACCACGTGATTGTGTCCAATCACAGCCGGTTACATGTAAACACGGAAGTGCCGGTAATCCTCTCTCATCGCCTCACACTGACAAAGACAAAAAGTCAGGTAATCAGGGCACTGATCATCAGTGCCCTGATTACAATAAAGCGCCAGCAGTGCCAGCAATCAGTGCCCACCAGTGCCACCAATCAGTGCCCATTAGTGATGCCAGTTAGTGCTGGCTTTCAATGCCCATCAGTGCCACCTATTAGTGCTGACCATCAATGCCCATCAGTGCCGCCCATCAGTGACACCCATCAATGCCCATGAGTGCCCATCAGTGCCACCTATCCGTAATGCTTATCTGTGCCCACCAGTGCTACCCATCAGTGCCTATAAGTGCCACCTATCAGTGTCCATCAGTGCAGCCTATCAGTGCCCATCAGTGCAGCCTCATCAGCGCACATCAGTGAAGGAGAGAAATTACTTATTTACTAAATTTACTGACAGAAACTAAGACTTTTTTTTTATTTTTTTCAAAATGTTTGGTATATATATATGTATATATATATATATATATATATTTTTTTTTTTTGTAAAAAATAAAAAATGGAGCTGTGATTAAATGCCACCAAAAGAAATCTCTATTTGTGTAAAGAGAATTATAAAAATCTCATATGGGTACAGTGTAGCATGACCGCACAATTGTCATACAAAGTGTGACAGCGCTGAAAGCTGAAAAAGGGTCTGAGCAGGAAGGGGGTGAGAGTGCCCTGTGTTGAGATGGTTAATTACTTGAATTTTCTTCTCAGCCTGCCCAGGGCCAAGACAGTGTATTACGCCACCAGTCCTCTCAGTGGCCTCTGCACCAAGAGGCTCCATAAGGTAATAAAGTGTTTCCAAATCTCCAGCTCATTGTTGAAACTTTTTACGTAAGTTTTTTGTGATGACTAGCTGGAGAGTTGCTGGGAAGTTTTGATTATTGTTCAGTGGACTGCCCTGCCCATGTTTACCCTTCCTGCACTGGTTGTAATTGTATATAAGCAGTTGGGTTTGGTACATTTACTTGGTACAGACTTACAATGAAGGTTTTCAGCGGTCGTATGTGAGTCTGGGATTATGGTGTATTGTTATACTTTGTTAAGTCACTATAGGTATACAACTGCCAGCTCCCTACAATTCAAAACACTGTATACTTGCCTTGATGGGAAATGTTCATGTTTTTTTAAATTTTGTCCAGGCATATACTTAACATAAATATAAAAACAGTGTTTCAAATGATCTACAAATAGACTAAATTGTCACACTAGACAGCGCTAATGTTGAGCAGTTATCAACTAAACATGCGGCCAACAACACATGCATAGGAAAATCCTGTAAAAGACGTTGATCACTTCCTGGTTATCAGGAAGTGATCAACGTCTCCTGTGTAGCGGCGCTGGCGTCTCATGGTGAAGTAGACACACTCTCACTACCTGCTTGCTTGATTGCTCGTTTTTTAAGAAAATTGATGTACGTGTATTTATTGAAGGGGGGGTGTTGTTTATATATGTGGAAAGGAATACAGTCAATAAACAGGATAACGCTATGTGCGCTTCTCTTTCTGCTTTTTGACTTATTATGAGCCCTGAACATCCGTGACCCTTCATGAGTGATATTAACAACAAGTTGCTGGCATGGATTAATATTCTGAATGCTCTATTACTTCCCAATTTTAGTGAGTTTAACCCCCTAGGGGGAGAGTGGTCGCACTGGGTGGAATTCGTAGTGATCGGTGGAAGGTGCATGCTGAGGAATGTTTTCATGATCACCTGACTAATTTTTTTTGGAACTACACCCTGAACTTTACATCACTGCTCTTTACAAGGGACTTTCTCCTAAGGGACTTTCTTTTACAGGATTTTCCTATGCATATGTTGTTGGCCGCATGTTTAGTTGATAACTGCTCAACATTAGCGCTGTCTAGTGTGACAATTTAGTCTATTTGTAGATCATTTGAAACACTGTGTTTATATTTATGTATTCTGTTTTAGACGGCTGCTCTTTTTCCTTGTTTTGATGCTTTTTCCTCTCTGCATAGCTGCAAAGTGGATTTTATTCATATATATGCACTTATGAATGTTCATTAGTATCTTTGTATACTTATCTGCACTTGGGATCAGCATAGTGACCTGGCGCTGAGTGGTGTTTCTGCAGGCCTGGTGAAACACCTTTTGGTTTTATATACTTAACATACTTAAAACATATCTGTCAAAAAACACAAATGCACCTGAACACTAAGCTTTTCTTGTCATTTGATGGGCCTGATATTTAGAATTTTCCTAGAGCGGAGATTTTTTGGAATTGGCCAAAGTTATGCACAAATAATACATTGGGTTAAAAATTGTACCCCTGTATCAAATAAAATTGCCCTGGATTCAGTAAAATTTTTAAAATATTAATGTGGTTTTATGCTGCGGATCATTCTGTGCAAATGCTTATAATTCATCATAACATTAGTTTTTCTTGACACTTGCACCTACTGTTTTGTTCCAAGCTAATGTCATTGTTTGTATTTAAGGAATGCGCCAGCTCACACGTTTTTCTTTATTTAATAAGGTTGTACAAAGATCAAGGACTGGGTGTGAATTGCATTAACCTTTGACCACCTAACAGCTTCCATCTTATTCATCTGTGAACTATGCAACCTGATTTGTGGTTACTTGGTATGGGTATTTGCTTCTTGGTCATAGAAATTGTACTTTGCCGTCTCTAGTTTGTCACGTTAGTTTAATTCTTGCAGTAAAGTTTTTTCATATTAATGATTTTATAGAAAACTGAAAATTGTTATGAAATTGTAAATTATGCAAAATAATCAACTTTGCTAAAGAATAGCAATATTTTATTGACTTTCTAGGCTTGTGGGTGTGTAGGCCTAAAACAATGTACTGTAATATTACAGTTAGTTGGAAATCATGTACTGATTAGTGTATACATATACAATTTGAAAGGCCTAAAATAAGATTTTTCTAAATAATCTCTTAAAACCTTTCATTGATAAACCTACCTTTCATGGTACCACCTATCAAGACTTCTGAAGTATTAAACTAACTGCACAAAATTTCAAATGCTGTTGGATAAAACAATTTCCGATTCCTTGGTGGCTTGTTGCTGTGTTTTGGTCTTTTGGATTTCCATTAACAGGAGAAGCTTTGCTTCTTTCCTAGGTACTCCTGGGAAATGCTGCAAAGGATTGTCAGAGGAAACAGTTGTGATTGACAAAAGCCGGATAAAGTGACATTAGCTAGTCCAAACTGTCTAATATACTTTAGTTCAGGTCTGGACCCCAAGGTGAGTGAAGGTTCAATGGAGCATGTGTGGAGCACGGTTTATGAAGAGGGATATTGTTCATATTTCATCACTGTGAGGTAGAGCATGGGGGCTCAACCTGTGGCCCTCTAGCTTTTGTGAAACTACAAGTCCCATCATGCCTCTGCCTTTGGGAGTCTTGCTTGTAACTGTCAGCCTTGCAATGTCTCATGGAACTTGTAGTTCTGCAACAGGTAGGCGATCACAGGTTGAGCATACATGAGGTAGAGTGTTTGTACACAACCAATATTATATGCAGTTTGTGGCGGGATGAAATCTCCAATCTTGGGTCCTGGTTTTGAGAACAACTGGCACACTAATTGTGCAGGTGTGGGTTGAGTTTCTTGTAGAGTCAGGACTAGGATTCTAGGCTCCACCCTCCCGAGGAGTCCATTGTTGGTAAGGAAGCAGCCAGACAGGTGCATGACTGCATGATGCAGGTGCCAAGGGAGCAGCAGGGAGCTGCAAGAAAGAGTGCTAATAGAGGTATAGCATTTGTACTTTAACACAGGGACACTGTGTTAGATGGTTAGGAGTACTGAGGCTCAAGACCTGAGCAGCGTTGCTGTAAAGTATGCCAGGAGGCTGAATTTTATTTTATTTTGTGTTGACGGTGGAAACACCTGCATGGGCAACTGTTCTGTGTTGAACTTTTCTTATTACTTTTGTTGGACTTTTCTTTCCATTTAACCACTTGCCCTCTGGAAGCTTTAAACCCCTTCATGACCAAGCCATTTTTTGTGATATAGCAGTGCGTTACTTTAACCACTTCAACCCCGGAAGGATCTACCCCCTTCCTGACCAGAGCACTTTTTACAATTTGGCACTGCATCGCTTTAACTGCTAATTGCGCAGTCATGCAATGCTGTACCCAAACAAAATTTGTGTCCTTTTTTTCCCACAAATAGTGCTTTCTTTTGATGGTATTTGATCACCTCTGCGGTTTTTATTTTTTGTGCTATAAATGGAAAAAGACCGAAAATTTTGAAAAAAAAAAATGATATTTTCTACTTTTTGTTATAAAAAAATCCAATAAACTCAATTTTAGTCATAAATTTAGGCCAAAATGTACTCGGCCACATGTCTTTAGTAAAAAAAATGTCAATAAGCGTATATTTATTGGTTTGCGCAAAAGTTATAGCGTCTACAAACTAGGGTACATTTTCTGGAATTTACACAGCTTTTAGTTTATGACTGCCTATGTCATTTCTTGAGGTGCTAAAATGGCAGGGCAGTACAAAACCCCCCCAAATGACCCCATTTTGGAAAGTAGACACCCCAAGGAAATTGCTGAGAGGCATGTTGAGCCCGTTGAATATAAATTTTTTTGTCCCAAGTGATTGAATAATGACAAAAAAAAAAAATTACAAAATGTTGTCACTAAATGATATATTGCTCACACAGGTCATGGGCATATGTGGAATTGCACCCCAAAATACATTCTGCTGATTCTCCTGAGTACGGGGATACCACATGTGTGGGACTTTTTGGGAGCCTAGCCGCGTACAGGGCCCCGAAAACCAATCACCACCTTCAGAATTTCTAAGGGCGTACATTTTTGATTTCACTCCTCACTACCTATCACAGTTTTGAAGGCCATAAAATGCCCAGATGGCACAAAACCCCCCAAATGACCCCATTTTGGAAAGTAGACACCCCAAGCTATTTGCTGAGGGGCATGTTGAGTCCATGGAATATTTTATATTTTGACACAAGTTGCGGGAAAATGACAATTTTTTTTTTCTTTTTTGCACAAAGTTGTCACTAAATGATATATTGCTCACACAGGCCATGGGCATATGTGGAATTGCACCCCAAAATACATTTAGCTGCTTCTCCTGAGTATGGGGATACCACATGTGTGGGACTTTTTGGGAGCCTAGCTGCGTACTGGCCCCCGAAAACCAAGCACCGCCTTCAGGCTTTCTAAGGGCGTACATTTTTTATTTCTTTATTTCACTCTTCACTGCCTATCAGTTTCGGAGGCCATGGAATGCATAGGTGGCACAACCCCCCCCCCTAAATGACCCCATTTTGGAAAGTAGACACCCCAAGCTATTTGCTGAGAGGCATGGTGAGTATTTTGCAGCTCTCATTTGTTTTTGAAAATGAAGAAAGACAAGAAAAAATTTTTTTTTTCTTTTTTCAATTTCCAAAACTTTGTGACAAAAAGTGAGGTCTGCAAAATACTCACTATACCTCTCAGCAAATAGCTCGGGGCGTCTACTTTACAAAATAGGGTCATTTGGGGGGGGGGGGGGGTTGTGCCACCTGGACATTCCATGGCCTCCGAAACTGTGATAGGCAGTGAAGAGTGAAATCAAAAAATTACGCCCTTAGAAAGCCTGAAGGCAGTGCTTGGTTTTCGGGGTCCCGTACGCGGCTAGGCTCCTAAAAAGTCTCACACATGTGGTATCCCCGTACTCAGGAGAAGCAACAGAATGTATTTTGGGGTGTAATTTCACATATTCCAATGGCATGTTTGAGCAATATATCATTTAGTGACAACTTTGTGCAAAAAAAAAAAAAAAAATGTCTTTTTCCCGCAACTTGTGTCACAATATAAAATATTCCATGGACTCGACATGCCTCTCAGCAAATAGCTTGGGGTGTCTACTTTCCGTAATGGGGTCATTTGGGGGCGTTTTGAACTGTCCTGGCATTTTATGCACAACATTTAGAAGCTTATGTCACACATCAACCACTCTTCTAACCACTTGAAGACAAAGCCCTTTCTGACACTTTTTGTTTACATGAAAAAAATATTTTTTTTTGCAAAAAAATTACTTTTAACCCCCAAACATTATATATTTTTTTAAAGCAAATGCCCTACAGATTAAAATGATGGGTGTTTCATTTTTTTTTTTCACACAGTATTTGCGCAGCGATTTTTCAAATGCATTTTTTTGGGAAAAAACACACTTTTTTTAATTTTAATGCACTAAAACACACTATATTGCCCAAATGTTTGATGAAATAAAAAAGATGATCTTAGGCCGAGTACATGGATACCAAACATGACATGCTTTAAAATTGCACACAAACGTGTAGTGGCAACAAACTAAATACATTTTTAAAAGCCTTTAAAAGCCTTTATAGGTTACCACTTTAGATTTACAGAGGAGGTCTACTGCTAAAATTACTGCCCTCGATCAGACCTTTGCGGTGATACCTCACATGCATGGTGCAAATGCTGTTTACATTTGACGCCAGACCGATGCTTACGTATGCCTTTGTGCGAGAGCAGGGGGGGACAGGGGTGCTTTTTTTTTTTTTTTCTTTCTTTATTATTTTTTTGCTTTTTTATCTTATTTTTAAACTGTTCCTTTCATTTTTATTTATTTTTTAATCATTTTTATTGTTATCTCAGGAAATGTAAATATCCCCTATGATAGCAATAGGTAGTGACAGGTACTCTTTTTTGAAAAGATTGGGGTCTATTAGACCCTAGATCTCTCCTCTGCCCTCAAAGCATCTGACCACACCAAGATCGGTGTGATAAAATGCTACCCCAATTTCCCAATGGCGCTGTTTACATCCGGCGAAATCTAAGTAATGAAATGTTCGTAGCTTCCGGTTTCTTAAGTCATAGAGATGTTTGGAGCCACTCTGGCCAGAGAAAAACATGTAAGACAGTGGGGGGGGGCATTCCCTCCCACTAATTGTAAAAGCAGTCTAGAGGCTAATTAGCCACTAGGATTGCTTTTACATGGAAGCCGACCACTGGCTGAAAAGAATGATACCAAGATAATACCTAAACCTGCAGGCATCATTCTGGTATAACCACGCAAAGTCGTGAATGGCGTACCTGAAGACAAAAAAAAGGTTAACAATAAAACACAGTAAACAGTAAAGTATAAAAAATTGCATACCTGAAAAGCAAATATGATAAAACATAATAACAATAAAACATTGCAGAATAGAATACAGTAAAAAAGAGCAGAACAATAGAGAGAGAATAGAGAGAGAGACAACAATAAAACGGCAACTATTTTTTTTAATTTCATATATTTTATTTTTTTTTTACACTTTTTTTTGTAACTGTAACTTTAATAACTGTAACCGATTCCATATTTGGGTCTCTCAAAATGCGATGGCATCTTGGGAGACCCTGTGTTAGTGTGCCTAGTCTGTGCAATGCTGTACGCTAATACTCAACTAGTGTATGGTAGCGTTCAAAACATTCACCAATGCAAAGACCAGGATTGTCAGGACAGGAGGGACAATAATAGCGGGTGTCACGCCTATATCCGCACTTGCTGCAGACACGACATCTTTTTTGGGGGGGTTCGTTGGGTAGGGGTACTCAGGAGGACATAAAGAAAATGCCTCTCATGCAGCCGACTGCATTTGGTTGGGGATGTGAATGGGGGAAGTACAGGCCCTGCAGAAGTGGTGGGTTCCCAATTAGGATTGGCGAATGCTGCAGGAAGGGCACTATGGGCACAAAGGGCCTGTGTTTGTCTTCTTCTTGGTGGCAGCGGGACACTACTTGTGCTTGCCACCTCACCAGCTTGAACTGCACTTATGGGACTTGCCATGTCACCAAGTGTTACTGCAGTGCTGGTTTGACTATGACCGGGGTGTACTAGGCCGCTGGTGTTTGCCAGTTCACCAAAACGCTACCAAAAAACTGTTAGCGATCGCAGGAATCAGGCCTGACTCTTCAAACACTGCAGTTATGCATTTAGTGTTTTGTAAGTGACAGTGATCGATCAATACTGCACTTGGGTGGGCTGGGCTGGGCAGGGCAGGGCGGAGAGGCAAAACGCAGTTGCTAGCAGGTATCTGGGCTAAATCCGCTAACACTGCTTTTTTGGGAACCCTAAACTGCTGGGGAAGCTAGAATAAATCTGATCGGATCAGATATTGATCCGTTCAGATACTATACCACTAAGGGAGGTGTATGGTGAGTGCGTGGGTGTTATCACTACTGGCACTAACCTGACGCTGCCTGGGGCTGGTGCTTGCCAGTTCACCAAAACGCTACCAAAAAAACTGTTAGCGATCGCAGGTTTTAGGCCTGACTCTGCGAACGCTGCAGTTATGCGTTTAGTGTTTTGTAAGTGACAGTGATCGATCGATACTGCACTTGGGTGGGCTGGGCAGAGGGGCAAAACGCAGGTGCTAGCACCTGACGCTGCCTGGGGCGACGCAGACCCTATCTGACCCTAAAACCTAAGTTATATCACGGGCGATCAGGGGGTAAACCTTTATTAGGTAATAAACGGCAGGTGCCCTGACACTATAAGAAATAAACTAACTAACCAGCGTCACCCGTAACAGTTATATGGTGATCACTGGTGAAAGGGTTAACTAGGGGGCAATCAAGGGGTTTATTAACCTTTATTAGGTAGTATATTGGGGTCCCTGACGCTATAAAACGCTGACGGAGAACCTATATATTTACCTCCCTAACTAGCGTCATCAGTGACACTAATACAGCAATCAGAAAAATGATCGCTTAGCGACACTGGCAACGGGGGGTGATAAAGGGGTTAAAACTTTATTAGGGGGGGTTAGGGGGGTACCCTAGACCTAAAGGGGGCTAACACTAACTGCCCTACCACACTAACTGTCACAAACTGACACCAATGCAGTAATCAGAAAAAAAAAAACTGCTTGGTGTCACTGTGACAGGTCAGGGGGTGATTGGGGGGTGATCAGGGGGTGATCGGGGGGTGATGAGGGGTGTAATGTATGCCTGGCGTGTTCTACTGTGTGTTGTGTTGTGCAACTCATTTAGATGTCTTCTCTCCTCTGCGCTGGAACGGAAAATACCGATCTGAGAAGAATCTCATTAGCTGGGAGCGATCGCGAGGGGGGGGGGCACGAATGGATGGTCACCCCCTCACCTCTGATCGCTCCCGGACAGAAGCCGACCGCCTCGGGCAACGGGGGGGTTCGATCTGACCCCACACCCGCGGGAGGCAGATCACGTACCAGGTACATGATTTTGCCTGCCCGTGCCATTCTGCCGCAGTATATCTGCGTGAGGCGGTCGGCAACTGGTTAACTGACAATTTGTGCAACGCTGTACCCAAATAAAATTGTCCTTTTTTTCCCACAAATCGAGCTTTCTTTTGGTGGTATTTGATCTGCGGTTTTTATTTTTTGCGCTATAAGCAAAAAAAGACTGACAATTTTGAAAAAGAAAAAAAAAATATTTCTTACTTTCTGCTATAAAACATATCCAATAAAAAAAAATGATATTGAATTTCTTCATCAGTTTAGTCCAATATGTATTTTGCTACATATTTTTGTTAAAAAAATCCCAATAAGCATATATTGATTGGTTTGCGCAAAAGTTATAGCATCCACAAACTATGGGATAGATTTATAGAATTTCATTTTTTTTTTTTTTTTTTTTAGCGACTTATAGTGGGACTTCGACATTGCGACGGACAAATCGGACACTAAGTGACACTTTTTGGGGACCAGTGACACTGATACATTGATCAGTACTATAAATATGCACCTTCACGGTACTAATGACACTGTCAGGGAAGGGATTAACATCAGGGGCAATCAAAGGGTTAAATGTGTTCCTAGGGAGTGCTTGCTAACTGTGTGGGAGGCGCTTTTACTGTGGGAAGGCAGAGATCCGTGTTCCTGCTTTGTAAGAACACAGGATAACAGCCTTCCCTTCTCACTGAATGGTGATCTGCCTTGTTTACATATCACGGTAGATCACTGTTCTGCCTGTCTCCTGAATGATCGGCGGGTCCTGGCAGACATCGCATCCGCCGGACCCACTGATTGACTCCCGCTGTGTCCAATTACAGAGAGTGGGTCATGCATGTCCCAGATCTGGAAGTGCAGGACCACATACGGGTACGTGATCCTGCGCAGAGGAGCTGCCTTGCCACCTTATATATACAGTTGGCAGTATACGGTCGACAAGCAGTTAAAAAAAAGTGGGAAAACAAGCCCTAAAACTGCATGTCTGGCATGGACTGTACCCACATCCTCCAAACATTACAATGCTTAATTTTTGAGTGTACTGATTTGGAGTATTTGAATGTCACCACATGTTATATCTACAGTTGGGAGACACAATATCTTCACTATTTGGGCTTGGAGGTTTATTATTTATGATCTATATTGAGACTTTGCATGCTTGAGTGTTTGCATTACAAAAGTGTATAGACCGGAGGGGAGCGCCAGAAAGGGAGGGAACAGTCCCGTGGAAAGGTATATTTTGTGCATGGAAGATAGTAGTATATTGTTTAGTAATTTTAGGTCTATATTTATATATATTTTTTATACAATAGGTTAACTAAGGCTAGAAGCACCGTACCATATACATTCATTCATATACAAATTTCTAGCATATTGTAAAGATTTTTTTTGCTTTTACTTGTTCCTTGTTTTTATATGTCATGTTCATTTCAGTGTGTGTTGATGTGTAGTTTATTTTAAAAACGCAGGAGACAGCACATTTTATGTAGTCAACATAAATGTTTGTGTCTCAGGATACCTAATATTTACATATGGTGAGATAGCAAGGGTACTAGAGACTTGATTACAACCTGCATCTAAAGTATGCTTATATGACCTTTCATTTAGATTTGCTAATCAGTTATGTACAAATACCACGATAGGTCAATGATTTAGGCGAAAAGAAATAGTTCTAGTGCAAATCGTTATTTTTTTTCTGTTAGAGATGCTAGCACTAGATAATGAAATATATAGATGTGGTGCATTCATGGATGACTAACGGAATTATCTCATAATCAGAGCATTGCTAAAGCTTCACCTGGCATTTGGTTGTTTATATACTAGTTAGTCATAAGTCATTTAGGTAAATTCTCTAAAGTGTCTGCTTTTACTGGTATTCTTTGTTTTGCCTTTGAACTAGTTTGAAATTTAACAAAGGGGATTACAGAGGAAATGAGAATACATAATACTTACAAATGGACTTTTGTCTTGATGACATATATGGGATGATGTCGCAATTAATTATTACTGCTTAACTTGATGAACAAAAGACTTTTTTCCTGAAAAATAAGATTGTACTGGATTATCACATATACAACATTTAGAAAAAGTAACTGATGTATAATGTATATTGTAATTATAACATATTGGTAGTAAATTTCATTGCAGTATTGGTGAATCAAGTCGTTGCCCTGAATAAATTAACCACTTCAGCCCCAGAAGAATTTACCCCCTTCCTGACCAGAGCACTTTTTGCGATTCGGTACTGCGTCATTTTAACTGACAATTGCGCGGTCGTGCGACGTGGCTCCCAAACAAAATTTACATTATTTTCCCCACAAATAGAGCTTTCTTTTGGTGGTATTTGATCGCCTATGCGGTTTTTATTTTGTGCGCTATAAACAAAAATAGAGCGACAATTTTGAAAAAAACGCATTATTTTTTACTTTTTGCTATAATAAATATCCCCCAAAAATATATAAAAAAACTATTTTTTTCCTCAGTTTAGGCCAATACGTATTCTTCTACATATTTTTGGTAAAAAAAAAATCACAATAAGCGATTATTGATCGGTTTGCGCAAAAGTTATAGCATCTACAAAATAGGAGATAGTTTTATGGCATTTTTATTATTAATTTTTTTTTTTTAAATGGCGGCGATCAGCGATTTTTATCATGACTGCGACATTATGGCAGGCACATCGGACATTTTTGACACATTTTTGGGACCATTGTCATTTATACAGCAATCAATGCTATAAAAATGCACTGATTCCTGTGTAAATGACACTGGCAGTGAAGGGGTTAACCACTAGGGGGCGGGGAGGGGTTAAATCAGTACTAGGGAGTGTTTTATAACTGTCAGGGGGATGGGCTGTGTGTGTGACATCACTGATCTCTGCTCCGATGACAGGGAGCAGAGATCAAGTGACACTGTCACTAGGCAGAACGGGGAGATGCTGCTTACATCAGCATCTCCCCGTTCTTCCTCCCCGTGAGGTGATCGCGGGTATCCCCGTGGCGATCGAGTATGCGGGACCTGCGACCCGACTCACGGACCTCGCCGTCTCTTAAAGGGCAACGTACAGGCATGTGATTTTGCCTGTACGAGCCCTTCTGCCACAGTATATCTGCATGAGACGGTCGGCAAGCGGTTAACTAGCCATCGGAAGAATACAGGTACTCCTCACTTAATGACCAGGTTCCCACGACCAGTTTGTTAAACAAATTGGTTATTAAAGGAGAAGCCACAAGTAATCAATATTTTAAGCATTCTTAACTACTGTACCGTACTGTATTGTGAAAAAAAGGTCTAAAAACACAAAACTCCAGCTCAATAATGTTGTTTTAATTTGTATAAGTACAGAACACAAACAAAAATTCTGTACTGTACTGTACAATACAATGATGTAAAGCTTGTCGTTGGGATGGGGAGAGCTGGTCGTAAGTCCGAATGATCTTTGAACAGATAAGTCGTTAAATGAGAAGTATCTGTATAGTGAAGTAACCTGTATAGAAAATGAAATAACTCATATGTGCACATGGTTTGGAATCCATGTTCCTGTTAATAACAGCTTATGTTTGTCAGAAACAATATAATGGAAATGAGTGTATTCACCTTAAAAAGCTCAACTCTTTTTTTTCACTTTATTTATTACTAAATATTTGGCAACAGTCAGCTTGCTGACATGGAATCCCATTCTCCCTTTTGTATCAAAAGAAGTTTCACATATAGTTCTGTATTCTCATAATTGTATAATACACAACAAGCCTTTGCTCCACACACACACACACACACACACACACACACATACACACACACATACATAATAATAATAGCCATTTTTTTGGAGGGTTTTTTTTTTTTTCCTGGTAAACCCCGAAAAATTTGTCCTATTTCCTCAAACTCCTGGCATATCCCCAACTTATATCCAAAGAGACTGTGTTGGAAACATGTGTGTGGTCGGAGGGCAGAGCTAGATTGCATCATCGGGGTTTGGGCTGCCTGAACCCAAAAGAGACTGCCACGTGAGGAGAACAGGATGGCACCACTATGACACATGAACAGTGTATTGAAGCAGTACAATGCAGGTTAGTATGTTTTCTTTTTAAGAGATCCCAGCATAAAATGTAAGGGGGACGAGGAGAAGAGAAAGCGGGGGAGTGAAGTTCTGCCTTGAATATAAGCATGTTTCTGCTTAAGACTTGACCAGTGTTTTGGTGAACTAAAACTTTGACAGTTTTTAACTCAGATCTCTATCAAATCAGATCTCTATGCATTTACATTTAGTTCCTCCATCTCTATCTCAAAAAGCTAATTATTCATTAGAGTGGGTGACTTTTTTAATAGAATCATCTAGGCCTAAGGTTGTATGTAAAATGCTCCTAACAACCTATATTGTCTATTGGTATGACAATAAATTATTTAAGTAATTTGTCAGTGTGAAATATTTCCAGGAACAAGGCTGAGATGGCAGGAAATATACGCTCACTGAGCAATTGTTAGGAACACTTTATTAATACTGGGAAAGGCTTCCCTATCAATTCTTTGTGGAATTGATTCCACTTCCACAAATGTTCCTTGGAGATTCTGATCCATGTGGACATGATTTAGCTTTGGTAGATGCTCATTCATGCTGTAAATCTCCTATTCTACCTTATCTACATATGAAAGGTGTTCTATTGGATTCAGATTCAGTGACTGGCTTACCATCAAGTCAAGTCAAGTCAGCGTCGTATCATCTGTGTGCCTCAGCAGAAATCATAACGAAAGAACAAAATATTACAGCGCACACATGCAAAAAAGACATTTACCTCTAGCAAGGCTAGTTTAAATCACCTAAACATTTTCAAAAAACATTATCAAAAAATATGGGGATTTGGTCACACCATATTGCTATATGGTGCTAAGCCCACTTACTGCAACAAAGTACCCCATGATTAGTGGGTCCTACACTATCCATTGATTGGGAGATACTGCTTCTCTGAACCATGAGAGCAATACACTTTTTTATATAGGAGAACTTTGAGGTCTCCACCCATGACACAAATGGACACGAGAGGTACTAATGAGGGAGTGGGGTGCTCCTCACCCAAAAGGATTTGGTCAGAATCTATACAATAGATAAACAAAATATTTGGGGGGAACACCCTAAAAGATGCATTAAAGATGGTGCAGCCATAAGACCATACAGCAGAACAAAATATCACAGCGCACACATGCAAAAAAGACATTTACCTCCAGCAAGGCTAGTTTAAAACACCTAAACATTTTCAAAAAACATTATCAAAAAATATGGGGATTTGGTCACACCATATTGCTAAATGGTGCTAAGCCCACTTACTGCTACAAAGTACCCCATGATTAGTGGGTCCTACACTATCCATTGATTGGTAGGTCCTGCTTCTCTGAACCATGAGAGTAATACACTCTTCTATATAGGAGAACTTTAAAGGTCTCCACCCATGACACAAGTGGACACTAATAAAATGTGGTAATGATGAAGTGGGGTGCTCCTCACCCAAAAGGATTTGGTCAGAATCCATATAATAGACAAACAAAATATTTGGGGGGCACACCCTAAAAGATGCATTGAAGATGGTGCAGCCATAAGACCATACAGCAGAACAAAATATTACAGCGCACACATAATGGCTGCACCATCTTTAATGCATCTTTTAGGCTGTGCCCTCCCAAATATTTTGTTTGTCTATTGTATGGATTCTGACCAAATCCTTTTGGGTGAGGAGCACCCCACTCCCTCATTAGTACCTCTCATTAGTGTCCACTTGTGTCATGGGTGGAGACCTTTAAAGTTCTCCCATATAGAAGAGTGTATTACTCTCATGGCTCAAAGAAGCAGGATCGCCCAATCAATGGATAGTGTAGGACCCACTAATCATGGGGTACTTTGTCGCAGTAAGTGGGCTTAGCACCATATAGCAATATGGTGTGACCAAATCCCCATATTTTTTTTATAATGTTTTTTAAAAATGTTTAGGTGTTTTAAACTAGCCTTGCTGGAGGTAAATGTCTTTTTTGCATGTGTGCGCTGTAATATTTTATTCTGCTGTATGGTCTTATGGCTGCACCATCTTTAATGCATCTTTTAGGGTGTGCCCCCCAAATATTTTGTTTGTTCAGCAGAAATCAGGATTCATCTGACCAGGCTACATTTTTCTAGTCTTCAAATGTCCTGTTTTG
The DNA here is from genome assembly GCA_037952925.1 of Lithobates clamitans. NCBI lineage: Eukaryota > Metazoa > Chordata > Amphibia > Anura > Ranidae > Lithobates > Lithobates clamitans. The sequence goes on from JBBGZY010001420.1 coordinate 3,077,212, forward strand.
TTGAGCTTGTGCTTACTGCAACCTCAGTTTTATTTTCTTGCATGACAGGAGTGAAACCTAACATGGCATTCTGTTGTTGTAAACCATACAACCCAAGGTTTGATATATTGTGCATTCTGAGATGCTTTTCTTTTACCTTATTTGTTAAGAATGGTTATCTGAGTTACTATAACCTTTCTATCAATTCAAATCCTTCTAATAATTCTCCTCTGACCTCTCTCTTATCAGCAATGTGTTCTGTGTGCATAACTTATGCACCCTAGATGTTGTTGTTTTTTTTGCATGAATAAATGCTAGAGACCTTGGTGTATGAAAATTCCAGGAGAACAACAGTATTAGAAATTCTCAAACCAACCCCTGTGGCACCAACAATTATGCCACAGTAAAAATCACCATGATCACATTTTCCCCATTCTGATGTTTTGTGAGCATTAAAGAGTCACTAAACCCACATCATAAAAACTCTCAATAAACGGTGTATTACATGCTGTTCAAATTCACTCAGCCACTGTGAGATTTGTTTTTTGTATTCTGCCAAAAACCTGGTTGATCCTGTTCTCTATCTCCCCCTTCTGTCCAAGTCCCCAATTTATCTAGAGATTTTGCAGAGCAGTGTTGGCAACTCTGCACATGCCCAGTTTTCAGTGGGTTTCAATGCTGAACATTTCCTTCCTCACATCTGAGCAGCTCATGTGACTATTGAGCCACTCTCTCCTCCTTCATGCCCACTAACCAGGTAAACACAATGGGGGGAGGATATTACATGTAGATTGATGGAGGCTTCACCTTCCTCTTATTCTAAGACATAGTCTGGAGGGGCGTGATACAGTCTGTGACTAGCAGAAATCCACGCACACCATACCTTTGCCAAAAATGATATGATTTGATTTCAAATATATATTTGTATGACATATTAAACAGTTTATTGATATTAATTATTTATTTTTACTTTTTCATGTGACCAGCAGTGGAGGACTAGAAGCTCCTCCTGCTTATGTTTCCCTGCAGACAGACTGGGAGAGAGCTGGATCATGTGACAGCTGTATATCAATTAGGAAAAAGGTACTTAGATTTTTTTATTAAGATATTTACAGTGCCATCATCCACATACAGAAATAAAAGGGACAATGTAAATTAAACAGTGTGCATTTAGCATCACTTTAACTAAAGTTCCTGACTTGAATGTATGTAATTGTATGCATTGTGCTGCTGCCACATGACTGGCTGATTAAATAATTGCATTAATAAGCAAGAATAAAGGTATTTCTATATATGTATATATTCATATGCCTGTATAACATGACTTGACCTCACCTGCATAAGACATCATCAAAAATTTAGCATTTCGGTTTTATCCTTGTGCTGTATAATTCTTAGAATGACTTAGCAGCCAGCCTTATCTAATTAATGCTTGAATAAAAATATACATTTTTGGATTTGGTTTCATTGGAGATTACTCACAAGAGAGATATATTTTGCATCTGTCTACAGTCCTTAAAGTAAAGGTCTCTCCTGACTCAAGTCTTTAGATTGTGTAAATTGTGTACATAATTTTCTGTAAACTGTGCAGCTGAAATCTTGTCCTGCACACATGTAAAATGAAAAAATCAATTTACCTGGTTTAAATAGAGCTACAAAAAACAGAGCTGAAAAGGAACAGTTCTTTACTTCACTGTAGGTATCTCAGTACCTTCATCCTGGCTTTATAAGGAACACTCTTACTGAAATGTATTAGTTCATAAGTATGGCTGAAATATTATTTTAAACTTACTTCAATCAGTTAGCAGCATCAGTTGCAAAAATCTTCCAGCAACAATTAACAATATCCATAGTTGGCAAGGAGTAATAAAGTACAGTTTTGCTTTCATATAACAGAAGGTATTTGAACATCATTAGTTTCAAATTCAAAAACATTGGCTAAATTCCTCATTTACAGTATGGCGGGCTGAAATATGCAAATCATTCTCTAAAACTGCTGTGATCAACTGTGCATACATAATCGCTGGACTATAGTACAGATGTAGCCTAATGTTTAAGCCAAGTACTTCATTTACATACAACCATTTGAGCTTGTTATCTCTTACTGGTATAAGCTGTGGACCATGGCTTGCCCATTATGGGGCTTAGGGAGTATCCAGAGGCTTTCACATATTGCAGCAGAATACCTATTATCAGAATGAAGATGCCATTGCAGCCTCTGCAGGGTGCTTCTGTTGCAAAAGATATTGTCCCTGAAGTTGTGAAAACAATTAGCCTTATTAGCTTTAAATTGAAAAATAAGTTAATAAAGTCTTTCTGGAAGATTATGTAGATATCTATTTCAGGGTATGTTTAAACTGTGTTATTTTACTAATTTATTTAGTGTTAGTAAATTCTTAAGCACATTACAGAGCAAACTGGTTTATTAAAGTGACTGTCCCCAAGGGAGTTTATATCTCCATTCCATATCAGTGGTATACTTTGCACTTGGAAAAAAAAGCTTGAAACATTGGTACCAATATTTGATATTGGAGTTTCCTAAGCTGATATCTCATGACTTATAAAGAACAGGGGTATTTTTCACATGCCTTTGACGTCTTTGGAGGTGGTAACTGTCTTTTGGAGACCATTGCAGTAATGTTTTTTATGGGACTGTTTTTGAAGTGTGTGTGCACTATATATTCAATATATTTCCCTACCACTAGCATAGCTAAGCTAGTGCAATTGTTGCACATGCCCCAAGTCCCCTCCAAAAAAACAGTATTTTAGGCCAGCAATTATAAAAAGTATGACCAGTGCCTGGTGGGACAATGTCAACCAGCAGATTGCTCTTTAGGGATATGCTGCCATAACATTGCTGTTTCTGCTTATTGTGGTAGTACTATCTGCCATTACCTGTTCCTATCCCAGCCCAGACTGCTTGGTGAGATTCTATCCTGCGTGTACCCTGCAGCATAGTCACATGAACTATATTGTTATTTCACTATGGGGAAAGCATGCAACTGGGTCTTTTCAGGCAACCCAGTCTAGGAGTAGAAGTGATAAATGCAGAAGCAGAACTAATAAATTCCCTGTGCCGCTCAGAAAATAAGTGAAAAGGTTAACATCTCTAACAGGCAGTCGCTCCATGTAGCATTCTCTAATGCTATAGTCTCTCTACATGACAGTTTCTGTGACAACAGGGCAGTTTTTCCATATGACAGTCTCTCTACTGGGGAAGTCTCCTCTTATGGCTTCTCTTTCACTGTACCCCCTGCAACTGGGCAGTTACCTTCTAGTGCAGTTGTTCTCAACTCCTGTCCTCAGGACCCACTAACAGGCCAGGTTTGTAAGATAACTGAAATACATCACAGGTGATCTCATTTGCTGCTTAGTGATTGCAGTATTCTAGTCTGCATCTCCCCAAGGTAATACTTAAAATCTGGCCTGTTAGTGGGTCCTGAGGACAGGAGTTGAGAACCACTGTTCTAAGGGATTCTGTAGTAAGGTAATCTTTCATCATTGCAGTCTACCTAACAGTGCCATTTCTCCTTGTGCCTCCCATTTCTCCATGTGACAGATTCTGAACTAGGGAACCATCTTGCTATAGCTGTCTCTCCACATGAAGATCACTCTAATAGAGCAGAATTTTTGCGCAAAAAAAAAAAAAATATATATATATATATATATATATTAGAGGAAAAAATTTCTATTTGCAATTTTGAAAAAATATTTTAAGGATGTGTTTGAGTCTAGCATGATACTTCATTTTATTACCTAATTGCTCGTGTTCCAATGACCCATTAGCTGTATATCAAAAAGTACTTCTACAACAACATTTACATTGTGTCATGTTTCCTTTTGTGTCCAGTTCTTGCAGTAAAATAATTCCAATGCTCTTTAAAAATAACCTCTCAAGACAGAGAAATGGGAACTGCCATTGTTTTGATGCTTTTAAAGGTGAAGGCTCCAGCCCTGTCACCTACCTTAGCTAACTAGTAACTGGGGCAAGAATGTTCATATCAGGTGATTGGACAGCCCTGGACCATGCATCTGCAAACACATGCCATCTTTGGCAGCCTCTATAATTCTGTCTTAATTGGATTACATAAAGTGTATGTTTTCATTTTGTTAATTTAAAGATTATGTTTAGAAATGAAAGGAAAATCTTTTTATTTATTTGATATTTATCATTTGTAGCCAGAATATGTAGCTCTAGAGTCTGCTAGCTGGAAGTTTTTGTTCGCCAAAGGAGCTGCTGGTAAGAACAGTTTTTTTCCCTAAACGTACAGAGGCTGCCCACCACCGCAAGCACCAGTCCATTCATGTTAACTTCACTAACAGTCCGGGATATCTTTTTAAGATTTATTGCTAGAAGTAACTGTAATAGGAGAGGGGTTAGGGCATGGGATACTCCAAATTGATTAACACATAGCAGTGAAAAGGGCAATCATCTCCTTAAGTAACATGAATGTTGGAGAGTATAAACCCCCACAGCTGAAGATCATGCGGTAAATTGATGATTAGGCTAAAACCTGACAGTTGGGGACCAATGAGGCAATTTTGTGAGCAATCTAAGGCCTCATAGCTAAAGGCCATCAATCAAGTTTCTTTGGCATTTAGTTACCTTGCACCCATGCACAACTACTGGTAGCCAATGTGATTTCCAGAACACTGCACAGTCACAGGGATCAATTTAGGGTCTTTACTCACAAGTCCACAGGGCAGCTGCCACCTTCCAGCTTCCTCCAGACATGATCCAGTGAGTTAGACAGTCCTTCTCTGGACCAAATCCCTTGTGGTGGGCTCCTGCAATCAGCTTCCAAGCAGAACCATTCAGCCCTGACACCGCTGATGCCTCTAGAACAGCTGCATAGTCCAGCAGCCCTTCAGGCTCTGGAACCCTCCTGGGGAGAAGGAACTATCACTACAGGGCTTCAGACTATTTATCACCTCCATAGCCACCTTCTGGACACTCCTCTCCAGGGATTGGCCAGGTCATGGTAAATATTCAGGCCAATCATCTGAATCTCCCTCCCTATGTTTTGGAAGCTTCTTCCAGAGGCAGGGGTAAGCAATCTAACTCACAGCCTAAAAAACCCTGAACAGACAAGAACAAACAGTCATTGCTCCCTTGACTACAGAATGAGCAAAAAAATGAAATTTGCCTAGCATCCTAAGGTAGGAGGGTGCTACATCATGTTTACTTCTAAGATGAAAAGATCTTAAATATATTCTGCACTGGATTAAAGCCAATCACTGCAAAGGCACATAAACAATTCTTTTTAATGTGCCCTATTTATATCACAATGCTGGTGTAATATGCAGTGTGGTAGAATGCAGATATTCTGCATTGTTCCACAGCGGACTGGATGGCACCAGCGGTCACTGCATTGCACTACTGTGCGGAGAACTGAATGCAATATACACTTCGCACACTTTCATAAAAAAGATAACAAAAAAGCATAAACAGTGCAACACACTGAACAGCAAACTGACAGCTGTCCACATGCTATAAAAGGCATAAGTGCAAATAAACTGTAACTGTGTTCACTTTGAATAACCAAACATATACCGATTAAATAAAAGACAGGAGCTTGATAATTGAAGTGAATTTTCACTACTTTAGCAAATCAGCCTAAAATGGTTATAGAAGTAACCTGCTTTTAATCTTTGCTTTTTAAATAAAGACTTTATACACGTAATTAAAATATATAAAGGTGTTTAAAATTGTATGAATCTTAAAATTACCAAAAGCCATTATGATTTGCCTTTAAATGTAATATTATACTATGCTAATGAATAAACAGGCTGTAAGAAGTCAGCTGGCACTGTTTTAGTACTATTTCCTACTCATACCGTTATCTTTAAATCAAATGAAGCCGTAATCCATTGCAGCAGCCGTTGGAGTTAAATGACCACTTCTATCACTGCTACCTTGTTTATTAATAAAGTGTGCTGGGCTCTCACTACCAATTTGATCATTCCCATGTTTCTTTGGCTCCTGTCCAAGAAAATACTCCTTCTAAACCAGTGCAGATGGTTTCTTAAGACTAAAACTGGTACTCAGCTGAACAGTGTTAATGTAAAGTGATGTGTGGAGTGTAAAGACTGGATGTGCCTCACGGAACAAAGCCAAGTGTATTTACATATAAATGTTACACTGCTTTGTGGTTTCTGCTTTCTGGTATGACAATTTCAGTACACATTTTTGTTATTTTTGTATGACACAATTTTATTAAAACATCACCCAGAATAACAAACATTACTGATATTAAAAACTTGCATAGCTTATCCTCTTGAGACCCAATGTTTCTCCCTCTTCCCTCCTGAAGGCGCAGAACCTTTCAATTGATTGCTTCGGAGATGTTTCGGTCTTGTACGCTGTAGCTTGTTGCATTTTAAAGCTATCCTAACGTATACATACTTTCTTAGCACAAATATAACTTCTGTAACGCTGCATCTACAGGAGCCGCTTAGTAGACTGGGTTCTCTGTTCTTTTGCCTTAACTCTGAGAACAACCTCAGCCACACTGACACACCAGGTTAAGCAAATGGATGATGCACTGCTACTGGAAACACACATATTGATACCTGGTACACAACTAAGGTTCTGTATCAAAAAGTAGACATCAGAATAGTTACTGGTAAATGAACCCAATATATTGTCACAAGTTGCAGTAAATAGCAGTATGCACATAAATCAGTGAGTAAAGGATTAGGTCAATCACAGTTCTCTAAACAATATGTCGACTAAGCTATAGCAGCATAGAATGGAGTTCTATGCAGCTAAATTAGAATAAACCTGGTAATTCACAAAATCAGCAATAAGTAATGGCATTCAAAAAAATAGTAACAGCCATGATAATCAATACTGTGATAACTCCTCTTTAAACAGAAGGCTATATCTACTCTATATACATGGCAGTGATGAAATCCAAGACTCCATAAAGAGACCTATAGTAAGATACCTCTTACTATAGACAACATGCAAAGTTTTTGTGAAGCAGGTATTTGAGTGAGCAGTGTTTAGACCTAGTTCTTCAGCTGGCTAGCGTTGGGGTGGTGGACATGAGTATAATTCTAGTAAATTTTGCATGCAGTAAATTATGCTGCTAGTTAGGTGACCAGTCCCTGTGTGCTTAGTCTATGGTAGCAGAAAAAAGTTAATAGCAGCAGTGTCCTCTTACCAGTCCCAGTGATACAGCAACAGGGATCCTGCTGTTCAGATGTCAGCTTATGTCTGGAACTGCCTGGTGCAACTCCAATTCTCAGCGCAGGCTTTTAGCAGGTTAATCTGCACACCTTGGTCTCCTTACAGGAAAGAGGTAATCCCTCAGCATGCAGACTGTGAAAATAGCTCTCTCTCTCTTTATACCCTGTTGGCATTGAGAATTGTGGTCCTATAATTAATTAACTGCCATAGTAAATTTTCTTTCCAAAACTTCATCTCCCATATTTCAATGCTGCTAACCATCAAGTCTCATGAGCTCCTTTTTCCTGTCACCTCCCCCTGTTGGATGAAGGCAAGGTAATGTTGACCCATTCAGTTGAAGTCTATTGGGAGCTCAGAGAGCACCGCAGCACAGTGTCCTAAATTGCTCTTTGTCTCTAGCCAAACACCTGGCTACACTTCAGTTTGATAATGGTTTTGAAAAGACTTGGAGAAGGCGGTGACACTTTAACAAGTTTGTAGCCACAAAGATGTGAAAAGTCATCATGCACATTTGTACAGTGGTTTTACTCATATCATATGTGGAAATGGCATTCTATTCCTTAGGTCCTGGGGGTTAATGGAGAGGGGGATTTTTACTTTTAATTATTTTTGGTTAGGTTCAATTTTGTTAAAATGTTTTGTCTGACCCCACCTCTTCCTCATGTAGCATTTTCAGAATATTGAGTCACTGACAGCTGGCAGTCCCAGCATCAACTCCAATAAGTTTGCAATTCACTCTAACTTACTGTAAAAAATGCTCAAGGTCAGAAATGTAAAGGGCTTTTTCAGACGGGGGGTTGGGGGTCAGTAAAAACGAGTGGCTGAGCTGTGGTTTTACCTCCCCCTGCCGCCCACCCAAACTGTATATGACAGTGACAGCCAGACTGGGCTGTCTACATGCCGAAGTTGCAATACTTTACTTCACGGCCATAGCATTTTTAACTCAGGTTGCAGAGTTTTACAAGTGTAACCACTTGTCAAACTTGTTGATTAAATTTAAAAGGGTCACACCACTGTGAGCCAAATGCTCGCCTCGCAGTTGTGGCACAGTTCCATAATGTAAAATTACCATCAGGCAGATTAAAAATGTAATGAAAAAGAGAAAAAAAACAGGAGTCAGGTGGTGTCAGCAGTACTGCCTCCTAAACGCCTGGCAACTGATGCTTGACCACCCTCTGAAAAAGCGATCCGCAGCAGATAGCTTTTCAGAGGGCGGTAAGAACTGAAGCATGTCTGAAAGAGCCCATAAAGTGTTGAGTTCAGAGACAGACAGACAATTATCATTTGGCTCACGGTCAGCAATTGCATCTCACTAATTTTTATTATGACTGGTTTAAGCCTAATTTAATTTGTTGATTGTATATTACATTTTTTATTTTATTTTCTAAGCTGTGTTTACATTACGTTTGCTGTGCACAGATTAATTATTCACGATTAGTGATTATTATTGATAATTATAATAATAATAATAATATATTCAAGTTAAAGGATAAGTTCACATTTAAAAAAAATGGAAATGCCCATTTTTTAAAAATAAAATATGTAAAAAAATGTAAAAAAATAAAACATGTAGTGGGGCCCCCCTGCACTGCAAGGGTTGAATGGTCCTTATTTCTAGGGAAAAGTCAATATTACTTTTCTCCCCTTTCCAGATGGTTTTAGTGCTCTCCTCATCCTGGCGCATTCAGTTGTGGGTGGTCCTTCAGAGTCACCACATACAATGCATTCTTCATTGTATTTGGGGTAGGTGAGCATATTACCACAGCTTAGAGCACCTTAGGAAGACAGCAGCTCTTGACTGGTCACATGTGTGGATAGAAATGCACAGTTTCTATAGAAGATCCAGACTGTCAAGATCACTGATCCATTTGCTACCACTTAAAGCGGACCTTCAGTCATTTTTTCATCTTTCCATCCATTAAATCTTCTGCCCTTGCTGTTTTAACTTTGGATAGTAAAATATTTTTTTTAAAGTAAATACCTTATACAGTCCACTTCCTGTTTCTTGTCTTGTCATTAGCCTAGGATTATGACATCATACACAGCTTTCTCTCTCACTCTTATGAGAGTTTGCCAGGAAGGGAGGGGGGATGAGTTTTAAGAAGGCCAATGAGAGCTGCAGGGCTGCAGAGCTGAAGGTGTGCCTCTGTGTGTCTGTGTAAATCCAGGAAGTGAGCAGGCAGCAGCTTCAGCTGCCCACAGTTAATATGGATGCAGCCAGACTTAGTGGAGGGAGATTTCTGCAGCATATGTGGCAAGTACAGAATCACAGTATATATAAAATAATATGCAAAGTGGCTGGAGGGAAGCTTCAGAATGGCAAAGATGTTTTTATTACAAATTATTTGAGAAGACTGCAGTTCCTCTTTAAACAGTTGCCGACCAGCCGCCACAGTTATGCCCCGTACATACGGTCGGACATTGATCGGACATTCCGACAACAAAATCCATGGATTTTTTCCGACGGATGTTGGCTCAAACTTGTTTTGCATACACACGGTTGCACAAAGTTGTTGGAATTTCCGATCGCCAAGAACGCGGTGACGTACACCACGTATGACGTGACTAGAAAAGGGCAGGTCCGAATCAAGCGCGGCACCCTTTGGGCTCCTTTTGCTAATCTCGTGTTAGTAAAAGTTTGGTGAGAGACGATTCACGCTTTTTCAGACTCGTGGTTTTCAGATCGTTTTCTGCTGTTCAGTTTGTGCTTGTGCGTTTGTATCTGCTCTTCAGTGCGTGCAGTCAGTTCGTATTGGAGTTTTCTGTGCGATCTTGTCCGCTCGTTGCTGTTTTTCAGGTTGCTCTTCACAGGCCTTGCTGTTCTTCAGTGCATTCTGTTACTGCGTTCTGAGCAGCCGACCGTTTTCTAGCCATGTTGCATATACGTACTCCTCGTAGAGTTCGTGCTGTACTGGGGCTTGGTGTTGGGGTCCTTACCTTGACACAGGTCCAGTCCATGAACAGGGTGGGAAGGAGTTCATGGACCAAGAATTAGTTTCTCCAACGTGACCAGTTCTGTCATATGCCTTTGCTCCGTGAGATCAGTGAGAATAATCCTGATGATTTCGGGAACTTTCTCCGGATGACGGACCCCGTATTTCATCGTTTGTTGGATTTGCTGACCCCTTATATTAGCAGGCAGGATACCTGCATGAGGCAAGCCATCACTCCGGAGCAGAGGCTCGTCGCCACCCAACGGTACTTGGCGACGGGGAGAAGCATGCAGGACCTTAAGTTCTTGACAGGCATCTCCCTCCAGGCTCTGGGGATCATTATCCCAGAGACCTGTTCTGCCATCATTAAGGTCCTGCAGAAGGACTATATGAAGGTAAGATTTTTATCCTTTAACATCACATTTTATTGTATGCAATGTTTGATAATATATTGTATTTCTTTCCTCATTCCCTAATTACCATGATTGTAATATGCTGTGAATGTCCCCTTTGTCCTCATTCATGCTGGATTTTTATGTAATTATTTTTTTTGTCCTTCATAAATATTTGCCTTCACTTACCTCCCCAGCATGGTCTCCTGGCCCTATATTCACCTCATGTAGTCACTTAACAATGTATTTTATCAGCTCTATAGTAGTGCTTTACCCCAAATACCCCCTAAAATGTTTTCAAATGCATATGGCCAAAACAATGGTGTTTTCTAGGCCGAACGAATGTTTCATATGAACGAATAATGTGCCCATGAACATGAAAGTTGCCATTTTAAACTGTACAACAGTTAAGAAAAGCACATGGAGCAGCACAAACGTAATAAACATAAAGAATAGGAACACAGGACAACTACTTACTTTTTTGCAGCACTCTCCTGATCCTTCTGTACTGCTCGTGCTCCCTTAATTTCAGGTCCGACCACCGCTTCCTGAGCTGATCCTTGGATCGTCGTACCCCGAAATTCCAGTGCAGACTCTTGACCACTTTTACCATGATCTTGGCCTTTCTAACATTGGGGTTGGGGTAAGGTCCATACTTCCCGTCATAGTCGGCCCTCTTCAGGATGTCCACCATCTCCAACATCTCCCCAAAGGACATATTTGATGCCTTAAATCGTCTCCTTCTGGATCCAGATGTTTCAGGCTCCAGGCCTTTCTCCTCCTCCTCCTCGTTGGTGTAATTATCTGACACCTGCTGTGTCTCCGCCATGTGCTCTTCCCCCACTGCGATGAATGAGAAGGGGCAGGTAATAGACTAGAAAGAACGTCAGGGGCGGGCAGAGTTTCACACATGCGCAGTGTCTATAAAGCGTAACACGCGTGTGTAGTACGTACGAACTGTGAGCGGAGGAAGGAGTAACCGAGGCGCTGTTCAAGTTTAGAAGACTTTAGGCTGACATTAGGGTTTGTGTTGTGTCTTGTAGTTAAAATGGATATCTTGAAGGATCATGACTTTATGCCAATCTTCATTAATATGTTCAGGGAGCTGCCCTGTCTGTGGCAGATAAACCACCCTGAATATAAGAACCAAACAAAGAGGAAGGCAGCGCTGGATAATTTGCTGCAATTTGTGAAGACGGTGATCCCCACGGCAGACATCATCTATTTGAAGATCCTAATTGGTGGCCTGAGGAGCACTTATCTAAGGGAGCACAAGAAGGTCCAGGATTCCCAGAGATCAGGAGCTGCAGATGACATTTATGTCCCCAGGCTGTGGTACTATGACAGGCTGCATTTTCTGGCAGGTCAGACTGAACCCAGGCCAGCACTCTCCAGTCTTCCTTCCATGCTTCCTTCCCCCCCAGCTGAGGCTTCTGATGTCCAACCTGGGCCTTCCAGGCAGCAACATGTGGAGGAGCCCAGCTTGAGCCAGGTATAGCATTCTTCTAAATATTTCTGGTTGCCCAATCAATGATGTTAACTAAATCTTAGTTTGGAGTACTAATTTAGGATTGTGATTGATGATGCAAAAACTAAAACAAGGTCCCTTTTTCATACACAGGGAAGTCTCAGCCAGGAGGTGGCCGGGCCAAGCAGGCTGCCTGATATCCAGGTCCCTCCCCTACACCTTCAAAGACAAAGTGGCAGGAAGAGGAGTAACCTGGAGGAGGCTGCCATAGGCCTCTTTTGGAAGGCTACTGAGGCCCTCAGAACACCCCACACTGTGGAGGAGGACTTTGCTGCCATAACTGTTGCAAAATGATGCAGATGGATGATGCAGTTGCATGTGCAACCCACATTTGTCACCTCTCCCATAGTCCTCCTCCTCCTCCTCCTCCAGGTCCTCCTCCTTCTCCTTCTCTTCCTCCTCCTCCAGGTCCTACTCCTCCTCTTGCCACATCTCCAACACCAGAGCCACAGCCGGGAAATAAGCATGGAAGGAAGACCAGAGAGTGATGACCCTGGGTTCAGTCTGGTCTGGCAAAATATGCAGCCTCTTGTAGTACCACAGCCTGGGGACATAGATGTCATCTGCTGCTTTCAGGATCTCTGGGACTTCTGGACCATACTGCACTCCCTTACATAAGGACTCCTCAGGCCACCAATTTTGCTGTAAAATAATTGATGTCTACCATGGGGGTCAAAGGCTTTGCCAATTTTTGATGTTTATCCAGCGTTGCCTCCCTCTTTGTTTGGTTCTGAGCCCTTAATAAAGGAATTTTTGTTTCAATTAGACTCGCCTATGTGTGTTTTCCTTCAAAAAGGACAGTTTGTTTGTGAGGAGGCAGGTACATTTCAAAAATACAATGTGAAATTGAGACACCAACACCAAACAATCTCCTTGAGATTAAATAATACAAGATAATAATGGTGTTGTGGTAACTTGACACACAAAACACACCCAAAAATATTCTGGAGTAAAAAAAATAAAAATAAAAAAAAAACAGCCTTGAAAAAAATACAAAACAAAAAAAAAAAAAAAAAAAGATTTTTGGTCAGATGTGACAAATCAAAATATATTGAGGGAATCATGATAAATAATAAAGAAATAAGTTTGTGAGAAGTCTGTGTGAATATGAGCAGCAAAACTACTTCATTCTTCTAGCATTATAAAGAAGAATAGAGTGCGCTGTATTAAACAATTTTAAACATTGCAGCCTGACGAAAGTGCTCTATCCATTCCGAACACTAATTTTACCAGACCGAGCTGTTCCGTCTCGGAATTTCTTCTGAGCATGCGTGGCACTTTGTGCGTCGCAATTGTCCACACACGGTTGGAATTGACGCGATTGGATTTTGTTGTCGGAAAATTTTATAGCCTGCTCTCAAACTTTGTGTGTCTGAAAATCCGATGGAAAAAGTCTGATGGAGCCCACACATGGTCGGAATTTCCGACAACATGCTCCGATCGCACATTTTTTGTCGGAAAATCTGACCGTGTGTACGGGGCATTATACTGCGGCAAATTAGCTCGGTTACATGAATCGACATACTGGTACATCGGTTTGTGCCCAGGCTTTAGCAGGCGCGGCCGCCACATGTTGCGGAGGCTAGCCCGCAGGTCCGGTGGACTCGATGTCTGCTGGCCACCCGCGATCACGGGAAAAAGAGCCAAAACGGGGATCTGTCAATGTAAACAGACAGCTCCCAGTTCTGACAGGGGAGGAGAAAGAGATCTGCTCTTCCTAGTGATCAGGAACAGCAATCTGTCTCTTCTCGCAGGCAGCTCATCCCCCATACAGTTAGAAGCACCTCCCAGGGAACACAGTTAACCCCATTGATTGCCCCCTAGTGTTAACCCCTTCATTAACAGTGCCATTTATACAGTAATCAGTGCATTTTTATAGCACTGATCTCTGTATTGGTGTCACTGGTCTCCCAAAAGTGTCACTTAGGGTCAGATTTGTCCGTTGCAATTTCGCAGTCCTGCTAAAAATCACCGCTATTACCAGTAAAAACAATAATAAAAAGTCCATAAATCTTTCCCCTATTTTGTACACACTATAACTTTTGCACAAACCAATCAATATACACTTATTGCAATTCTTTTTTTACCAAAAATATATAGAAGAATACATAAAGGCCTAAACTGATGAATACTTTTTTTTATATATATTTATTTATTTATTTATTTTGGATATATATTATATCAGAAATGTAAAAAAAATATATATTTTTTTTCAAAATTGTTGCTATGTTTTTTGTTTATAGCATAAAAAATAAAAATCTCAGAGGTGATCAAATACCACCAAAAGAAAGCTCTATTTGTGGGAAAAAAGGACATCAATTTTGTTTGGGTATAATGTCGCACGACTGCGCAATTGCCAGTTAAAGTGACGCAGTGCCGTAGTGCAAAAAATGGCCTGGTCAGGAAGGGGGTAAATCTTTCTGGGGCTGAAGTGGTTAAGTTACTGCACTGTAAGTGGGGTGTGCCTTTACAGCTGCCAGCTGGTGGCACCAGCCCTGGGACTCCTCCAGCCGCTTGCTTGTGGTGCAATCCAGAGATTCCTCCAGTTGTTCTCCTGTGTACCCAGGCCTAACCTGGGCTGTGATAGGCACTGTCTCAGAGACTAAGCACACATAGCTGTTTATATACTGTACTGTTTACTAAAATGGTTAATCTCTAGAATCTGTGGCTATACAGTCTTATAGAGACTGTTCTGTACTGCCAGCTAATGTCCTTACTGAGTGGCAGAGACATTTCGTGTTTGTACGGCCTCATAATCAGTTTAACATTGCTCTGCATTGTATGCACACTCTTTTGCCATTTTAACCCTGTGTGTGTTGTTAAAGGGTAACTCCACTTTTGGGGAAAAAAAATGAGCAAATAAAAAAAAATAATATAGCATATGCAATTGTGACACATCATATTGTAATTGAATGTAATTAAAAATGATCTTTTCTTATTTTTCTGCAGTGCTGTAATTTTCTGTAAAAAGCAATACAACATGGCTACCTGGAGGCGTTCTTTACACGGGTGGTATATCCTGTTTCTATTGTATTGCAGGTCAGTGGCCCAACCTTTACAATGTAGCTCTCCCCCATTTTGTGTCTTTTTGCCCCATGTTGGCATAGAGTCCACAGTAGCATTTGCAGCAGCAGAGCAGAGTAGGACTGGCTAAAGAGGGATTACTTAGACACAGTTAGCCAGCTGTATTGCCATATGTGTGAACTAAATATCCCTATTTTTTATTGCAGTTTGCTTGAAAGGATATAGAAGTGTGCAGAGGGTTAATTCAGTATTTTTAGTGTTAATGTGTGGTCACACCCCTTTAGCACCTGGTAGATTGCATGCATGGACAAGCTACTGGGACCTAAGCACAGGTCAGGGGCATAGATAAGTGGGAGGTCAGGGGTGTTCAAACCCCCCCAGGGCCAAAATAAAATGCATGGTGTCCCTGCTCTGCAGTCACACATGGCACCAGCGACAGGCAGTACTGCAGTCAGTGGCACACAGAGTGTAATAATGCTGCTTGCGATGCATAGTAGCCCATTATGCTTTACCTTTGCAGGGAAACAAAGAGGAAGTAAACCCATCAGGGTTTACTTCCTCTTTTATAAAAATAATTATTACTAGTGTCATACAACATTAGAATTCTACTATAGCTTGTAGGCTGAACATTCGACCAGAAATGTACGATTGCGGCATCGTACAGTTTAGCTGCTCTCTCGAATCTTCTTAGAACATGCGACAGACACCATAAGCCTTCAATGACAGATTCGACCTTAATTATTTCTGATTTTCGGACAAATGCATTTTTTAACGAAACAAAATGAATAAAAATGAATTTCGAGAGTAACTAAATAAATGTATTTTTTGGACGAAAACGAAATTCCGAAACAAAATATTTCAGTGTGCACATGTCTAATAGCCAACACCATTCATAAAAACTGGAAGAAGGAAGAAACTGGAAGGAGGAGAAAACTGAAATCAAGTTCAATTTTCTAAAGCATCTGATACAATACAATTACGGATGTGATTGCTTACTAGGGGCAACACATATCTTTATTCCTTTTTCCAGTCCTTATAATTTTGGTGCAATTTATTTTATTTAAAAAGACCTTTACTTAGTGACTGCTGCCCCCCCCCGAACAAAAAAATTATCTACGGCCCTGGAACAGGTATATCTTGTTTCTATACACAGATGGTGTTCAGAAATCCCCCTGAAAATGTCATTTCCTGCTTGCGTGATTGGCTTACTGATTTTCCCAGAAGTCTGCACTAAGATACAATTCAGATTTTGGGCATCGGCTGCAATAAAATTGTAATTTTTGGTGAGAGGCTCCCAAAGGAAAATCACGTCTAAAGTGATGCAGACCCTGACACTTTCCTCATTAGAGCCCAGCAGGTGCAGCAGCTGATTGACAATTATAAAATCACTCCCATACAGATTCACATGGACACAGACAAACAAATGGCTATTCCTTCAGAATAACAAAATGTAGGAATCTGCAAAACAGTTTGTTAAAATCCCTGCAATGTACATAGATTACAAGGAGAGAATATTTTTTTCTAAACAAAAGTGGAGCTATTTTTCAATCTTACTCTGTACCTGTTTAGCACAATTCAAATTAAAGCTGCACTCTATATTATCATTAGGCTGATTCCTCTGCTTGTTATACTGTAAAAAGCTCCCAATGCAATTCTGAATTAACTGCTGTCATAATAAAGAGTATATCCAGCCAAAACTCATGTTTAAGTTTTGGATAGAGAGGCAAGGGATTCAAACCTCTAACATGTTTTTATAGATTTGCATTACAACTAAGTGAAGGTTCCTGAAAAATACCTTTCCATCCTCCACTTTTTTAAGTCATCAATTGTTTATGTAGTCAGCCCCTACAGGGCCCTTGTGTAATATTGTACAATATCAAAAGGATTCCCTGAGTAGCTGGATATGTCTTGAGGGAAAACAATAATCAGCTGAGAAATTCTAACAAGGCCAATTGATCCTTCCCTAAGCAGAGTCAGATACAGGGACAACCATGAAGGCAAGGTAGTCAGAGAGAGTTTACAAACATGAGAACATTGTCACGTTTACAATATCAATAAGCCCTAGTAGGCTAAGACTAAAAACACACTGGCCATTTTTAGTATCCCTATAGAGAGAGGCACACAACTAATATGTAGTAGACGTTAATCATTAATCACTTAGACTAGGTTCACAATCTATGCGGCTGCGCTTGATGCGTTTTTCAGGCACATTTTGCAGTACATTTTGCGTTTTTAAACCCACATTTTTTATGCATTTTGGCATGCAGTTTTCATGCATTTTGTGGTTTTGTTTTTTTTTCCTCTCCAAACGCACTGTAAACACACTGTATATAGCTGGTTGCTAAGGAGGGGGCCAGGAAACCGTCCGCCACATCCTTAACAACCGATGAGTCATCAGCTGTCAGCAGGTTTCCTTGCTGAAAGCTAAATGTAAAAAAAACAAAAATTGCCGGGAAAAGAAAATTGCAAAAAGAAACAGCATGGGGTTTCCACCCAGGTCTATCCCAGGCCCTTCGGGTCTAGTATGGATTCCAAGGGGAGCCTCCACGCCAAATTTAAAAAAAACAAATGCTGTGGGGCCCCCCAAAATCCATACCAGACCCTTATCCGACCATGCTGCCTGGTATGTCAGGAAAGGGAGGGAAAGAGCGAGCGCCCCCCCCCTCCTGAACCACACCAGGCCGCATGTCATCAACATGGGGGGGTGGGTGCTTTCATGAGGACAAGGGCCTCTTCCTGCAACTCTGGCGGGGGGCTTATCGGAATCTGGAAGCCCACCAATAACCCAATAACAAGGGGGCCCCCAAATTCCGCCCCCCCATGTTAATGAGTATCAAGTACATCATACCCCTACCCATTCACCCAAAAAACTGTGAAATGTTAACAAACTACAAGAGCCGGTTTTTGACAAGTCCTTTATTAACCACTTCCGCACAAGCCCACGCAGTTGTACTGCGCAGGTTGGCTCCCCTGGGCGAACCGCCGTAACTGTATGTCGGTCCTTTAAAACACTGTAGGAGGCACGCACAGCGTGTGCAGGCGCGATGACCGCCGGGTACCCGCAGTTGCTTTTGACAGAGTGAGAACCAGGATCTGTGTGTGTAAACACACAAATCCCGGTTCTCTCAGGGGAGAGGAGACACATCATGTGTTCATACTAAGTATGAACACCGATCTATTTCCTCCCCTAGTCAGTCCCATCCCCCTACAGTTAGAACACACCTAGGAAACACAGTTAACCCCTTGATCGCCCCCTAGTGTTAACCCCTTCCTTGCCAGTGACATTTATACAGTAATCAGTGCATTTTTATAGCACTGGTTGCTGTATAATTGTCAATGATCTCAAAAATGTTTCAAAAGTGTCCAATTTGTCTGCCGCAATATCGCAGTCCCAATAAAAATCACAGATCACCGCCATTACTAGTAGAAAAAAATAATAAAAATGGCATAAATCTATCTCTTATTTTGTAGACGCTATAACTTTTGCGCAAACCAATCAATATACACTTATTGCGATTTTTTTTTTTACCAAAAATATGTAGAAGAATACATATCGGCCTAAACTGAGGAATTTTTTTTTTTTAAATTGGAAAAAATTATATAGCAAATAGTAAAAAGTATTGTGTTTTTTTTCGCAAAAAAAAAAAAACGCAGAGGTGATCAAATACCAGCAAAGGAAAGCTCTATTTGTGGAAAAAAAGCGTGTTAATTTTGTTTGTGTATAGCGTTGCACGACTGCCCAATTGTCAGTTAAAACGACGCACTGCCATATCGCAAAAAATGGCCTGGTCATTGAGCAGCCAAATCTTCCGGGTCTGAAGTGGTTAAATAAGAAGCCCGCAGCCATCTCCCGAAGCCGTCATCTCTCAGTGCTGGAATCTCCTGGTTCTGTCATCTCCTGGTGCCGTCTTCTTCTTGTGCTGTCTTCTCCCGTGAAGCTGTCTTCTTCCTCGCCACCTTCTTCTTATTCTCCTTTGTCGCTGCCATCTTTTTCATCGCCGCTGGTTACCACTAAAAAACAAAAAAAGCTGGTCTTGTCCTGAAGCTGTCTTTCTCCGTTGTGATGTTCTCGCTGTCCGGCACCTCTTATATAGGCATGGGGCGTGGCCATCCAATGACATTGCCCAGAGAGCCCGTCCCTTGTGATGTCATATGACATCACAAAGGATGGGCTCTCCAGGAATGGTAACCGGGTCGTTGAGAGTCTGCCTCTAGACATAAGGCTCACTTATAGAAAGCACAAAGCGCCATCCAGGCCTGATGCCCGCACACATCCACCAGAGCGGCCTGGTCTCTGCTCTGCAGCTGTAGGCCTGGGTCCCAAGAGAGCAAGCCCCTCCCTGGACCATCCTATTTATTTTCTTATACAGAAATCCTACTCTCTCCAGCCAGATGGAACTTGTAGTTTACAGCAGCATCAGGTCCATTAATATCCCAGACTACATGTCCCACCATCCTCTGCTTTCAGTAATGGTCGCTCTCTCTCTCTGCAATCAGGAAAGTATGACATAATCCCCATGCTGGGCACTAGAAGAAACAAGGCTCAATGTTATCTTTGTTAAAAGAAAAGTATGTTTTTCTTTCTTCAGAAGCATGCTTACCTAGGTGGATGAAGTATCAGTCCAATTCTGCATCTGTCCCCTGCCGGCTCTAAGACTGAGTACCAAGCGATCAAACACCGCCAATCTCGGTTCTCAGGGCTCGTTGAGCAGAGAGCTGATGACTTTCAGTCACCGCTGTCTGCTCTGCCCCCCCCCCTCACTTACTGGAGCGCGGGGCTGTGGAGGAGGCTGGAGCAGCCAGCTCAGGCTCTCAGCGACTCGCTGAGAGGCTGAGCCGGGTGCTGGTCCAGGCATATGGGTGGATCCAACTTCATTGTAGCAATCTTGCCCCAGCCTGGATGACTCTGTGATGTCAGCCTACAGCGGGTGTTAGCAACGGGTCACAGAAGTGCAGGACAAATCCCCAGAAGTACAGCCAAAGCTGTAGTCATTGAGAACTCTTGACTTCCCTGTGTGCACATATTATGTACTGTATATAAACCAAGATGATGAACTTCTTATTTGCTCCTCTTTGTATGTTAAATATACCATTAAAATTTTTAATTATATCAGTAGGTGCAAAAAATACCTGTTGGTTTGGCCAGAAATCCAGTGAGCTTGTAACCTAGTGTAGTGAGCTGACTAATCTCAAGGACATTTATCAGCTCTACTCACCACACCCCTGTGGACCACAGAACCTCCTCCTATATTCTGGAGATGAGGGAGGTGTTCTGTAATCATAATATCACTCCTCCACAACAAAAACAGTATGGTGAGAGTTATGTCTCCCACAGGAAGTTTGTTACTGTTATGATGATCACATATAAGGACTGGTAAGCTGCAATACATGACATGATAGGTTAATTGGATCTTGTCCAAATTACCCCTAGTATATGTGCGAATGTGTGTCCCAAGCGCGTCGAGATCCTATGGGGTAAATGACCGAGCTATATCAAGATGCAACTCAACTCAACTCATTTTTATATTTTGGTTTAGATACATTTTAACAGAGGCTGAAGTTAGTCGAAACAATAATAACTGCCAGCTGCAGAGTTTATATTTAAAATGCATGTAAGGGTTAGAAAATTACATAGCACAATCGCTTACCAACTTACTTACCCTATGGATTATCACTTCTTGCTTTTTATTGATACTTGCCCTGGATACTCTCCTAATAGAAAGATCCACTTAGTTTCACCACAGATAGCATTGACCATTACACAACAAATCTTTACCCTTACTTTGGAACACATCCTATTTCTTACAACAAATTATAATTTATTTAATGCTGTTACTTATTTTTACAGACACACAACACTGTAAAACAGAATTAATGCTATTTTTTAAGCCAGCACAGCATTTCTCATTAGTGCATGCAAAAATATTCTCCAACAAAATTATACCATAGTAATGGACAAACTTATAGTTCTTTGAAGAATAGGGTATCTGAAATCATTAGAATTAATTACAAATCAGCATTCAACAACTTCTGTTTAAAAATCCTATTAGCTGATTCTAATTTGGTATATGAAATGTTCTGTAATTTATTATTAATGGTGAATTTATTAGGAGAAAGTATTGCATTGTTAAGCTGGTTTTAGCTCTATTAAAATAGCATCATTCAATCTTACCTTTTTTTTTTTTGTAAATGGATCTTTTTATCTTTCTGTGTTTTGGGGAATTGTAGTAAAGTTAAGTTTTGGGAAAAGGGAAGTCCATTTATTGATTTTTTTAATTTTTTTTTACAGATGTCATCTTCAGCCCAATCCTCTCAATGGAAATGTGGTGAGACTGAAATTAAGGAGAAGGATAAATGCTAACATTTTGGTGCATCATGCAACACATCTGCTGCTACATCTTCAAAAGGTTTTGGAATTTTGCCATGCCCCACAAACAAGAATGGTAAGTATAATGTTACTTAAGGGCAAATCCTAAACTTATAAACATAAAGATGAAATGCTGGCCAGGTTATCTCTTTTTACATGTCCAAATAATAACCAGCACCAGCACTGTGGTGACCAAGCATAAGTGAAACATACCATTAAATCTTGTTTTGCTTTAACACATGAAGTAGGTATGATGGGAGAAGGGATGTAAGGTAGGTGCACTAAAAACAAAAAAAGGGGCGCGGCGTGGCCTGGACCGGCATGGTGTAGGGAGTGTGGAACGGGAGCTCCGCTTGCCTAACATCCGTATCTCTATATCCTGGGGCAAAGCCTGCTAATTTTCTACACATTACTGAACTCCAGGCATACCGTGGTACCAAGGAACATGTCACCGCCAAAAAAACCGACAGACTCAGCTGCTAAACTGGCTAAATACCGTCATGCAGAGAAGGAGGCCGAGGAGGATAATGGCGCCGGATCTCCAGCAGCGACGAGCTCCTCTGCAGAAGACACTGCAAGAGTACTAGAGGCAATATCGGATTGCAAAAGCATCCTAACGGGTAAGATTGAAGGGGTGAAAATTGATGTCTCACGTATACGACAGGATCTACAGAAACTCAGAGACCGGGTTACCGAGATAGAAAACCGCATCAGTCATGTGGAAGACAACATACACCCGTTACAAGTGACTGCAGAGCAATTACAACATCAGCTCCATGCGGTCCTAGCGAAGCAGGACGATATGGAGAACCGCCCCAGAAGGTGTAACCTGCGGTTTGTAGGATTGCCCGAAGGCTCAGAAGGTACAGACCCTCCTTCGTTTCTTGAAAACCTACTCATCAATACTTTTGGAAGGGCTGAATTTTCTACATCTTTTGTGGTCGAAAGAGCGCACAGATTGGCTGCCAAACCTCCCCCCCAAGAGGCACCACCCAGGACATTTATAGCTAAATTACTCAATTTCCGGGATCGGGAGGCAGTTCTCCGACTTACCAGATTGAAGGGTAACATCCCTTTTAAAAACGGCGAGATCAAGGTATTTCCAGATTTTTCAGCCGAGGTACAGAAAAAGAGAGCGCAATTCACCGAAGCAAAGCGGCAGCTGAGGATACGTCACTACTCATACGCGATGCTGTTCCCAGCTAGACTTTGGGTAGTCGGAGAAGACCGAGCACACTTCTTTGAAACACCTGAAGCTGTCTTCTCCTGGCTTAAAAACGCGGCGGCGCCAGCACGAGAACCCGCTTGATGAACCGGCTGTGCTCTCTCCTCATGTTCTTCCTGGATGAACCCTTAATCTAAGATGCCTGTACAGACGAATACTCCTCTCTATCCGCGCTGAAAACGTTTAGAACTTTACAGGTACTGTGTTATTTGAGCCTCTTTGTACCCCGGGACTGGTGCTCTATTTCCCCCCCTCCCCCCCCCCCCTTTTTTTTGTTTCCTTTTCTCTCTCCCCTCCATGGAGGGGCAAAAGTCCTTCCCAAACCCGCCTTACTTGGGTACAAATTTCCCCTTCACTATCACATATTTTATCCATTACTCAAGTCCCCGCACAAATACCGCGGTACTGCATTGGATCCGTATGGCCCCGTTTTTCTCTAATTTTCATGGCAAAACGGCAACCGGTATGACATCTGCGACATGGTCTTGACATTTCATATCCTTCAGATTACTCAGACAAACCCATCCTGAAGCCACTAGAACGGATGTCATACTCCCTGTACTGTTGTACGTTTTTCAGCGGTTAATCGTCCCATTAGGTGCGGTGACCCTTAGGGGATCCGCCATTGTTACTAATGAATGCAACAAATGTTGGTTGTTTCAAGCATGGTTTCTATGGCCTGCCCGGTTCTTAAAGACCACATCTGATAGATCCCTGATGTGTTGTCTTGCCGGGCAATCCAGTGTGGTAAATTTTGTTGTTTTAAGTTTAAGCACGTGGGGTTTTTTGTTTGTTCTTTGGTATAGTGCAAATTACATATATGATGCACTTGAAATTATCACTGGGTATGCTCACATGAAAGCAGAGCTACTTTTACAAAGTAGTCCATTAAAGATACTGTTTATATACGGCAGATGTGGTGGTGTGTGCGGCAGTATCCTAATCTGGGGGCCCCGGGCTCAACGGGCGGTCCCACATGCCCTCCCGTACGCGGGGGGGCCTGTGGGGTGGTCGCGCGGGCTCGGGGTGCTCGGGCTCCGGATATATGTACCTTGTCAGTATGCCTGATGTAAAGTGTTTAACGTGGAATGTGCGTGGCCTTAGAGCCAAACCCAAGCGAAATGCAGTCCTATCCTACTTAAAAAAACAGCAAGCAGGGATCATGGTGTTAGTGGAAACCCACCTTACAGGCCAACTTTTGCTGGCGCTCAAAAAACCATGGGTGGGATGGATATATCAAGCTCCATATACTGCAAACTCTAGGGGCGTGGCTATCTTGGTGGCTAAAACAGTGCAATTCGTACTCCTAACGCCCCCAGGGTAGGTTTTTGTTTTTGCATGCCAAGGTGCATGGATTGGAACTCCTAATTCTGGCCATGTACATACCTCCCCCGTTTCAATTTGGAATCCTGACAGAGGGGCTGACCTTTATATCCCACTACCCTAATGTCCCTGTGCTCTGGTTGGGAGATTTTAATAACTTCATCAATAAGGACTTGGATAGACTGACACTGACTCCTTCTAGTACCCAAAACCAATCTCACACTAGATTTGGTAAACTCCTTTCAGACCTCAATCTCGTGGATACCTGGCGGCACCAACACCCAAATGATAGGGTATACCCCTGCTTTTCCTCGTCGTATAATTCAATGTCGTGGATAGATTTAATTTTACTATCCCACACCCTCCTCCCCATTTTGGGTGAGGTGGGTTTCAACCCACGGGTTCTATCCGATCATGCTCCATATTGGATTTCATTGCGGATAGACTCCTCCCCTACGACATATACGTGGAAATTAAACCCTTTCTGGCTGACAGCTATCCCTGGGCTAGAGGAAATTGGGACCGAATGGGACTTGTTCTTTCAGACCAACCGAAATACTGCGCCACTAGAGCTGATTTGGGATGCTTTTAAAATACACGCTAGGATGATATTAACGCAGCGTATTTCTAGATACCGTCAGAACTTGTCACGGGTAATAAAACAGGCGGAACAATCCCTTGCAGAGGCGGAGAGAGAATTCATAGCTGATCCGTCTCCATCCACAGCAGATCAATTAAAACTACAAACCAGACTTGTGAATGGTCTTCATTTCCAAAAAGCTGAGAGGAAGATCTTTTACAATAAACAGAGGGTGTATGAGAGTGGAGAGAGGGCGGGACGTCTTTTGGCCTACCTAGCCTACTTGGATCATAGGCCTCCAGTGGTGGTGTCCCTTCGGGCTGCGGATGGGACCCTGATTACAGACCCATCCCTAAAAATAGCCCTTGAGCTTATTCAAAATTTTGGTAAATACTCTGGCCTCAAGATTAATTGGGATAAATCCTTGATTCTCCCCATCGATGTCAGTGTTCCCACTGATACGATGGCCTCCTCTCCCCTTCTTAGAGTTAGCTCCATGACATATCTTGGAGTCATCATAACCCGCACACCAGAAGACTATGTCAGGCTTAACATAGAACCCCTAATAGCACAATTAAAAGCTAAAACTCAAACATGGGCCAAACTACCACTGGGGGTTATGGGTCGGATCAATCTTATTAAGATGGTTCTTCTCCCCAAATTCTTGTACGTCCTTTGGCATGCTCCAGCTTATATACCCCTTAGGCTTTTCAAATCTATAGAAGCCCTCCTTAACTCATTTGTATGGGGATCGTCACGGCATAAACTGTCCTGGCAAGCACTCAAAAACCCAACTGAGTTAGGGGGCGCGGCGTTATCAGACTTTAACATGTATTACCTGGCTGCACAATTATCTCATTTTTTCTTTTTAGATAAGCAGGACAAAGAGCGGTATTTATCCCTGATATGTTCCTCCTATACCCAGGGAATAACTCACCCCTTTCAAATTCTGCTCAAAGACCGTAAGAGTACTGGGAATCTTGGTGGATGTAAAAGTCTAATATATCATCATTGGAAGATATGGGAGGTCATAGGCCGCAGACTAAAAATACCACCTACACATTACCATACACCACTATGGGATAATCCTAGTCTACAAGAATTATTAACTATTCCTGATGTTCAGTTATGGTTAAATCAGGGAGTAAGGTATCTATCTGATGTGTACTATAACAATGTATTTAAGTCATTCCAACAACTCAAAGAGGAATTCCACCTCCCCAACTCGATGCATTTCACGTACCTCCAGCTCCGCCACGCCCTCCAAACGCAGTTTAATGCTGAATCCCCTAATGTGGAGTGTCTTGATGTTTTAAGCATTATAACTGACCAAGATTCCCGTAAGCTTATATCATTGTTCTACAACTCTTTACTCCGCCCCCCGCAGTCATTCTAGCATATAGATTAAAAGAACGTTGGGCCCGGGATGTGGGGGAGTTGGAGGATGATGAATGGGAGGATGCATTGAGCACTAATAAAAAAGTATCCACTAGGCTATCTGACCGAGTCACGCAATTGTACATTATGCATAGGTCATATTTAACCCCCCCATAGATTGGCTAAATTTAAACCCAACCAGAATCCACTATTCCCTAGATGTGATAGCCCCTTGAGCAGCTTTTTTCATCTTATATGGACGTGCCCGGTGATACAGGACTATTGGTCCCAAATAGTCAAATTTATACACGACAAGATGGGATCACCCCTGATGCTTTGCCCGAAACAATGCCTATTGGGAATATTCCCTGACCCTGACTCAGATAAATTTCATAAAATATTCTTACAGGAGGTGTTGTTCATGGCTAGGCTACTTATAGCAAGAAAGTGGCTACAAGCCACACCGCCAACAATCCAGGAATTGATCTCATCGGTTAACCAGGTGCTGCCATATAAAAAAGAGATATACGTGCATAGAAAATGCCCTGCTAAATATGGCAAGATTTGGGACACATGGCTGGAGAATGCAGATACATGCACAGAAATACCTAGAGACTCACTATAAGCTAATTCCTGTGTAGAGATCTCTATGAGCCTTGTATGCAAGTTAAGCGCATATCCATAGTTGCTTTATGTTCCAAGATGGCAAGATGTAAAATACATGACTGGTATACACGCTGTAATTGGATCATACCTTTTTGTTGTCTGCACATACTCTATAAATGCAATGTTGTAATGTGTACATCATATGTAAACTGTTCTCCTTTTTTTTCAAATAAAAACACCACGTTATTTGTAAAAAACAAAAAAAAAAAAGGTCATGCAGTAATCCAGTTCTGCATCACATGGCAGCATTTTAATGGCTTGCATTGACAGGCTTTGGGCTTGCTCTCCGGTGCATTCAGCTTGCATTTGACTTCTGTTTGGGATGCTTCTGAGATCATTCACAGCTCATTGACAAGTGTATTTGACCTACAGTTGACCCCCTTTTGACCTTCTGACTACCAACCTAGATCAATTTGTCTTTGTGTTCACAATGACTTGTATAGGAAAAGCAGCAGTTCAGATGCCAGCAAGAGGCTGTCAACGCAGATCCTTGGTCCTATGACCTACATCAGCTTTGTTCTGTGAAAGCTGATATTTGCAGGGTTTTTCTTTACTTTAAATTAATGTTTTACTGACATCAACATTTTAATGTTCTATGTCTGAAATTATAGGTCACCTGTTCTAGAACAGGAGTCCCACAAGTTCTGCTTTTAAAGCTTACAAGTACATTTTTAATGCACCCATCCTGCCTTCCTAATCCATACCTCATTTATGAAGGGAGACCTATTTGGAATGCTAGGTGTGTTTTAAAGTAAATTGCGTACAGTTTAAATTCAAGCAATTGCATTCCATATGAAAATGTGACACCTAAACATGCTGTGAAATGACTTACCTACAGCTCAAGAAACCTGAAAACATAGGCTATAAGTGGTTAGATTTGTGTTTGAATGTTCATAAAAAATATGTTTGTCAGAACATTCTTTCTTACAATTATTGAGTCAACTAATTTTGTTCAAAAGCCCTTAAATGCCATTCATCATGTTTATGAACCACATCATATTTATAGACCAGAAGTGAGGGGTGAGTTCAAACTCAGTTTCAGAAACTTAATTTGATATTTGCATACTAAAGTGCTCAAGGTTCTGGGGCTTTTTTGGGAGCTCTGTAACTTGTATGACATTACATGAAGTGATTCTCAGGTGTCTGTTTTAAAGGCTAAGTTCACTTTTTTTCTAAATTCCAGCTCCCCTATGTACCAATATATCATTAATGTACTTACTTTGCAAGAATAAAACAGCTTTCCTCTTCTTCTACACAAGCTTACCTCACTCTCTTCACAGCTATTTAAACACACTGCTCGATTACTTCTGCCTTTCTTCCTGGACAGACTTTGGGTCATGACACAGGAAGAAGTTGACCAACTGATCTCATTAGCACACACCCTGCATCATCTACCTCCTGTGTCATGACCTAAAGTCTGTCCAGGAAGTAAGGCAGAAGTAATCGAGCAGTGTGTTTAAACAGCTATGAAGAGAGTGAGGAAAAAGTGTGTAGAAGGAATGGAAAGCTTTTATTTTTGCAAAATAAGTACATTAATGCTATATTGGTACATAGGGGAGCTGGAATTTAGAAAAAAGTGAACAAAGGTGAACCTAGTCTTTAATTCTAATTAGTTTAGTCTTTCTTCCTTCCTTTTTCTTCCACTTCTCTTGCTCTTTAACCTTCACCTTTATCTTCTCCTTCATCTTTTCCTTTTTCTTCTTTAAGTACTCCTCTCATGATCCTACCACATACATTGTCCAGTATATTGCATATGTAGCAATAACTCACGGTGGAGCTGCTGGTTTAAGCGGGTCTGTTACCTTCACTTCGCTTCCCTCTGTTTCACCGGCACTGGGTCTAGGGGTTCCGTTGAGCTTACTGCTGGATGACACACGCACCAACACTGGAGTACATTTTCAATGCTTTATTAAACAGTCAAACTTTAGGAAGTAGCAGGAAAGAGACGGAAAAGTAAACCTTCAGGAGAAACTCAAATATCTTCTTATAAGATCTCAGCAACAAATGTCCCGGTAGAATTCAGATAATTATGTGGAATGCATTCCCCTCATGGGATACACTCTTTGCTCGTCTGGATAGGCCTCTCTCACCGGTCTAGCAGCCAGTACGCAGCACAAATCTAAAGTCTCTGCCACAGACTTGTTTGGGGGGGGGTAAATCTGCACGATCCTCTGCCACAGGATGTATCAGATCTTCTGCAGTTAACAGTCAGTCACAGTGCCTGAACCTTTAAGCTGAACTGGCGACACTATGCTGTAGAATTACTTCTTTTGGATACGTCCTGCAACCGAGTCACCAGGCCCCTCTATAGACCCGCACGCTGCGCGATCTCTCCAAGACGGGTCCTCCCCTGGGATCTCCTCGGCTGTCCAGCTTCGTCACATAGGACCGACAGCTCAGGACCATTCCTCGGCCAAGGTGGTAGGCCCCAGACAAGCCTCTGGGCCCACCCCTGCACTGCAGCAACGTGGGCCCCCCGATCGGAGGACCACGAGGTAGCTCCTTAACGCATACCTGTCGGCCAGGAGGGCCAGCAGGTGGCTGTAAAACGAACCCCAAAAAATGGCGTCTGTCCCATAAATACCCCCTTTTCCAGAAGGCAACTCGGAGGACCACCTCCACCGAGCGTGCCTCCGGGACAGAGGAGCATCTATACACTTCGACACGTTACCCTTCCAACACTGACTAATGGTAACAGCGACACCCACCGGTCAGCACGGAAGTACACACAACGTCAGCCAAGCTGGAACAGAGGCGAACTTTTAACCTTCCTAACACACAATTTACTAAATTTACCTAATCTGCGGTAGATTGCAAATCTACCAGCGCTACACATACATTATATTGAAATTAGCAATACTTATTAAAATTATCTAATTTATGAGAATGTTAGACTGTAGTAATGAATCCTATCTAAATAGTATAAATAATTGCATAATGTAAGGTGACAATTTGAAATAATAATATATACATAGTGGAAGGGTTTACAATTAGCCTGTATATACTCTATCATACTGCAGCCAAATTGTTCCACGAAGAGTCCCTGGGTTTACACTGCATCATGAAAAAACTGGGAAGATGCCTCTCAATACAGCACAAAATGCACACAGCTCTCCAAACATATGGTGTGGCTCTGGGCAAGAAGGGTATTAGTCACTGTAGAGAAAAACACAGCTTGGCATGATCAAAGCCACATACTGCTGTGCTCCTTTCTGGTGCAAACCACTATTTCAGCCAGATTCTTGTTGATCCTTTACCATGGCTGCTTCTAAAAAACTGCACTGCATCCATAACACCCTGGCCTATTGCTCCTATTCACAAAGTTTCATGGCTGTAAGGGTCCTTTCACACTGGGGCGGTTTGCAGGCGTTATTGCGCTAATAATAGCGCCTGCAAACCGACCAGAAAGTGCCGCTGCTTTAATTTCAGTGTAGAGCTGGAGCGGTGCGCTAGCACGATGGGAAAAAAAGTCCTGCTAGCAGCATCTTCGGAGCGGTGAAGGAGCGGAGTGTATACCGCTCCTTCACCGCTCCTGCCCATTAAAATCAATGGGACGGCGCGGCTATACCGCCGGCAAAGCGCCTCTGCAGAGGCGCTTTGCGTGGTTTTTAACCATTTCTCGGCCGATAGCGGGGGGGTAAAACCGCCCCGCTAACGGCCGCATACCGACGGTAGAGCACCGCTTACAATAGCGGCGCTTTACCGCCGCCGCCCGCCCCAGTGTGAAAGGACCCTAACTGAAATCCCGGGAAAGGCTCTTGTCTGTCAAAGAAGTTTCTTTATCAGCTAACTTCAGTTTTTTCTATATTTTGTGACAGTGTGCCATTGAAAAGTCATGCTCTTTATTATTTATGTGCGCAGTAATAGCAGTTTAAGTATCACCCGTAACAACTGCACTGTACCTGGGTTAACTCCCAAGTATTAGCCAATTTTTAAACATTTTAAAGTCCTTTTTTTTCTGTTGCTAAGATTTTCAGAAATGTTGAAATTAATTTTCATCTCAAAGAAAGACTGGAGCTTGACTATCATGCAAATCAAGTTTACAGCTTAATTTCACCACCGAGGAAATTATCTAGGATGCTTTATTTCCTAGTTTTTGTGTTAAATTGGAGCAAAAAGTAAGTTATAGTAAATTATAATATTACATAAGAATTACGTCCTAAATGTTTTCAAATTGCTGTGTGTGAGAAAGTGGTAGCTTCTTTCATCAAGTTTTTGTAATGTGTAATTTCATGTGCACTTTTCCCACACAGAGCAATTTGAGAAAAATATACTAATTAGGGGTTTGTGTGGTTTGCCTTACGTTCTCAGTTTGCAGGTCTTTGCATTCCTGCATATGTTGATGAAGACATTCCCCACAGCTATATATTTGTTGCAATCTGAGCTTCGTCAATTAAATCCTTTCACAAAGGACATGATTTGACTGAGAGAAGCAGGAAGTGTATTATACTATAGCTATAGGGGCCTCCAGTGCTACAAATTCAGCTCCGTCTTAATGAACATGTTGTCAGGAGAGAAGAGGCCTTAGGTAGGTATTACATAGTGTTTTTCAATGAAATGCAGCTCAGGCAAGTGTAAATGTTAATCTCAATTGTTGAACACATCCATAAATTATGCTGTGCTATCCCAGGCTTCTTGTTATTTCACCTATTTATAGAGATTGCTGCAAGTAAAACAACACAAAGGTGAAATAGTAGTTCTTGTCAGAAGATTTGTTAGGTGTACATTTAAACAGATGACAGGTAATAATGAGCTTTGTTTATCGAAAAGACCAATCTCTAAAGTTAAGTACAGCAAAATGATTCACAGCTGTTACACCCTATAGACCAGTATTTATTGGACATCCTAAATTATCTGTACTAGAGATGAACATTTGTTGCAATCCATTTTGTCCTCCGTTTGTGAGAAAGGAATAAGAGTGTAGTGGAATGGATTAGATATTTATTAACCTCTTCAGCTCTGGAAGGATTTACCCCCTTAATGACCAGGCCATTTTTTGTGATGCGGCACTGCGTCTTTTTAACTGACAATTACGTTCTTTCCTTCCCACAAATAGAGCTGTCTTTTGTCAGTATTTGATCACCTCTGCGAGTTTTTAACCACTTCAGCCCCGGAAGGATTTACCCCCTTCCTGACCAGAGCACTTTATGCGATTCGGCACTGCGTCGCTTTAACTGACAATTGCGACGTGACTCCAAAACAAAATTGACGTCCTTTTTTTCCCACAAATAGATTTTTCGTTTGGTGGTATTTGATCACCTCTGCTATTTTTATTTTTTGCGCTATAAACAAAATAAGAGCGACAATTTTGAAAAAAACGCATTATTTTTAACTTTTTGCTATAATAAATATCCCCCAAAAATATATTAAAAAACCTTTTTTTTCCCCAGTTTAGGCCGATACGTATTCTTCTACATATTTTTGGTAAAAAAAAAAACGCAATAAGCATTTATTGATTGGTTTGCGCAAAAGTTATAGCATTTACAAAATAGGGGATAGTTTTATGGCATTTTTATTAATAATTTTTTTTTACTAGTTTTGGCGGCGATCATCCATTTTTATTGTGACTGCGACATTATGGCGGACACATCAGACATTTTTGACACATTTTTGGGACCATTGTTATTTATACAGCAATCAGTGCTATAAAAATGCACTGATTCCTGTGTAAATGACACTGGCAGTGAAGGGGTTAACCACTTTGGGGCGGGGAGGGGTTAAGTGTGTCCTAGGGGAGTGATTCTAACTGTCAGGGGATGGGCTGTGTGTGTGACGTCACTGATCTCTGCTCCCGATGACAGGGAGCAGAGATCGAGTGACACTGTCACTAGGCAGAACGTGGAGATGCTGTTTACAACGGCATCTCCCCGTTCGTCCTCTCCGTGAGGCGATAACGGGTATGCCTGCGGCGATTGAGTCTGCGGGACCCGCGACCCGACTCACGGAGATCGCGGCAGGCGCGCGCGCACACGGCAGCAAATTGAAAGTAACGTACGGGTACGTTACTTTGCGCAGCGTGCCATTCTGCCGACGTAAATGTACAGGAGCCGGTCCGGAACCAGTTAAAAGAGCCACAATTTTGGAAAAAAAAAATTTGGTTTGCGCAAAAGTTATCGTGTCTTCAAACGGTGGGATAGATTTAGGGATGTTTATTTATTTTTTATTGTTTTTACTGGTAAAGGTGATCTGTGATTTTTAGCAGGACTTCATGAACACTAATGTGTGCATCAGTAACCACGGCTTACCATCAGAGAAGAAATGGAAAAGACACCTTATGCCACTGGGCTGGCTGGAAGAAACCTGGATTTTCTGTAGGTATGCTGCACCTTTTTAATTGTTAAGGAAGGGGGGGAGGGGTTGGTTGGGGTAAAGAGGAGGGCTGGGAAAGGGGCATGATTTGTTTGGAATATGCATGCTCTGTCCTCATTTATAGCTGCAGTCTCCAACCCTGCTTCCATTACCCAAAAAAGTTTTGGTTAAAGTATTGCAAAAGGAACAATAACAGTATTTGAACTTCAAGTAAAGCAGCCCATTACCTGTTTTTTTCATCCTAAAACTGCAATATTGTAGTACTGTGTACCTGTGCTTCATCCTGTCCTCAGTCTATTAATAATTATGTTAATGTATTCATAAATTAAATGTGTCCAGCAGCTGATTAGTAAAGCAGAATTTAATAGATTCTAGGAAAAGACTTTCCTCTCTTTCCTCTAGTTTTTGAAAGTCTAGCTATGAGCTGGAATCACTGGATATTTATTTTCCATCCACAGCTATTACGATTTTCTTGTGTAAACTATGAATGCAAATGTTCAACAATATGCAGCCTTGGTGCAACTTTGTGGCAATCACATTATTTGTAGCACAAAACCTCACACTGAAGGAACAAAGAAAGGCTTCACAGTGGACAATGGCAAAGGTAAAAAATATACTGTGTGTGTTTGGAGATTGTTATCTGCTGCTTCAGGAGATATACAGTATTTTGATGTCGCTTCATGTTGTCTATGGGAGAAAATAGGGAAAGCACCCTAGCTACACTGTAAAGTGGGTGTGTTTTGTCAGATGAATAACATAAGGTCACAGTGCCCTGATCATTTAGAAACAAAATGTTGTATTTTCCCAGTGCATAGCCAGATTTACGGTAATCAACAAAATTTAACACTAAAGGACAGTCCGAATCCTCCTGCTGACATATTCGGTTTCTCCTGCGCAAGATTCAGTAATGGTAGTGGTTTTGGGAGAGCCACACCAAGCAGTTTTACATTTAACAACATAGTTGGTGGGACCAAGGTCCGATTGCATTCAATGCAGTACAATCAGGTTTTATATCTGTCATAGTTAGAGACTGATGGGCTGTCAAGGTCCTTGATTTGTATTTGTACTAGTTACTCCCAACAATGAGAACTCTCACAGTTGGAGTATTTCCAACCGGAAAGATTCTCAACTGTCTGTGTTACCCTGAGAACTCTGGGTGTTCCCTTCCAGCTCTTTTTGTTGCATTCTCCACAATATAAAACAAATCCAAAATCCAAAAAGAAGAGTGGGATCACCTTATAATGGCCACAGCAGGCGTACAGATCAATGTATCTCCCTGAGAGATACACTATAAAAAAATAACTGTCAGATAAGTTTCCAGCATTAACCAAATTGGACTTTTAAATATTTGAAAAAATAAATATAAAATGTAATTTGAATGTATTTTCCTAGTTAAAAACAATATTAATAATATTCTATGCAATGATATACTGCATTATCTGGTAACCTTTTTTCTGTTATTTCCAGGGAATTAGAATATGTTATTTGCAAGATTTTAAAACTCAGATATGTTTAGTTCATTTCCCCTAAAACAGATGGGTTGTTTAGCAGGTGTACATTGAGTTATTTTGCCAGACTCCTCCTTTATAAAATGCATAGTGTTTTACTGCTTTATGTAGTTTTCATTGAGTGTTACTGTTACTGTTTGTTGAATAGTTGCTATGGGTGCATTTGCTTTAGCAATTAATTCTTGTGTGTAGTGGTTTTCTAATATCTTGCTTGAGTATCTGTTACTTATCCTGCTTTGTGTTCTCGCTTATTGAATTTGAATGTCTAGCCAAAGCAAAGAGTTTCTGTATTGCAGGGCAGAGATTGATACTGAGCAGGTGCATTTTGCAACTTTGTGATTTTTTTTTTTTTTAAAGATTTTGTACAAAGTTAACATACGGCTTATTTGTGCTAGGTACTTCTTTTTCAAATTACATTTCCCTTTTTTTTTTTACTTTGAAAAACCAAGCTATGAATTTCGAAATTTCATGGGTATAAGTCAAATTTGGTGTGGCCAAAGTAAAAGTGTTTGGCCAGGCAGCACTATATTTTTAACTTTCTTTTAATTTAACGATGAAGAAAGTTCTATTTTATCACTTGGTGCAGGCTTATTAAATTAATTATCTGAAGCATTCAGATATAGAACTCTCAGGTTTATGAAATGTAAAAATTAGTCATTTTAAGTGTAACTTCAGACAAAAGATTTTTTTTATATTATTATTACTATTTGGTTTTGGATAGAATGAGAAAGGATCAGAGCTCCTGTTGAATATTTATTGCTTTCTGGGCCCTGTGCGAGAGATTTTCCTTCACTTACTATAATAGCAACAAGAGTTTTAGAAAGTCAGGGAAAGTCTGCAACAGAAACACAAACAGCAATACAAAGCTGACAGGGATTCTATCCTTAACCAATTGTACCATGGAAGGAAATATTTTTATTTCTGCCTATGTTGCTATTGGACATTAGCTTGGACATTACTTACTGTCTCGTGAAACAGTTGTCACCAGGGCAGGAATTGAGGGGTGGTCATTTTAAGGAGCCCTGAATAGCAGTAAAAACTTGACAGGGGTCCTAACCAATCCCCACTCTAAGGGAGAAAAGTTTTAAATAGACATACACATTAATTAAAAAGCACTGAAACCACATATTTCTCACTGATAACGTGGTTTTAAAGCCTCAAAGTTTTTCACCTTAATGCATTCTATGCAACGAGGTGAAAAATCTTCTGTGTGAAGCTCCCCCCAGATCCTCCTTTTTTCTTACCTGAGCCCGATCCGATCCAGCGATGTGCATGAGCACAGCGGCTCCAGCCACTGTCTCTCTTCTCATTGGACAGATTGATAGCAGCGGGAGCCAGTGACACGGGAGGGGGGCTGAGTCCTGCTGTCTGTGTCAATGGACGCTCAGGAGCTTGGGGGCGAGCCCGCATGGGTGCCCCCAGGAAAAGTGGCTTTCCATGGGGAAATGGTGAGAGGAGGGGTTCTGGAGCGCCGGTGGGCACCCCGGAAGAAAGGGATTTGGGCTGCTCTGTGAAAAACGATTGCAGAGAACAGGTAAGTATAGGCATGTATGTTATTTTTTTTTAAACGAGAGGTTACAACCCCTTTAACTTGATAAAATGGTAACATGGTCATTTTTGTGTTGCGTTGGTCTGGTATGTAAAGTTTTATTGTTCTTTCATATAAGAAAGATGTGCTTTAAATGTAACTCAAATTTCAAAGTTAGGTAGGGGTAGGTTTTGTATTCTTCAGGAAAATGATTTCAGGTTAAATTCATAATTCAGTCCTCCCAGTGGTCACTATTAGGGATAAGCCCACACTTTGAGTCAAACGTAAGTTCGACTCGAACATCGGGTATTTTTGTTGGTTCTAAAACGAACTGAACATATGGGGCGTTCACTGAAAATTTGAGTGCCGTGGAGCGCCCCATAATGCACTGCGAGATCGCAGTGCATTGCGGTATGATGATTGCCAAAGCATGCACCGGACCTGCATGCTTTGGCCAATCACAGCACGCTCTGCAGAGAGAGCCAGAATTGGTCAAAGTCAGGGTGCCATTGGCCAATCTTAACTCAGGGGGACTAAGTCCATGCCCCACACTATATAAGGCTGCTTACAGAGCAGCCGTGTGTAGTGTTGTTGGCGTAGATAGAGAGATAGCTTGAGTTAGATAAAGCAGGCAGGTTATTCAGTTAGTGGCAGTGTAATATTCTTGTCACAGATTGTCAATAGGATGTCAATAGCCAATAGCTTCCGTCTCATACTTGCTTCAGAGCATGCATCATTTTTGGTGCATCAGAACAGCATACAGACGAGAGGTTTTTCCGATTTCCATTGGAAAAATATAGAACATGTTCTCTATCTAAGTCCGTCTAAATTTTCGACTGAAAAAGTCCGATGGGGCATACAGACGGTCGGAATATACGATGAGACGCTACCATCGGACTCTTTCTGACAAAAATTCCGCTCGTGTGTACGCAGCATGAGATTGCCCTGTATTTGGCTCCATCCATCTTCCCATCAACGCTGACCAGCTTCCCTTCCCCCGCTAAAGAAAAGCATCCCCACAACAAGATGCTGCCACCACCATGTTTCATGGTGGGGATGGTGTGTTCAGGGTGATGTGCAGTGTTATGCCCTGTACACACGGTCGGACTTTCCGACAGGAAAATGTGCGATCGGAGCTTGTTGTCGGAAATTCCGACTGTGTGTGGGCTCCATCGGACTTTTTTCATGGAAATTTCTGACACACAGATTTTGAGAGCAGGCAATAAAATTTTCAGACAACAAAATCCGTTCACTTAAATTCCGACCATGTGTGGCCAATTCCGACGCACAAAGTGCCACGCATGCTCAGAATAAATTCTGAGACGGAACTGCTCGGTCTGGTAAAATTAGTGTTCGTAATGGATATAGCACTTTCGTCATGCTGCAATGTTTTAAATTGTTTAATGCAGCGCACTCTCTTCTTCTTTATAATGCTAGAAGAATTAAGTTGTTTTGCTGCTCATATTCACACAGACTTCTCACAAACTTATTTCTTTATTATTTATCGTGATTTCATGAATATAATATTTTGATTTGTCACATCTACCAAAAATTTCTTTATTTTTTAAAACATTATTTTGGTATTATTTGTTGTATTTTTTAAAATACAGATCTCCTGTTTATTTTTTATTTTTTTGGTGATCTCCAGAATAGTTCTGGGTGTGTTTTGTGTGTCAAGTTACCACAACACCATTATTATCTTGTCTTTTTTAATCTCAAGGAGATTGCTTGGTGTTGGTGTGCCTTGTTAATTTCACCTTCATTAAGGGGTCCTAACCAAATAAAGAGGGAGGCAACGCTGGAGAAACAGCAGAAATTGGTGAAGCCTTTGGCTCCCAGGGCACACATCAACTATTTTCAGGCAAAATTGGTGTCAAAAACAGAAAGAGGGGACAAGGGAGTCCCCAGAAAGCAAAAAAGGGAATGGTCAACAATGGCTTATGGTACAAAGATGCAAAAAAAGGCTTTATTAAGGGTGAGGGGGTATTTACATATACAAAAAATTCCAAATATATGTAAGATAAATGTATCTAAATAACACCGTCCATCTCACTACACTAAACCAAATTTAAAAAACCATGCTGCAACATTGATCAATAAAACTGCAGAGCGTGCCTGCAGGCCAAAAACGCATGCAATGTCTATTGAATCCAAAGAAAAAAGTATAGCACCATACCTTACTTAGGGTATGCTACTGATGGGATATCGAGTCTTATGTGGTCTAGTATTGACTGTGCATCAGATTGAGCAGTACTGAAAAGAAACTACATATATCCACATAGACAAGACCTTACATAGCTGAATTAGGTGGGGTTTTTAAGGAGCAAAGGACAAACCGCTCCAAAGAAAGGGCTTAGTCTCTTTTCCAATCTAGACCAGAATGATATTCTGTCAGTTTCAAGTGTGTCAATCCATGCAGGAGGGTGAATGACAAACAGATGCAAAGACTATTAATAAGCATATAAGGAGGGAAAGAGAGACCGAGGAGCCCTTATCTAAGGGAGTACAATCTGGTCCAGAAGTCCAAGAGAAGTCCAAGAGATCGTGAACAGCAGCAGATGACATCTATGTCCCCAGGCTGTGGTCATACAAGAGCCTGCATCTTTTGTCAGACCAGACTGAACCCAGGTCATCACTTTCTTGTCTTCTTTCCACTCTTCCTTCCAGGCTGTGTCTGTGGTGTTGGAGTTGTGGCAGGAGGAAGATGAGGAGTATGATCCAACTCACACAGATGGGTATTGGGTGTGATTTCGCCCCTCAACTCCTTATTTAATGTTTTATAAATGATTTATGTCCTGCAGTTTTGTGGCAGCCGTGGAGGCAAACGCCTCTTTACGAGTGGGGGTGGTTCTGAGGGACGCAGAAGCCTCCTGAATCAGCCTGAGCGCTGACTCCTCCACTTTACTCCCCTTCCTGGGTCTTTTGTTTATAAGGTGGAGGGGAGGAACCTGTGATTGTGTGAGGCTCCTACTGGGCCCGGTAACCTCCAGGCTGCCACTTACCCCGGCCACCTCCTGGCTGCCACTAACCCCTGCCTCCTCCTGGCTGCCACACTCCACAGCCTCCTCCTGTGTGCCACATTCCACGCCCTCCTCCTGGCTGAGGTCTTCCAGTGTATGAAAAAGGGACATAATTTTAGTTTTTTCTTCATCAATCACACACAATTTTCATCTCATGACTGTTGCAAATTGAATGTTAATAAATAGAAAAGACTATCATTCTGAACCCAGCATTTTTCATTCTTGTCCCAATTATTTTTGCCCACTACTGTCTATTGATATGTAAACACCTTTATTAAATCAGCAATTAGTGATCAATAATAACATCTAGTAAACATAATTTATGTTTTGCCAAGAAATCTGTAGAACAATGCTATACCTGACTCCAGCTGGGCTCCTCCACTTCTTCCTGGCTGGAAGTCCCAGGTTGGACATCGGAAGCCTCAGCTGGGGTGGAAGATAGGGTGGAAGGAAGAGTGGAAGGAAGGGTTGAGAGGGATTCCCTGATTTCAGTCTGGTCTGACAGAAATCGCAGTCTCTCATAGTACCACAGCCTGGGGACATAAACGCCACCTGCTGCAGCTCCGGATCTCTGGGAATCCTGGAACTTCTTGCGCTCCCTAAGATATGTGCTCCTCAGGCCACCAATTTTGGCTTTTAAATAAATAATAAATAAGTCACCAACTCCAGCAGTTTATCCAGCGCTGCCTGCCTCTTTTGTTTATGATTATAATGCGGGTGTTTCACCTGCCACAGCTCCCTGTATTTGTCTATGAACAGGGGAAGGAGAGTTGTGATCATTGAAGCAATCCATTTTCTCTGCAAGACACAACACAAGACAAACCCTAATTCATGCTAAACTCTTCTAATCTTGTCCCAACATAGGCCTCAATCTATAAGCAGTATAGGCCCAAGTTAAACTT
Organism: Lithobates clamitans; assembly: GCA_037952925.1. Classification (NCBI taxonomy): domain Eukaryota; kingdom Metazoa; phylum Chordata; class Amphibia; order Anura; family Ranidae; genus Lithobates; species Lithobates clamitans. Next base: position 3,117,068 of record JBBGZY010001420.1, read on the forward strand.
TTACCTTCGTTATCACAATCAGCGCTTCCAATACTCCTTCCAGATCTTACGTACGACGCTCGCGTGTTACGCTTTATATACACTGCACATGCGTGAAACTCCACCCGCTACTGATGTTCTTTCTAGTCTATTCCCCGCCCCTTCTCTTTTGGCGCAGTGGGGGAGAGCACATGGCGGAGGGACAACAGGTGCACGATAATAGCAGCAACGAGGAGGAGGAGGAAAGCCCGGAGCCAGAAATGTCACAATCCTGGAGGAGAAGATTTAAGGCATCAAGTATGGCCTTTGTTGAGATGGTGGAGATGGTGGACATATTGAAAAGGGCCGACTATGATGGAAAGTATGGACCTTACCCCAACTCAAATGTCAGAAAGGCCACGATCATGTCTAAAGTTGGGAAGAGTCTGCACAGGAATTTTGGGGTACGACGATCCAAGGAACAACTGAGAAAACGGTGGTCGGACCTCAAATTAAGGGAGCGCGATCAGTATAGAAGGATCAGGAGAGTGCTGCAAAAAAGTAAGTAGTTGTCCTGTGTTCCTATTCTTTCTTTTTATGATGTTCGTGCTGATCCATGTGCTTTTCTTTACTGTCGTACATTTTAAAATGGCAACTTTCATGTTCATGGGCACATTAATCTTTCGTAGGAAACATTGTTCGTTCGGCCACTAAAATACGATGTTTTGGCCAGATGCAGTTCAATACGGTTTTTCGGGTCTACTTCTATTAATAAAAGTTTGTTGTCTAGATGGGTTTGTAACTAGAATTAAATGCTAACTAGATTCTGTGTAAGGAGAGGACACTCAGCAGCTGTTTACACATCTAGACACTGTAGCACTTGTGCGGGACAAAAGAACACCCTTTTTATTAGTAGGGGGCCCACACAGGTGCTCCAGTGTATACTATAGGGGTGTCTCCATCTGTGAAGCTTACACAAAAAACAGGTAAGTATTCAAGCTTTACAAAGGACAAAAGCTGGAAACTCTGACAAAACAACTGTACCCCACTTCCAAGCAATGTTTCATATTCCTATTTCTGCCATCAAATATTTGTGTGCTAAGTATACCTATTTTTGTTCACAAAGGGGAGAAAAGACTCTGAGGACACCACTCATCAGAGGAGACGGGGGACCCCCCACCTCAGGAAGAAGAGGAAATCCCCCAAACCCAATCAGAGCAGGAGGAGGGAGACGTTGTAGAAATTGTCACCACAACAGGTGAGTGTCTGCGACCACAGCTTCAGGTAAGAGATGGATGCCTGCATATTTATACTACATGGTGTTTTTTTTTTTTTTTTTTTTTTTTGTAGGTGATCGGGATGTTGTGGAACAGGAATGTCATTTTACCAGTGAAAGTTGGGGAGATAATGGGGTGTAATAGAGATTTAGAAAACATAAAGCAAAACATCAATGATGTTCAAAACAAAATGAAGAACATCATTGATGTTTTAGGGAGAATCTAAAACACCCAGAAATCCCTATATTTCTTCTGTTTTTTGTGACAAAATCTTTTTACGTATGTTAAAAGCCAAATTTAGAAGATGCACACAGTGTGTCAACATGTGCTATCTGCCATCACGGGAGATCAATGTACGCGTTTTGTGGGTGCAACCCCTTCCTCAATAATAAAGTACCTGAGAGGAAGGGGTTACACCCACAAAACACGGCCATTGATCCCCCATGATGGCAGCTAGTGCATGTTGATATTAGGCAATTTGTGTGCATCTTCTAAATTTGGCTTTTACAAGGGTGACATCACCCCATCTGCTGAACGCAATATCAAACACAGTTTGTACATACTCATGTCTGATATTGCCTTCGCTTTATAAAAGTTGAACTTTGTAAGTTCCAGAGTTGTGTATTGTTTTATGGGTTTAAACATGCCTGTTTTACCTTAATAAAAGGCAATTTCTACTTAATGTGACCTTTTAAAAATGTTATACAACAAACATGTTGGTTTGTTCAAAAACCCTTTTAGAAACGCACATGTGATTGTGCTTTGATTAAAAAGATTGATAATCAACAATGTGTGGCTTCTTCTTCCAATGCTCAAAAGCATTTTTTTGTAGTAAAGTTGTTGTTTTCAGTGGCAATGGGGGTTATTTACTAAAGGCAAATCCACTTTGCACTACAAGTGCAGTTTCAGTGCAGTCTCAAGTGTGCTTGTAGTGCAAAGTGTATTTTCCTTTAGTAAATAACACCCAACAGTGCTTCCTAATTTTACACAATCATGCCATTTTAATGACTCCCCAAATTTCGGTCATGGTGTTGAAACTTATTAATACTTTTGTCGGTTATGCATTACATACATTAACAAAATAAACAAGGTGTGTGTGTAGCAGACCCACAACATAATAATAATATTAGCCGAAGAAGAGATTGTCACCTCATGTGTCAACGAAATTTCATTTGCACTGTTGAAGAAAAAGGCCAAAAAATTAGAACATTAATAAAACATAACTGAGAAGACAACTAAAAGAAAGTCAAGCAGGAAACCAAAGCAAATATTTTTTTCCGTCTCAAATATATTTTTATTTTAAAAATGTCTCAGACATTGTATGGCATATCAATGGCCCACCTACCCGCAAAGTATCCCATGTATCTTATATGGACCTCTCGGGCACTCTGGGGGGGCAAGCCAGGACGGCCACTTTCAAGCACCGTCAGGGTTGGTTCATTCTGAATTCCGGCCTCAGGCCCAACTGAGGCAGCATAGTTTACAGAATTTCTCCTTAAAAGGTTGTGGAGAACACAGCAAGACAGGATGATGTGATTGAGTTTATATTCCACCATGTGTATCGGTGTAAGAAATAGGCGGAACCGGCTGGCCATTATTCCAAACGTATTCTCCACCACTCTTCTGGCTCTAGCCAGCAGGTAACTAAAAACTCTCTGGTCTGGGGTGAGGGTCCTCATAGGGAATGGCCACATAAGATGGTCCCCCAGCGCAAACGCTTAATCTGCAACAAAGACGATTGGGAGTCCTTCCGCATTGTCTTCTGGAGGTGGCAATCCCAAGCTGCCATTCTGGAGACGCCTGTAGAACTCGGTCTGGGTGATGACTTCACCATCCGACATCTGGCCATTCTTCCCCACATCCACATACAGGAACTCGTAAGTAGCCGACACCACCGCCAACATCACAATACTATTGAACCCCTTGTAATTATAATAGTATGACCTGAGTTGGGGGTGGGGCTATGTGGACGTGTTTCCAATCAATTGCCCCTCCACAGTTAGGAAAGTCCCACCGCTGGGCAAAGTGGGAGGCCACAGTCTGCCATTGCTGTGGCGTGGAAGGAAACTGTGGAGTCAAACAAGAAAAAAAAATTAGCCATTTTGCACATAAACATTGAAAGCAGATTAGACACAAACATTCTTGGCCAACATCAGTATAACATTTATTTTAGGGAGTATTTAAAGACAAAAGTATAAGGTCCACCTATCAGATTCCTCACCCCCTCTGATGGCCCATTGTTAAAATTTTAGGGGGGGATGTTTTGGACAGGTAACCCTCTCCACTTCATTGAGATATGAATGCCTAAATAATGTATATTACATTGGCCAGCCCCTCCTTACTTACACTATTGGCAGCCCACTGAACAGGTAAAAAGTGTCATAATACAAAAATATACATACACACTGTACAAATTGGAGCACAATTTTAACATTCTACAATTGCCTATCAATATAATAATAGGATAGGAAAACCTTAAACAGTACCATTTGAAAGTATTCAGGCAGGCCCTTGCACTACATGCTTTGGGGAATTCATCCATAAATCTGACCACAAAAGAGGTAGGTATAGTGTGTATGGGTTTGGCAAAGTCAGCAGATAGAGGATTGAAAAAATATATGATTATTCCTGCACTAACATGTGTGTTAAAAATGGAGCTAATGGAAAAGCTGCCTACACCGGATAGGGTACACCCTGCCCCTAATAGTAAGTGACAAAGACATAACACGTGGTGCTGGGCTCATCCAACAAGCAAATAGTACATAAAAAAATAAAAATAAAATATAAAAGCAAAGTGCTTTTGTGACCAAAAACATGTGAAAGGTAATAACAGGTGTATAAAAGTGCAATTAACAGCCCCAATCCGTGAAAAAAAACAAAATGGATAGACTAAATCTTGAGATGGGCTTGTTAAAACAGTGCAAATAATGTGCATGCCAGGCACACAGCAAGCAGACATTAAACAAAGTGACCAGTGCAAACAAAAACAGAATCCTTGTGACTAATGATTCAAAATGTCCAAAGTAAAGTACACATGTGGCAGTCCTCCTTAGGGGGGTGAGGTGGCTGGAACAAATCTACAGTGATGTTTCCTCTTCGTGCAACAAACCACACGCTTGTAAGTAGTGGCCCCTTACCTTCAGGTAATGGGGTAACAGCATAAGCCACTATTAGAAGTGTCGGCCCTTTCTCCTGGTGCAGGGGCTAGGTCCTTCCAAGTGATGGGGTACCAGCGTAAGACCAGAATTTGGGGGCAACAACCTTTAATCCTATGCACGCCAGCCTCATATGGGAGCTCAGTCCCTCCATGGATATAGGGGAGGTGACCAATGAAAAAAGAACAAAGGAAGGTCCCAAATAGTGTGATATTGTCGGCTAAAAGCTGGGTTTTATTAGCATAATAAAGTACTCACATTAAAACAAACAGAACGGTGCTTTATCTCAGATGAGCGGCGAGCTCGTATCACCAGTCAGCATAGAGTGCCTGTCCCGTCCCTACGTGTGACGTCACACACCACGTGACTTCATTAGGGGCCCCCCTGAAAGAAATACAATATATTATAAAACATTAAATACACTAAAATGTGATGTTAAAGGATAAAAATCTTACCTTAATACAGTCCTTCTGCAGGACCTGGATGATGGCAGAACAGGTCTCTGAGATAATGATCCCTAGAGCCTGGGGGAGATGCCTGTCAAGAACTTGAGGTCCTGCAGGCTTCTCCCTGTCGCCAAGTACCGCGACGTGGCGACTAGCCTCTGCTCCGGAGTGATGGCTTGCCTCATGCAGGTATCCTGCCTGCTGATATAAGGGGTCAGCAAAGCCAACAAACGGTGAAAAACGGGGTCTGTCATCCTGAGAAAGTTCCTGAAATCGTCAGGATTATTCTCACAGATTTCACGAAGCAAAGGCATGTGACAGAATTGGTCACACTGGAGCAACCAATTCTTGGTCCATTAACTCCTCTCCACCCTGTTCATGGACTGGACTTGTGTAAAAGTAAGAACCCCAACACCAAGCCCCTGCACAGCATAAACTCTACAATGAGTACGTATACGCAACATGGCTTCAAAACGGTCGGCTGGTCAGAACGAAGTAACAGAAAGCACTGAAGAACAGCGAGGTCTGTGAAGAGCGACAATGATAAATCAATGCGAACTCACTGCATGCACTGAAGACCAGATACAAACCCACAAGCACAAACTGAACAGCAGAAAAACAAACTGAAAACCATGAGTCTGAAAAAGCGTGAATCGTCTCTCACCAAACTTTTACTAACACGAGATTAACAAAAGGAGCCAAAAGGGCGGCGCACTTGGTATAGAACTGCCCTTTTATAGTCTCGTTGTATGTGGTGTACGTCACCGCGTTCTTGACGTTTGGAAATTCCGAAAACATTGTGCGACCGTGTGTATACAAGACAAGTTTGAGCCAACATCCGTCAGAAAAAATCTGATGGATTTTGTTGTCGGAATGTCCGATCAATGTCCGATCGTGTATACAGGGCATTCGTTTTCCGCCACACATAGCATTTTAAGCCAATAAGTTCAATTTTGGCCTTATCTGACCAGAGCACCTTCTTCCACATGTTTTCTGTATCCCCCAGATGGCTTCTCACAAACTGAAAATGGGACTGCTTTTGGCTTTCTTTCAACAATGGCTTTCTTCTTGGCACTCTTCCATAAAGGCCAGATTTGTGGAAGGCACACTAATAGTTTTCCTGTGGACAGATTCTCCCACCTGAGCTGGGGATCTCTGCAACTCCTCTAGAGTTACCATGGGCCTCTTGGCTGCTTTTCTGAATGATGCTCTCCTTGCTCAGCCTGTCAGTTTAGATGGACGACCATGTCTTGGTAGGTTTGAAGTTGTGCCATACTCTTTCCATTTTCCAATGATGGATTGAACAGTGCTCCATGAGATGTTCAAAGGTTGGGATATTTTTTTATAACCTAACCCTGCTTTAAACTTCTTCACAACTTTATCCCTGACCTGTCTGGTGTGTTCCTTGGCCTTCATGATGCTGTTTGTTCATTAAGATGCTAAAACAAACCTCTGAGGGCTTCATAGAACAGCTATATTTATACTGAGATTAAATTACACACAGGTGGGCTCCATTTACTAATTAGTCGATTTCTGAAGGCAATTGGTTCTACTAGATTTTAGTTAGTGGTATCAGAGTAAAGGGGGCTAAATACAAATGCACACCACACTTTTCACACATTTGTTTGTAAAAAATGTTAATGTACTGTTTCTAATACACTTCAGGTACAAAGTGCATATAGGGGACGCCCCTTTGGATTTTTAAAGGCAGCCCAACTAAGGTAGGAACCGTGCTTTGCAGGGACCTGGTATTTTGTGTAGCTGGCCACCACACTGTGCTGCACTACACTATATATAGTGTGGTGTGTAGCATACATTATACTTTTATAGCTCTTATATACTCCCTTGCCTCCTTCCTATGTGCAGTCTTCCCCCCCTAATGCTGACATTGTTTGCTACAGGGAGGATTGGGCGTCCCTTGTGAAAGTGCCCATGCGGCTCTATGTGTCACCGCGGTCCCTCTCCTTTGCCACCGGTGGACTTCTACAGCCAGTATATGATTCTGTCACCTGTTTCTTATTTATGACATGAGTTCAATCATGTAAGTACTGTGATTTTGTCTACTCTCTACAGTTAATGGCTAGTGTATAGACAATTTCATAGTCTTTCCTTGCTATGTTACTCATTTATGTATACACTTATATTCCAGAGACAAGAAACATTTTTCACCCGCCTGTATGTAAATATAATTCCCTTGAAGAAGGAATATACAAGTTTGACTACGGTCTTTTCCGAAACATGTCGGGATATATTTTCTAGCCACCTACCCCCACTACACCCAAATTTGACTGGGTTGGTCCCTTGGGGTCGATGGCACCGGGTGATGTTATTAACTCATGTTCTGTATGGCTTATATTTAAGTAATTGTAAAGATATTGAATATTTTTTGTTTATGCTTGCTCTGTTTCTTAGACATTTTTATCCATATTTGTACTATAATACAAAGTTGGCATTTTTTTTTGCCTTTTACCATTATCTACTTCTCTTACTCTTTTGCTGCCTTTAAAAATCCAAAGGGGCGTCCCCTATATGCACTTTGTTGTATATATCTCCTTCAATATTATTTAGGATGATGGCAGTCTTTGCACACCAGTACATTCCATCTCATATTTTTTCCAGATATATATATATATATATATATATATATACTCTGCATTCAGTTTAGCCTATATCTACAGTGCATTTCATAGTATACAGTTGCTAATACATTGCAGGCTGTGTACACAGTATCTAATACAGTGTGTACAGTTTCAAAATTCTAATAAACTTCTGGTGGTGTACACAGTATATAATACAGTCCAGCCATTGTACAGTTGCTAATACAGTGCGGGCAGTGTACACAGTATAAAATACAGTGTGTACAGTTTCTAATAGATGTCAGACAGTATATTAATATATATTTACAGTCTAGTATATATATATATATATATATATATATATATATATATATATATATATATATATATATATATATACTCTGCATTCAGTGTAGCTTATATCTACAGTGCATTCAGTGGTGTACTGTTTCTAATACACTTCAGGCAGTGTGCACAGTATCTAATACAATGTGTACAGTATCTACTACACTTCTGGTGGTGTACACAGTGTACAATACAGTGCAGCCAATGTACAGTTGCTAATACAGTGCAGGCGGTGTACACAGTATTTAATACAGTGTATACAGTTTCTACTACACATCTGGTGGTGTACACAGTTTACAATACAGTGCAGCCATTGTACACTTTCTAATACACTTCAGGTGGTGTACACAGTTTCTACTACAGTGTAGTGTGGTGTTGCAAAACAAAAAATACGTCATAGCCTGAAGGGCACCAAGGAAAGTCAGACGCTCACAGGCCACGAAAAAGCGGGAAAGCAACCTCTGTGTCTACAGTCAACAGTGGTGGTTGTGGACACGGTGCATCCTCTGAAGGTGGCTATGGGGCACACTTGTCCTTTTTTCCTGCAGCTGATCGTGTTATTGAGCCACAGCATGCAGAAGAGTTGGTGGAGTGGACAATGAAGCTGCACTCATCCTCCTCATCCTCTGTCACCCAGGATCAGAGTAGTTTGCCTTCCAATGCAGCTGCCAAAGCGGCCTATTCCACCGGCTTCTTGTCCACAGTCATTCCTTCCATACCCCCGCCATCATGCATAGAGGTGTCCCCAGAATTATTCGACCACAGTGTCGGTTATATGCTGCTGGAGGATGCGCAGCGATTTGAAGGTTCCAATGTTGGTTCCCAGGTTGAGGAAGGGAGTAACGTGAGCCTAGAGTGAAGGGGTGCCACAGAAGGACAAGAAACAGGCATGTTTCACAGCAGAGCCCGTTCCTGTGCCCAACAAGAGTATCTGTGAGGGGTTACAGTGTTGTGGCACCACCACCACCCAAGGCCCAATTGTTCTGCGCCTGTTTAACAGGGGCATGTAATTACAATTCTTTATATAATATTTCACAGCAGGGCCCGTTCCTGCACCCCACAAGACTAACTGTGAGGGTTTACAGTGTTCTGATACCACCAACACCTAAGGCCCAATTTTCTGCAGAGTATATAGGGCAGGCCATATAGTGTATATACTGCTGTTCAGAGTATATAATACCTGGGGGCCCCCCACGCCATTTTTTTTATTTGGGTTCGGTGTTCCCCTTAATATCCATACCAGACCTGAAGTGCCTGATATGGATTTTGGGGGGGACATCCACGCCATTTTTTTTTGGATCCGACAATACATTACAGCCACGAGCAGTTTTAAATGACATTTTTTCCTATAGAAATGTAATTTTACTGTGGCACTGTTATAAACATGGGAAAGATGCGCTACTTTACAGGCATACTAAGGACACCCCCAGGCACGATATCTAAAGGAATATTTCATTTATATTGTTTCACTTTAGGCATTATTAAAATCACTGCTCCCGAAAAAACAGACGTTTTTAAAACTTTTTTTTGCATTCATACATGTCCCCTGGGGCAGAACCTGGGTCCCCAAAATTTTTTTATGGCAATATGTATGCATATAAGCCTTTAAAATGAGAACTTTTTATTTTATCACATTCATGTCCCATAGATTTTAATAGTGTTCACGTGTTCAAACACATTATTTGCCTGTTTGCATGTTCTGCTGCAAACAGAACTGGGGGGTGGGGGGTGGGAGGTGTTCAGCTCATCCATAGTCACTATAGTATAGAAATAACAGAACATCAGGTTTTCGGTGTAGTACCATGTAACTGTAAAGAATCAAGATGACTTTTCATTTGCATTCTCAAAACACTTTGTCTTGGCATATGTTTCCTTTAAATATGTTTATGTGTTTAAGATTATAGAATGTCCATTTTATGCTTACTATTTTATTTTATATTTTATTTGATATTTTCTTTTATATTCTTCCCAGACTGGAAAGCATTATCCCGTTCCAGTGCACTTTTGCAGTGACGTGACGGGTAAATTGAATAAATATCCCGGAAAGTTCACGCAGTGACAGCTGGTATTCAAATGCAGTGTGCTGCCATTCATGAAAACAAAGGAGGAATATTTTCCCATACCCACATGCTTTTTTTGAGGTCAAAATCACGCCAACCTGCTACAGTTGAACAACAACAAGCATTTTCTCTTTTGTTCTTTGCATTTCTCACTAGAATTCTTGCATTAATGATATACAACCAGAGAGAGGAACAGCCAAGATTATTTGAAAGAACAATACAATTTTTCACATACTTTTACTGTACATTAATCAAATTAAATTAAATTGCTTTGTTGTTGGATAAATCGATTAATCAATATGTCATAAATTTAATTCATTGGCTACCAAAATCCTGTGAATAGTCTGAATGCTCTAAATTGATGGTTTGTTCTACCTAGCAACAAATCTATTTCCAATACAACTTGCCCTGAAATGAGGAAGGTATGCAGATGCATATTGGCTGACAAAAGTTAGCATACCACCATTAAGCTAAATAAAATGGCCATCTAGCTGCAATAATAATAAGGTATTACTATGAAGTTAACATTTTTTGTAACTTACTGTATATGTAGGAGTGTGATAACAGACGAATGTTATTTTTTGAATGCAAAAGATTGTGATAAACTTAATGCTGTCAGCATTTCCAAAATATTTCTGATTTTGTTTCATTTTAACTCAAACCTTGCGGTATAAATTTAGATGATGAACCACTAAAGGTTTTGTTAGAAGGCTGGGAGGGCTTCCCTTGCGACTAAGTGCAGAGCGCCCCCTGAAGGTGGTACAGGGGGAGCTATACTCAAAGCGGCAGGGGTTGCTGGCTGCGGCAAGCTGAGATGAAGCAGAAAAGTCCACTGGTGGGCAGCTGACAAGCAGGGTAGACTGCTAGGCAGGAGTACCTCGGAAGTCTAAGATGAGATCGTACAGCAGGAAGTACCAGATGCAGTGTCAGGAGCCAGGCCGGGGTTCATACACAGGACAGCAAACAGTAGCAAAGTCCATAAAACAAGCCAGGGGTCATACACGGTGCAGCAGATCAAACAGTAGCAAAGTCCATAAAACAAGCCAGGGGTCATACACGGTGCAGCAGATCAGAGCAGAGTAACAGGAACGAGCCAAGGGTCAAGCCGGTGTAAGTACAGATCAGATAGGTCAAGACAAGCCGGGTCGTTAGCAGATAATCCAAGACAACAGGAACAGGAACTCAGGAATACACAGGAAGCTGAAGATCATGCAGCAGTTGGTGACTGCTGCAACATGCTTTAAATAGTATGCTTGGCGCCTGCAGTCTCTCACGTGGTGCGTGTGCTTTGGCGCGACACGTGCTCGCATTAGCGCTGGAGAATTTGTGTTCATTGATACAGTATTCTGCTGGCCATAGATGTTAGTTCTCCTGCGGGTTAGTCCCTGACAGCTAATAACTAAGCGCATCATTCAGACCGAGGTACTTCAATGTAGACAAGTTACAAATCCAGCAAGCTTCTCACTGCAAAAGTATCTTGTCATTGTTTCCCCTTCATTCATTTAGTAGGATATATTCCAAAGCAATAAAGTGCATTTTAGAGCAGTCAAATCCATTAAAAAGACCCATATGTCTACTAATGGGTGTCTCCGTTTTTTTCTTGGACACTAGAGACACATGGTCATGGATCCGATGGTAAAATGGTCTCTTGGTGTTTCCCACATAATAGGCCCCACAATCATATAGCATAATATACACTACTGCTACTGATTGACAATTAGCCAGAAATTAAGGTCTAAAAATTCGTTCATCAGGTTGAGTGATCTGCTCAGCTTTGAAAATGTATCTGGAGTAATTGCATTTGTTACAGGGAAAAGTACCTTTTAATCTATTTTGGATTCCTACTTTGGGGCATAATGACTATGAACCAGAATATATTTTAGTCTTTTGGATCTTCTAAATGTTAGTTCTGGGCAAGTGCTTTGATATAGTATTGTAGGCCATTAACAGATACCGATACTTCTGCATAATCTGACAGACCTGTTTGTGTTGACCCGAAAAGCGGGTGAGCATTCTTACCCCTGCCTCTGTCTTAGGTGTTTTTTTACCATGGATAAGTGATGCCCTATCATGAGTTTTGGCTCTAATGTATGCCTTTTTTAGGCATTTTTTTTACTATAGCCTCTCTGGTGGAGGCGTAATTGGAGTGCTTTGGCCTCTCTCTCAAAATCAGTATCCTCACTACAATTCTTCCTTATGCTCAGGTATAGACTACAGGGGATACTTGCCACTAGAGGTGTGGGGTGGGAACTGTGAAATTGAATTCCCTGCAGAGGATTTATGAAATAAAGTGACCCAGACTACCGTCTTGATTTACAGATATATGAACATCTAAGAAATTCAGTTTATACTGGTGGTATTCCATAGTGAATTTTAGATTATATTGGTTGTGTTTTAAACGTTCAAAAAAAACAGCAACTCATATTGAGTGCCTGTACAGATGAGTAAAATGTCGCAACTTGGCACCTTGCTGAAAATTTATTGCATTGTCAGAAACCATGAATCAGACTGAGACAGAAGTACAGTTATATCACACTTGTTTAATAATAATAAAAAAAGGTAAACGTAGTCAAAACATGAGTTCAGCAGGAGATGAGGATTTGGGGATGAAACCTCGAGAAAGTGCATCTGCAACATACTCCTCCATGGCCTTATCCTCCAAGACCGACAAAGAGTAAACCTGGCCACGAGGGGGTATGGCACCAGGTTGAAGGTCAATTGCACAATCATACAATCGGTGTGGAGGCAAACTACTGGCTTGACCTTTGTCAAAGACATTGCTAAAATCGTGGTACTCCTCCGGCAGGGAGAAGAGAGGAGAAGTGCACAGGACCTTGGCTACCTTCTGAAAGCATGTCTTACTGTATTGTGGTGACCAGGAGAAAATCTCAGCACGGAAGGGTTGTGCATCTGTAACCAAGCTTAACCAATAACCAGCGGAAACTTAGGTGAGGAAATAACTTGGAATTAGATTATCTTATTGTGAAAAGCCCCTACAGCCATGGACAATGGAACAGTCTCATGATTCACATGGGCAGGCTGTAGAGGTTTCCCATCAAGAACCTCAATGGCAAGTGGAGTGTCACGCAGCTGCAGCGGAATCGAGTGCTTTGATACAAAGGCAGCATCAATGAACAGGCCTGCAGCCCCAGAGTTGATTAGAGCCTGTATCTGGACGGACGACTCAGCCCAAGAAAGGTTAACCAAAACCAGGGGCTTATCCTCCTGGATAACTGGGGACAAAACAACGGCACCTAAGATTTGTCCGTGACAGGGCCTCAAGGTTTGGGCAAAGTGACCTGCCTAGCCACAGTAAAGGCACAATCTCTCCCTCCTCCTAAAGGTTCTCTCATCCGCAGAGAAATGCATGAAGCCCAAGTGCATGGGTTCATCTTCACTGACCGAATCAGTACCAGGAGGCATGGGAGGTGAGGAAGGCAAGGGTAGGACCGCAAAGCTTGGAGACAAATATACAGGAGGCTTCTGCAAGCGCTCCTTAACAGACAGTCTTTCTCTGAGTCTGGAGTCAATGAGGATGGCGAACGTGATCAACTTCTCCAGCTCAGTGGGTATATCTCGGGCTGCTGTCTCATCTTTGATGGTATCCGTGAGACCAGGAGAAAAAGCAGCCATGAGGGCCTCATTGTTCCAAGCAACCTCTGCTACCAGAGTATGGAATTCAATGGCGTAATCGGCAACATTTCTGGTACTCTGTTTGATGGACATGAGGCACTTGGCAGCAGAAGCGGAGTGTGCGGGAATGTCAAATACGCTTTTAAAAGAAGCCACAAACTCAGGGTAGCTCAAGACAACAGGTTTTTGCATCTCCCATAGAGGGTTTGCCCAGGCCAAGACTCTCTCAGAAAGCAAAGATATCATAAAACCTACTTTGCTTCTGTCCGTGGGAAATGCCATGGGCAGCATCTCAAAGTATATCTCAACTTGGTTGAGAAACCCTCTGAATTGAACTGGATCACCCCCAAATCACTAGGGAAGCAGAGAGAAAGCAGACATACCTCTTATAGAGGTACATGCCTGCACAGAGACTGGAGCAGCTGCAGGGACAGCCTGCAACACAGGTTGTACCGGAGGAGCCACAGTGGGAGATTCCAGGTGAGCTGTGCGATTCAGGAGCATTTGTAACACCATGGCAAACTGGTCCATGTGGTGATCCTGCTCATCCAACCTAGAAAAAATATTACCAACAAGTGGATTGACTGCATCTTCAGAATTCATGGCCTTCGCCTACTGTCAGAAACCATGAATCAGACTGAGACAGAAGTACAGTTAAATCTCACTTGTTTAATAATGATAAAAAAAGGTAAACAGAGTAAACTTAGTCAAAACATAGCCAGAGTTCAGGAATCGGAACGGATAGTCAGACAAGTCAAAACGTCAGGGAGCCAGAGATGAGTGTAGTAGAACAGCAAGCAGGATCTGGAGCCAGAAGGAATGTCAGCCAAGCAAGTCTTTAACAGGAACACAGGAGAGTGTCTCTAGTGATGTGACCAAGGCGAATGCAGAGATCATCTGGGCTGGACGGCTTAAGTAGGCAGGACTGACGAGCAGGATATCATCAACAGGTGAATCACTGTGGAAAGATAGGAGCTGGCAATTAGCCGACAGCTGAGTGGCCAGCTCAGAGAAGGAAGGGCTGAGCCCAGCCCTGACATGCATTTCCTCTCTGAAAAAAAGCTCTCACTCCCACCCCCCCAGGGACAGGTTGGCGTAAGATGGGGCACACTTGGTCCCCATCGTCACCCCCTGCACCTGGAGATAGTGGGAGTGCCCAAACAAAAAATGTTGTCGATCAAATGAACAAAGCAGATCAAGAATGAACCAGTTGTATGGTCCAGATGTTCGGTCTCGTTCAGAATCTAAGCCCTCCACAACCCCAACCCCCATATCACGGGGGATGGAGTTGTAGAGGGCCTCTACATCTATGGCCACCAGCCATGCCCTTTCAGGGACATGTATTCCATCAAGGGTCCTAAGAAGATCCATGGTATCTTCTATATAGGACATCAAGCCCTCCACATGTGGTTGAAGGTAGTCGTCTATTAACTGACTAGCAGCCTCTGTGAGGCAGCCATTACTATAGACTAAAGGGTCATCCCGGGGAATGCATTCGATTTTTATGAATTTTCGGTAGTGCAATGGGGTTAAAGTGGGGGTCCACCTATCTATCGTTTTTTTTTTTTTGAGTTCATTCACAAACTTTTCTTCTCAGCATTACATACTCACATATTGTGTGTAATATGTCCGCCTGTGTCAGATTTCGTCGGAAAGAATAACTTATATTATTCACTGCAGGCGGTTTCCATCTTCATTGTGGGCATTTGAAGCCCACAAGCATTTATTTCCTGGATGTGGTGAATGCTGTGCTCCCAGCATTCACCGCTCGTTCCCGCACATGCTCAGTGGCATCCTGGGAAGCCTGAGACTAGCTCCCAGGAGTCTGGGAGAGGCTAGAAACACGCCTACTCCCACGGGAGGAGAACCAGGAAGTGCAAAAAAGAATAAAAAAATAAAAGGTAATTACGGCGATTTAAATTTTTTTAAACGGCATGTCAGCATCTAGGCAAGGAAGAGAATACATACAAATATTGTTCAAAGTTTGGGTGGAACCCCGCTTTAAGTTAGACTGGGATGTTTTCCTCCATTTGGTTTGACAAATTTCATTAGTAACCGGTTGTGTAAAAGCCCAAATATTTGGATTCCCTTGTAGGGCAGGAAACACTTGGGATTTCGGTTTGTATTCCCTGGGGGTGGACTCAGCCTCATCAGTGAGACCCTCCTCCCATAACTCCATTAGTTCATCCAGTGCCTTTATGTCATTGATGGTCATTTCTTTCCAAAGGGGGTTGGCCAGAGATTGAGTTTGGGGGTATGGTTTCTTTTTGTCTTATAGGACTTTGAACATTAATTTCCACGAAAATAAGTTCAAATCCTTAATAAGTTCAAACTGGTCAACCTTTGATTAGGCCAGAAGGTTAATCCTAAACTGGGAACCTGAATTTGTTCAGTGGTAAGAGAATAAGGGGATACATTTATTACTTCAAATTTGATTTGATCGTGTGTGATTGTGGTTTAATTGTTCCCCATTGGTTACTTTCTTTGGGTCTTGTGCCTGTTGAGAAAATATCGGTGCTGCATGAAATTCCTAGGAGGAGGAGGAGTTATAATCTTCCCTTTCTCTAGCCAAAATGAAAAAAAAGTTTTGTCTTTTGTTCTACTTAAAAGTAAAGTAATGGCAACTATTAACTTATGGAACTTCTAATTACATTGCCATTCAATTCCCATTACTTGTACAGAAGCTTCAGGATTTATAAAAACCAGGATGTTCTGATATGAAAACAGTGACCAGCTCACATGGTTGTAGACTTAGGCCCACCTCCTTCAACTTGCTATTGGTCTTTCATTGTAATGGTTTACCTCTGTAATCAACAGTGGAGCACAATAAGGGTGCACCAGAGCCAGTGGCTGTAACTTTCTACTCTCATACAAACAAGACACAATTGTCAGGTCTTCCAGGGTGTACACTCATAATAGAAACTGAAATGCAGGCACCTTTAGGTTCCTGCTATTTAATGTTAGTGGCAGTTTGGTACATTAATCGGAACTACAGATTTATTTTAACCAGTTCCTGGGCACCCACAGTATCACTTTGGTGAGACACTGAACTAATCTGATGAAAGTATGTAAAAAATAAAAACTAGTAAAGGAAAAAAAAAAAAGTTAAATATATATAGATATATATATATATATATATAGATCTATACAGATCTATATATATAGATCTATATAGATATATATAGATCTATATATGCCTATATATATATAGATCTATATATTTTTTTTAACATACTGTCACCAGTCAGTATCCCTGATGTCATGAAGGGGGTACAACCTTCCGGAGGTCAAGTGGTTACGTGGTGTTGTCAGCTAGTATTAAAGACAAGAGTTTACTTTCAACAGACTATCCCATGTATGCTGTTCAGATGTTCTGCTACACTTGCTTACAAAAATGAATAAAATACTCTTATACTATTGAGTAAAGTACTGAATAGTATTCACTATATGCATATAATAGTGAACAAATATGAATTATATTAGGTACCAAAATGATTAAAATATACATATTGTCTCATCACCCAGCTGTAACTAACTATTCATAGTTAGCCACAATTGCAATATTAATATTAATTTAGACAAGTAACATGATGGTATAAAAACAATCAGAGCAGACATCAGAAACAGTAGGTATGATGTTCAACAATCCAAGTATTTATTATGCTGCATATATGATAACAATGACCACATATATGATGTGCTTGTGCTGTGTTGGGGAGAAGAGAAAGAAATAGGTTATTTTATCTCTGTGCTAAACAGAAGACGTGAATATAAACCTTACCTATACAGCAAAAGAGTGTTCAGTAAAAACATAAATGTTTCAAAAAGCCTACTATTGGTAGGACTTATCTCATGTTTTATTACAAAACAATCTGCCTTGTCAAAATCATTCCACTAAGACAGTTTTCTGGGATAAGCAGGAACTGGACTTGGGTACCATACCTTATAGAGCAGACAACTAATGTGAGGTATTCTAGTAATGCGTAGCATTGGCGGCTGGTGAGTTTTTCTTTTGGGAGAGTGGAAAACAACCATCCCAGCCCCCCGCGGCCGGCAGCGCGGCACTACTACTAACACCCCTCAACTCCACTGGGCGGCCGGAGGTCTGGCACTTACCCAATCTATGTGGCGTGCTATGGTGTCCTCCAGCGCGGTCCTTGTGGGTAGCAGGGTGCAGGCAGCGGCTCCAGTGGCCGCTCCTTCAGCGGCTTCCTCTGCCATGTGTCTCCTCTCTCTTCCACCTAAGCGCTAGGCATCCAATAGGTTTGCCTGACACTTTGGCCAATTGGGAACCCGGTCTCACGACCTGCCTCCTGATTCCCGGGAGAAACTTTAGTGTGAAAATAGCAAAAATGCATTCGCTATCATCACACAACTGGTTGGGTTCAGAGAGCAATGCTATGCTATTAGAGCCGCATTGGAATCCATACTCTATATGTAGATCAGGGGGCCGGATGCATGGATAGGGGAGGCGGAGCCCATGCGCCCTCTATACATGGGTCGCCACTGATGAGTAGTGAAATACCAATATAATATAAAAGAAAATTCAGCAACACCAGCCAGAGGACTAGCCATTTAATAATGCTTAAGGTATAAGTTGAAATATCAGACTAACTTGCAAAGAAACATTGACAAACAATGAACATAAAGGATGCTTTAGGTGGATAAGTCGATCTATGCATTGTAGCAGTTAAGTAGCAAGCTGATCTAGATTATCTATTTAAGCTTCCAACTTAAACTGAATGAAATCTTATATTAGTCCTTCTGGATTTTTAATGCTTATTTTATTGCCTGCTGAGGTCCATCCATATTGGCATATTGGTGTATCAACTGAGAATGTTGTAAATCAGTTTATCATGTTCTCATTACAAGTTCCCATCGATAAACTGTTACAACACAGCATATGAACTGGGAATGCTGTGAATCATATCCAGTGTTTATGCTGATTTAGCCCTCAGGTGTATCATAGTCAATTTTCTGGGATCTTTTTATGGATGCACTACAGTCAATCAATTGCGCTTACAGTATCATCACTCATGTTCCTTCCCTAAATTAATTTTATTTGACAAATGATGTGGCTAGTTATAGAAGGCATTGAGAACATCTACAGAATCTATATTCCATTTCATCAATTTTCTTTTTTGAATAATAAAATAGCTGCCAAATCTTGTATCTGAAATATAGTGTGCCTTGCTGACAAGCAAATGCTGTATATTTACACTAGAATTACAGTTTTGCTTTGTTATTCGTTATTATGTTATTCTCATAATTTTGAAATGCAATGAAATGACTTATTTCATTGTTATTTTAACCAGTTAAAGACCGCCCTATAGCAGATTTACTGCTAGAGGCCAGTAAGAATGGGCGAACGGTTCGGTGCGAGCATGAGTTCGGGCCAAACATTGGCTTTATGGAATTTCTCAGAACAAACGAATAATAAGGTTGTTTGACCATTTGTTCGGCCTGCCGAACAACCACAATGCACAGTGCATTGAAAGCCCTGATTGGCTGAAGCAATGAAAGCTTCGCCCAATGAGAGCACAGAGCACTGTCAGAGCCATGATTGGGCGCTGTCATGATGACTGTATCCAATCATGATTCATTGCTCAAAATCCCGTCCCACACTATAAAAGTATTCTTTCTTTAACGGTCATTTTTTAGTGTGATATCGGCATGGAGAGAGATAGAAAAGGGCTCTGTTCAGTGCTATTAGACAGTTAGTGTGCTATAGTGTGCTATTCTGATTCTATTGTCAGTAGAATATCAGTTTAGTGTGCATCTAGGGATACTTCAGTGTGAGTGTAGTTCGACCATTCATCTTTACATTAGTGTTAATGTAGGGATTGTTTAGTCATTGTGGGTGTAGTGCGACCATGATTCATCTTTACATTAGTGTCAATGTAGGGATACTTCAGTCAGTGTAAGTGTAGTGACCATTTAACACAGTTTTTTTTCTGTGCGTTACTGCAAGTTTAAGGCCATATAGTTCTGTGCGTTACTGCAAGTTTATTTCCATATAGTTCTTTGCGTTACTGCAAGTTTAACTCCATATATTTCATTGGGTTACTGCAAGTTTAACGCTGTATAGTTCTGTGTGTTACTGCAAGCTTAATGCCATATATTTCATTGCGCCACTGCAAGTTTAACGCCACTGCAAGTTTAACGCCATATATTTCATTGCGTTACTGAAAGTTTAACGCCATATAGTTCTGTGCATTACTGCAAGTTTAACGCCATATAGTTCTGTGCATTACTGCAAATTTAACGCCATATAGTTCTGTACGTTACTGCAAGTTTAACGCTGTATATTTCATTGCGTTACTGCAAGTTTAACGCCATATAGTTCTGTGCGTAACTGCAAGTTTAATGCTGTATATTTCATTGCGTTACTGCAAGTTTGATGCTGAATACTGAAATTAAAGTGCATCAAACACCACTTTCCATTGATTAAAGTGCACATACACATTTACACATCTTAATTACATTTTGTTAATAAGCACCCCAGCAGACGTTCCCATGGCACTGTAACGGGGCCAGCAGCGTATGTGCCCACAGGCAAAGGTGGACATGGTCAGTCCTCAGGCATGGCGTATTTTCCACTGTTTAGTGATGTTGCCCATGATATCCAGCTACAGCATGCAAAGGAGGTGGTGGACTGGCTTACTAAACTGTCCCTATCCTCCTCATCCTCCGTCATCCAAGCAGAGACTAGTACGCAGTCCCCAGCAGCTGCCAGAGTGGAAAAACCTGCCCCCTTGTCCACAGCTATTCCTGCCATAGCCTTAGCATCAGGCATGGAGGAGTCAGCGAAGTTATTTGAACACAGCGTCGGCAACTTGCACCTTGAAGATGCACAGCCATTATTCGATTCAGATATTGGTTCTGACTCTGAGGTTGAGGAAGGCAGAAACATGAGCCTACAGAAAGGGGATAACACTGGTACACAAATTGGCAGTCATGTTCCCCCAGCCGCAGCGTATTGCGAAGTTGTCACCAGTGGTAATGAGGATGGAGGAGATGATGATGATGAGGTTACTGACTCGACTTGGGTCCTGGATAGAGCAGAGGAGGAAAGTGAGGGTGAGGCACAACCCCAAAGAGGCAGCCATCATGGAAGAGTAGAGAGCAGACACCTTATTCCATCACATTGTGGAGCTGTTATCTCCCGGCCCACTTCCCACAGCTCAGCTGTCTGGGCCTTTTTCAGTACATGTGCAGCCGATCGCACTGTTGCTATTTGCAAACTTTGTCCCAAGTGCATCAAACGTGGCAAAAACACCAACCATTTGGGTACCACATGCTTGACAAGGCATTTAATGTCCCACCACTTAGCCCATTGGCAAGAGCACCTAAAAGCCCCACAAAAAGGGTACAAATATGCCCCTCCTCCTTACTCACCTCAGTTCCTGCTATACCTCATGACCTCTCAGCAACCTCCACTGACAGGGATGATGGTATAGCACAGGGTGTCCCAGGTCCTTGCAGCACATCTGCCAGCAGCACATTACCAGCTGTAGACTATAGCCGGCAAATTTCTCTGCCCCATCTGCTGCAGTAGGAAAATACAGTCCCTGTCAAACAGGTGTAGAAAAATTGTTCTTTGGGTGTTAATTGTGCACATGAAACCTACACCAAAAACATTCTTTTAGATGAAATTAACACCCACAACACTAGGCAGTATAGAAGTCCTGCAGAGGTTCTACATCCCAAAAACATGCAGAAGGTCCACGGAGTCTGTGGACAGACGCATTCTATGATCAGTAACAAAACCTCCAGCAGCACTGAATGCCCATTCGGAAAGCACGCTGGATGCAGAGCAGTCCAGCAGCTCAATATCATACTGGGCAAGTTCTGGCGAGTGGTCTATTCTCATGACCAAGTAATCCAGTGGATCGTTGATTGGAAAGCTCTCCATCTCTGTTTTGGCCCCTAGATAATCGTCCACCATGTGATGCAGACGCTGCCGATGGGATGTGGAAGCTGACAGCCCTGGGCGGCGAGGACTAAAAGAATTTAAAAATGGATCACTTAGGCAGCCGCCTTCTCCACCACTCCTCTCTTGACCAATAGAAGCCTCAAAACTACGTTTTCCTCTACACTGTAACCTACCAGAGTCTTCAAGAAATTTAATCTTCTCCACTCTCTATGGGGACGGGATGAGTTTTAAAACTTTCCCCTTATAACGGGGGTCAAGGAGGGTTGCCAACCAATAGTGAGCCTTTCCCTTTACGCCATGTATTCTTGGGTCCTTTTACTGATAAGTTGGTATGCTTTGGATAATGAGCAGTTCCTTTCCTTCTCCATACTCTTCTCTTTCCATCACTCTGCTAAACGTTGATCTTGGTCTCATCTGTCCATAGGATGTTGTTCCAGAACTGTGAAGGCTTTTTTAGATGTTGTTTGGTAAACGCTAATCTGGCCTTCCTGTTTTTGGGGCTCACCAATGGTTTACATCTTGTGGTGAACCCTCTGTATTCACTCTGGTGAAGTCTTCTCTTGATTGTTGACTTTGACACACATATACCTACCTCCTGGAGAGTGTCCTTGATCTGGCCAACTGTTGTGAAGGGTGTTTTCTTCACCAGGGAAAGAATTCTTCGGTCATCCACCACAGTTGTTTTCCGTGGTCTTCTTGCTGAGCTCACCAGTGCATTTTTTCTTTTTAAGCATGTTCCAAACAGTTGATTTGGCCACACCTAATGATTTTGCTATCTCTCTGATGGATTTGTTTTGTTTTTTCAGCCTAATGATGGTTGCTTCACTGATAGTGACAGCCCTTTGGATCTCATATTGAGAGTTGACAGCAACAGATTCCAAATGCAAATAGCACACTTGAAATTTACTCTGGACCTTTTATCAGCTGTCAGGTCACCTTGAGGCTAGGTGACAGATGCACACCATTGGGATCAGGAGTGCACCGCAAGGTAGTGGACCCTACGGCTGACTGCTGCGGATGGGAGTCAGGGTGGAAAGGAAGGCAGGGCCACTGGAACACCAGCACGGATCCCACCGGGGTTAGAGCGTAAGATTCCCTGGGGCGCAGAGTCTAAGAGCCAGTAGGTGTTCACCGGAGCCTCTAGTGGTGAGGATGGACTGGGCTGCAACTGGCTCCAGGTCGCGACCCCCAGGGTCCCCCAGCTCACACCCACAGTAGGCAACAGGAGGATAGGGATGGTAAGGGAATAAGCCACGGTCAGGACCACAAGCAGACAAGGACAACAGAGTTCACGCTAAGGTTCAGGGTCACAGGCAAACAGGGATAGTCGGGGACACACCAAGGTTCAGGTTCACAGGCAAACAGGGATAGTCGGGGACATGCCAAGGTTCAGGGTCACGAGCAGACAGGAATAGCTGAGAACAGGCCAAAGTCAGTAACTGGAATCAGACGTAGGAAACACAGCAAGTACACACGAAAGCTAACACACAATGGTTGATCAGCACTGCTGGCTTGCAGTGCACAGGTTAATATAGGGTTCCCTGATAGGAGCTGGGGTGGAGCTATGCTAGAGGAGAGTTTATAAAAGCAGTCAGGTGAGAGTCAGCTGGTCTTTAGAGATGAACACATGGAGACAGGTAAGCTGACAGACAGAACTCTATTGCATAACCATGACATCAGCTCCTTGTAAATGGGATAATGAGGGAATAACACACATCTGGCCATGGAACAGCTGAGCAGCCAATTGTCCCATTACTTTTGGTCCCTTAAAAAGTGGGAGGCACATATACAAACTGTTGTAATTCCTACACCGTTCATCTGATTTGGATGTAAATACCCTCAAATTAAAGCTGAAAGTTTGCAGTTAAAGCACATCTTTTTAATTTCAATTCAAATCCATTGTGGTGGTGTATAGAGCCAAAAAGATTAGAATTGTGTCGATGTCCCATTATTTATGGACCTGACTGTAAGCCTTTAAAATGAGCACTTTTCATTTTTCTTTTTTTTTTTTTTTTTGCCACTTCAGTTAACTTTGTCCAGGGACTATCGTCAGAATGTTATTCACGTGTGTCCCAAATCCAGTCACATCATTGTGGCCTTTCAAAGCTTTCCCCTTTCTTTTTTTTTTTTTTTTTTTTTTTAAATAAGCTGTGTAAGTATTATATTACAATATAGATTTCAATGTACATAATTACAATAATACCACCTTGCAAGGTGCATAGCATGCGAAGCCAATTGACCACCTATTCTCATATAACTATTATGCGTATCTATATATTAATACTTTTCTTTCTGGTGAACCCACCCACCCACCCTCCTATATCCCCCCCCCTATTTACCCCCTATATATTCAAGGCACATCCGACGACCGACCTAGGTTCCATGCATTGTTCTTTTCTCGGCTCTAACCTCTGGGCTGCTCTTAGCTCAACCCACCCCATTGATAGAGAGCGGGTAGTCCCGGCACTAGGATAGTATGGATGACGGGCACGGCATTGTTTGAATCCACAGGTTCCACATTCTTATAAATTTATTATAGCTGCCTGACCTAGTGTAGAATGTTCTCTCACTCCACACCGTGGAGTTGACAGTTCCCAGCCAATCTTCCGGGGTGGGAGGAGTTCTTGATTGCCAAGACTGTGCGATTAGTTTTCTAGCTTGGAACAGGCATCTTGCTACCGCTACCGCCGTGTTCCTATCTCTCGGTTCATTGGTAACGTGCCCCAGCACACAGGTCCTAGGATCTAACTCTAGGTTGGTTTTAAACGTAGTGTTTATTTTCTTTACGATCTCGGGCCAGTACCTCACTAGTTTTGGGCATCTCCAGAACATATGGATCAGATCGCCTGTTCCCCTGCATCTGGGGCAGTCATCGTTGGTTCGACGACCAAACATAAAGAGCTTTTTTGGTGTGTAGTAGGACCTATGCAATAGCATCAGATGGGAGGCCTTTTGTGAGGGAGAGACCGACACCTCCGGTCCTAGTTCCAGAATCCTTTTCCACTGTATGTCCGTTATCTCCCCCACATCGGCCGCCCATCTGTCCCTACCCCCGAAAGAGCCTACATGCGTGTTTATTTTCTTTGTTAATTGAGTGTATATCTCTGTGATTAACCCCTTAGAGGTCTCTGATTTGATTATTGTTTGTAATAGTGGGATCTTACACCATGTGGGGGGTTGGCTTCCAAACTGCTTGCTTAAGGCGTGTCTAATCTGTAAATAGCTGTAGAATACACGGCTTGGTAGCCCGTATTCATGCCTCAGTTCCTCAAAGGGTTTCAGGGTATTCCCCTCATATATCTGAGTCAGTCGACAAATCCCGTTCCTCTCCCACAGCTTATTCCTGTCAACGGATAGTAGTTCCTGCAGGTTCTTGTTGTTCCAGATTGGTGAGTATTCTGAAATTCCCTTGTACCCCATTATTCACTTAGCTGTCTGCCAGACCCTGGTAATCATTTTAAGTGTCGAAGTCTCTCCCTGCAATGAGTCTGCCTCCAATGCCTCAACCAATGAACTATGTGGGCTTCCCTGCAGAGCGATCTGGGTGCTCTTACTTCCCCCCCCATCAATGGCGCATCACCCAAGTTGCTGTAGCTGGGCTGCCAGGAAGTAGGTAAACGGGTGGGGGACCCCCAGTCCCCCCTCGGTGGCGGGGCACTGCAACTTTTGTAGGCTTATCCTGGCCTGTCCTTTTTTCCAGATTAATTCCCTAAAAAGGGATTGGATTCTTTGAAACCACTTCTCCCCAATCCATACTGGGGAGTTGTGGAGCAGGTATAGTAACTGGGGCAGCCATACCATCTTGATCAAGTTAGCCCGGCCCGCCATAGATAGGGGGAGTCTACACCAGATGTCACATTTTTTTTAAAGTTTTGATAGGAGAGGGACCAGGTTGTCTTCAATAAACGCACCAGGGTCCTTGGACAGCACGACACCAAGGTACTTCATTTTCCCCGTAACTCTCAGTTGGGGTAAACTCATTGAGATAGAATTGGCCAATGGATCGACCGGCAGGAGCGATGATTTCTCCCAGTTGATAGTCAGCCCTGAGAATTTTCCAAAGTCCTCCACTAGGTGCATTACTTTCTCCAGTGAGGAGGACGTATCCCCAAGGAAGAATAGGACATCGTCCGCAAAAAGCGCTATTCTCTCATCCTCGCCTTTTCTATGGAAACCCTGTAGTTCAGGTGATGATCTCACCGCTCCCGCCAATGGCTCCATAGCTAAGACGAACAACAACGGGGATAGGGGACAGCCCTGTCTTGTCCCTCTTTCGAGGGGGAAGCTTTCCGAATAGTCATTGTTTATCTTGAGTCTTGCCCTTGGATGGTTGTAAAGAATTTTTAACCAGTTGATGAATACGGGGCCGAATCCAAACTTCTCCAGCACCCACCAAAGATATTCCCACTCCAGGCTATCAAAGGCCTTGGCGGTGTCTAAAGACAGTATGGCTCTAGGCCCCGCGTTCTCCGTTGGGACCTGGAGATTCAGGTATGCCCTTCTGATGTTGGTGCTGGTAGACCGACCGGGAATGAATCCCGATTGATCTGGGTGCGCGAGTTTTGCGATACACTTGTTTAATTTGGACGCTAGCGCCTTTGCTACGATCTTAGCGTCCGAGCACAGTAATGATATCGGTCTATATGAGGTGACTTCCAATTGGTCTCTTCCCTCTTTTGGTATCACCACTGTGTCAGCCTCCAACATTGATGAGGGTAACCTCCCATCCTTAGTCGTCTGTTCCAATACTTTTAGAAGCTCCGGAAGTAGGACCTCCCCCTACTTTCTGTAAATCTCCAGTGGCAGACCATCCGAGCCAGGGGATTTCTGGCCTGACAGCTCTGCAACAGCCTTTTGCAACTCCTCCAGGGTCAGGGGAGACTCCATCTCGCTCCTGTCCCCTTCCGAAAGCATGGGCAGATTCACCCCTTCCACAAACCCATCCATATCGCGCCGGTCCGACCCCCGGCGCGACCTGTACAGGTCCCTATAGAACGTGGTAAAGGTCTCTAGGACCTTGGCGGGGTCAGAAGTAAACTCTCCAGCCGGTGTCCTAATTGAGAGAATGGCCGGTGGGGATAGGTTAGACTTAGTTATAAGTGCCAGCATCCAACCTACTTTCTCCCCTTCGCCATAGTAATTTTGCTTCTGAAACAGTCTTTTATTTTCTGCTCTTCTATTAATTAATTCCCTGTATTCTTGTTGTTTACTGAGCCAGACCTCCTGTTTTGCAGGGGTTGGGTCCGCCACATATTGTGCTTCTGACTCCGTAGCCTCCCTACTGGCCCTCACCTCCCGTTCCCTTGATTTTTTCTTTACTATGACAACCTGTTGATGTAGTAGTCCCCTAAGGAACGCTTTTAGAGTGTCCCACACTACCCCCGCAGGGGCTGTGCCTACGTTAAACGTTACAAACTCTTTTAGTTTGGAAGTAACTTCTACTGGGCTGCTTATTAAATCCAACCATAGTGGTTTTATTGTCCACCTTTTCCGGCTAGATCTAGCATTTAAATTCAGAGTCAGGATCAGGGGGGAGTGATCTGAGATACCCCTCGGCTTATACTCTATGTCCTCTATTATTTGCAGAGCTTCACTATTGCCTACTGCCATGTCTATACGTGAGAGAGTGGAATGTGATCCCGAATAACAAGAGTACTGTCGGATTTTTGGGTTATGGGATCTCCACAGGTCGCACCACCCAACCTCTTCCAGAAGTTGGCCTAGGCGGCCCTCCGATAGCCTTTCCGCCCGATTTATAGGCGGAAAACGGTCCATTTTGTTATCCAAAACTGCATTAAAATCCCCTACCAATATTATCGGTACATCTAGCTTGCTCTCTACAAATTCCAGCAGCTCCAAAATAGTCTCTGTTTTAAACGGAGGAGGGATATAAATGTTTGCTATTACCAGAGGCTTATTTTCCACGACGCAACTCAAAAAGACATAGCGACCCAACGCGTCGATTCTGGCTTCCCTGCAGGAAAACGAGATACCTCTCCCCACCAATATGCTCACCCCTCTTGAGTATGAGGTGTAAACTGAATGATACTGTACTTGAAATTTATGGTTCCGAACATGTAGTTTGGTATCATTAGTGAGGTGAGTTTCCTGCAGGCAAGCCAGTCCAACGCCATGAGCTTCCATTGCTGCAAAAACTGCTGCCCTTTTAGCTGGGTCACCCATGCCCCTGATGTTCCAAGAGCCTATCTTTAGCATTTTAAAAGGTATTTTGGTAGAGAAGGCAAGAGAGCAGCAAAGAGAAAAAGAGAAGAAGAGAAGAAAAAAAAAAAGAAAAAGCCAAAGAAAGAAAAGAAAAAAAATGTCCAAAAGGAGAGGGCGTTTCATTTGTGTGCTAGTAAATGCCAAATTATTCGTGAGCACTGTGGTTGTGTTAATCAAAAAAGACAAAGAATAAAAAATAAGTAAATTGGGGACGGGCAAAGGGCCCCCGCGTCCGGGGGCTCCCCCCCCCGTATTTCCTAGCTGCAAGTACAAACCCCACGTGCTGATATGCTTTACATTTATTTTTACAAACCCACCCTTCGTGACTATGTGTACCTTGCATTTACCCCATTGCCTAACCCTATGTCTCACTATAGACCCCCCTCCCCTCCGCCCTCAGCTTTGTGCATCCCCCTTGTTACCACCCTTGTTTGTGACCCCCCCCCCCTCTGCCTAGTTGGGCTAGCCCTAGGGGCTGTGCTTGTGACCTTATTCCCCCCTCCCAACCATACAAAAAATACCTCCCCATGCTTATGCTGAGAAAATATATTGTGACTCACTACCACACTCTTACCCCCCTCCCCCCCTCCCTCCACCCTCCTCCAGAACCCCGAGACAACATTTAAAGCACACAGAACTAGTGAAATCACATCCTTCCTCTGTGCTTCCATCTCACACCCCCCCCCCTTCCCCCCTCCCGCGTCCCCCGTGTCCACTACTGGTTGGTATGAAAAAAGAGACAAAAAGGGATAAAAATAAGAAAAAAAGGAAAAAAAAGAAAAAGGAAAAAACACAGAAAAAAAAAGTCACATTATCCTCTTTTCCTGTCCAGATTTAGCCTTGTTTGACCCCTAGCTCTGCAGGTCCGCTTTGTTATCATCTAGCCACTTTGTTGCCCCCGCTATTGTGTCAAAAAAGTGGGTGGACCCCAAGGCAGTGATACGCAGTCGTGCAGGGTACAGCAGGGCGTATTCTAAATTATAGGACAGCAGACTGCGCTTAACGTCCCTGAATTCAGCCCTCCGTTTCTGTAGGTCTGGGGAATAGTCAGGAAAAAATAGGATCTTGACTCCATTATATAGAATATCCCCCAGCTCTCTGGCCCTACGCATCAATGTTACCTTGTCTCTGTAATTGAAAAGCTTCATTATTATTGGCCTGGGATGCCCTCCAGGTGGTGGGGCCCTAGTTGGGACTCTGTGAGCTCTTTCAATAGCGAAGAGGTGGGAGAAGGTTTCCGTCCCAAATATTCCCTTAAGCCACTTCTCCAGGAACTCCTCAGGGTGGGGGCCCTCGCACCGCTCCGGCAGGCCTACCATCCTCACGTTGTTCCTGCGAGACCTATTTTCCATTTCCTCTATTTTGACTTTGTATAAGCCCATCTGCATTTTTAATGATTTGAGCTCTTTCTTCAATGTAGTTCGTCCTCAGCCTGGCTAACTCTCTCCTCCAATGCAGTTGTTCTAACGATAGTCCTTTGCAGTTCTTGGCTTAGCATAGTTATCTCTTCTTTTAATCCCGTCAGCTGGTCGCACAGGTCGCTTAGGGAAGCCTTACAAGAATTAACAGCACATAAAACATCTTTTAATGTGGGTTCGGCTTCTGATGGGGCGTCATGCGCCGCAATCTTGTTAGCTGCTAATCCCGCGGACTCGCCAGCAGATCTATTGCTGCTCACCGTTTTTGTTGTGTGTGCTGCCGCTGGCCCTTTTCCTAGGCTCCTCCTGTCCCCTAGACCCCCTGCATGCGGCCCGTCCTGCTGCTGCTGGGTGTTTTTAGATGGAGATGAGGTAGGGAGATGCGCAAATTTTTCCAGTTTAGCCGCGGCGGCAGCTGCTGCCTGGCTCGACTTTTCCTTTGATGTGCGGGTCGTTTGGGAGCTGACGTTGTCCTGCTGTTGCAGCTCCTCTCCCGTTTTCCTGGTCATGGCTTATTGGGTAGGTCAGGGGAGTATATGAAAGGATTAAACCGCTCGCGGGGTTGATGCTTTCCCTTCTCCCTCTCTTCGCCTTTACCCGTTTGCGGGTACCACTAGGGTAGTTATCCACTTTTAAGATTAGGCGGTGTTTCAGCTCTATTCAATTAGTGTAATATGGCGAGGGGTTAGCATCTCTCTTTTTGACGCAACCCTCCGCTAGCCATCAGGGGGTGACCTCTCTTCTAACAAGCACAGATCGCTATGTGTCAGAGTGTCAGGTAGCCCAAGCCTGCCTAAATGCCAAGGTTAATCGTTGAGTGACAGTATGTCAAGCTGCCTGGGCCCATCTGAACCTCCCCCTCCCCTTGTCCGTGGTAGATAACTAAGCCTTAAAGAAAATAAGAGAAAACAGTCCACCCCTGGTGTAGCTGCAGAGGTTAGTACCTTGATGCTGCCAAATGCCTGGGCAGCGCAGGGACGCCTCTGGGGCTTAATCCCCTCGCCGATGGTACACGCCGTCCACGCTGCTTCTCCCCGCCGACACCGAGGCCATTGCCCGGGCAACTGTCACAAGCAGACAGCCTGAGCTCCTCCACGCCGCTCCGTGAGCTCCGATCTGTGTTCTTTCCCGAGCGGCTGTGTCAATGCACCGCCGGCACGCTAGGGGGGCAGAACTAGGGGAGCCAGGCGGCCAGGAAGACGCCGAGGTCTGCAGGGTGAGGGAGGCTCCGTCAGTCGGGCCGGAACGCTGGCTGGATCCAGTGGTCACGGAGGCATCGGGCTGGGGGAGGCTCACTCGCTCTCACTCTGACATCCGGTCACGCCCCCGTCTTATTGGCCATGAGCACTTTTCATTTTTAATGTTCGCGTCCCATAGACTTTAACGGTGTTCGCGTTTTCTGTCAAATTTTTGGCCTGTTCGCAAGTTGTGGTGCGAACCAAACCGGGGGGTGTTCGGCTCATCCCTAATCGCCACCATTACTAGTATAAAAGAAGAAAAAAATCCAGTATATATACCACAGTTTGTAGACGCTATAACTTTTGTGCAAACCAATCAATATACGCTTAGTGGGATTTTTTTCCCCAAAAAATATGTAGCAGAATACATATTGGTTTAAATTAAAAGAATGTTGTTTTTTTTCAATTTTTTTATTGGATATGTCTTATAGTAGAAAGTAAAACATATCATCAATCCGTGATGAAATCTCCACTCTACAGGTATCTCCCCCAGTTAAGGCCCCATGTCAACAGGTACAACTGACACTCCCCTCATTCAAATCTGCTACTACAGATTAAGTTGCTAAACTCCTTTCTATCGCCCACCTAACCACCTGTCCGCTGGAACCTATTCCCTCTCAAATGTTACAGTCACCGAAATAAAAAGAGAGAGGGGCGCACCGGCCATGTGCATTATCTTTTGTAAAATATTTATTAAATAAAAATGATAAAAGAAATTACTCACAAGCGGTTGTAGAACAGGGTGCAATATAAATCAAGCACCGACTAGCAGCAAGCTCTTCATCAGAGCTCAGCAGTGCCCTTCGAAACGCGTTAGCTGGTAGTGATGTCTGTATGTTCCTCTAAGATCTCTGGAAGGTTCTGCTCATCATTATAACCACTTGCTGCTAGTCGGTGCTTGATTTATTTTGCACCCTGTTCTACAACCGCTTGTGAGTCATTTCTTTTATAATTTTTATCTAATAAATATTTTACAAAAGATAATGCACATGGCCGGTGCGCCCCTCTCTCTTTTTATTTCTTTGTCTGCTAGGATTCCCCATCCTTGAGGGCAGCAAGGCCTGTGTCGTTCTACCATCTGTCTGGTTGCCCACTTGTGCGAAGGAGTCATTTCTTTTTCTGGTATGTTACAGTCACCCTCTGACTCCATCCTACACTCTCTAACCCACATCTTCAATCTCTCACTCACCTCTGGCATTTTCCCCAATGCTCTAAAACATGCACTGGTCACCCCCATACTTAAAAAGCCGTCCTTGGACCCTTCCAATCTTAACAACCTATGCCCTATCTCCTTGCTCCCCTTTTCCTCTAAACTCCTTGAACGCCTGGTTTACAACCAACTGAGTGACCACCTCATTAAGAACAACCTTCTTGATCCCCTTCAATCTGGATTGTGCCCCCAACACTCCACAGAAACTGCTCTTTTAAAACTTACAAATGACCTACTAACTGCAAAAACCAACGGACACTATTCTGTACACCTACTTCTGGACCTTTCAGCTGTCTTTGACACGGTTCACTACCCCCTCCTCCTCAAAAAACTTTACTCCCTCGGTCTCCATGACTGTGCTCTTAAGTGGCTCTCATCCTACCTATCCCAACGCACCTTCAGTGTCACTTACAATTCTACTTCCTCCACTCCTCTTCCCTTCTCCGTCGGGGTCCCCCAAGGTTCTGTTCTTGGACCTCTTTTATTTTCAATCTTCACCTCTTCCCTGGGTCAGCTGATAGCCTCTCATGGCTTTAAATATAATTTCTACGCTGACGACACACAAATCTTTCTCTCCACCCTGAATCTCACTCCATCAGTCTCCTCACGCATCACTAACTTACTAACCATCATATCTATATGGATGTCACACCACTTCCTCAAACTCAACTTGTCCAAAACCGAGCTTATAATATTTCCTCCCCCACTTGCCTCTTCCCCTGACTTATCTGTCAAGAGCAATGGCACAACCATCCACCCATCCCCACATGTCAGAGTGCTAGGTGTTAACCTGGATTCTGAACTCTCCTTTCGGCCCCACATGTAATCACTTTCCAAAGCTTGCCACCTCAACCTCCGCAACATCTCTAAACTACGTCCCTTTCTAACCAATGAAACCACAAAGCTCCTGATTCACTCCCTGGTTATCTCTCGCCTCGACTACTGCAACTCCCTCCTCATTGGCTTACCTTAAATAGACTATCCCCCCTTCAGTCCATCATGAATGCTGCTGCCAGACTCATCCACCTTACAAACCGCTCAGTGTCTGCTACCCCTCTCTGCCAATCCCTCCGTTGGCTGCCACTCGCTCAACGAATTAAATTCAAAACACTAATAATAAGTTACAAAGTCATCCACAACTCTGCCCCCAGCTACATCACTAGCCTAGTCTCAAAATACCAACCTAATCGCCCTCTCCGTTCCTCCCAAGACCTCCTGCTCTCTAGCTTCCTCATTACCTCCTCCCATATCCGCCTCTAGGACTTCTCCCAAGCCTCGATCATCATCTGGAATTCCCTACCCCAATCTGTCAGATTGCCTCCAAATTTATCCACTTTTAGGCGATTCCTGAAAACTTTCCTCTTCAGAGAAGCCTATCCTGCCTCCATCTAACAACTGCACTATTTTCTCCATTAGCTCATCCCCCACAGCTATTACCCTTTTGTATAACTGGACCCTCCCCCCTAGATTGTAAGCTCTAACGAGCAGGGCCCTCTGATTCCTCCTGTATTGAATTGTATTGTAATTGTACTGTCTGCCCTAATGTTGTAAAGTGCCGCGTAAACTGTCGGCGCTATATAAATCCTGTATAATAATAATAATATATATATTTTTTAAATTGTCAGTCTTTTTTTGATTATAGTGCAAAAAAATAAAAAAACACAGTGGTGATCAATTACCACAAAAAGAAAGCTCTATTTGTGGGAAAAGAATGATATAAATTTTGTTTGGGTACTGCGTTGCATGACCGTGCAAATGTCAATTAAAATTTAAAAAAATGGCCTGGTCATGAAGGGGGGTAAATCTTCTGGAGGTCAAGTGGTTAAAAGGATATGTGTACTATTTTTGGGTGGGGCCTGTCATAAAGAATAAAGACAGACATCTTCTCCATTTCATTTCATGCTGCATGTGCACTGCCATCTTTCTACAAATCTACACTGAAAGAAAAAAAGGGGAATCTTTACTTTAACATCATTTCACAATAATTGATGGCAAGGTTGTGGTGAGGAAGAAAGGGGGAGGGTGACCATTGTTGAACTTCACAATCCTTTAAGTTAAAGATGAACTGTGCACAATAAAATGTTCCCACTCCTAACTATTCTTTTTTTTAAATACACTTTTAAGAGCTTTAAATACTTACCTGAATTGGCTGTCCCATGACCATCCTCAGTGCCTCTGCCAGTAATCCAGACCTGTGATCATTAGCTGCTCTCCATACACATACCTCCCAACGGTCCCGGATTCTGCGGGACCTTCCCGCAATTTGAAGTAAATCCCGGGGTCCCGCGGATCTGGGCTGGAGTCCCGGAGTCCAGTGCCAGAACAAGTGAGTTCTGACACTGGGCTCCACTCAGTGGGAGTATCCTCATTGCAGCCACTTAGGATTTCTGCCAGCTTCTCCCTCCCCCCTCAATCTTCTTTCCAGTTATTGGTTTCCAGTACCGCCTGCATCCTGGTAACCTATTACACGCTCTGTGGGTGCGCAGTGTGGAGGAAAGAAACACTGTACAGAGCGGCTCTCCCTCCAGCTTCGCCCCACTGACTCCAAGTTGTTCCTAAGAGCAGCGCTGGGACAAAGGGCAGACAGTTTCCCTGGAGGCAAAGATTACATAGGAGAAGGAGGGGGGGGCATCACATGGTAGCGCCCCCCTCTCCACCATGAAGAATCGAGCACATTGTGATGGAGATATTGAATTTCATATTTATATCAATGAGGTTCAAGTGGACCATTGCAAGGACTCCAATTAAACTGCCTTGCCCCATAGGATGTATGTATGTATATATATATATATATATATATATATATATATATATATATATATATATATCTACCTGTATATGTGTGTAGCTATGTGTGGGTATATATATTTATATATGGGTATATGTTTCTTGATATCATGATAGAACATAGCTCACCTTAGGAATGTAGTTACACGAGAAGGCCCCGCCAGGTGTTAATTGGATCAAAGGGTATTGGCAGACCTTAAGGCATCCATTCTTCAGAGGGCCATTAACATACTACTGTCGGGACTGTTTGGGCTGGGAGATCAAAGGAGATTGTTCATTAATTCATAGACTGTTAGGCACCGAGGGGTCGCAATCTCCCAGCAATGTTTGAGCATGAACTTTTAGACAGCTTCAGATATGACCAATCAGAATTTAAGACAGCTGTAAGCCAATTAGCAAAGGGGCTTCAAATGTAGCCAACCAGACTTTGAGACATCTCTGACCCAATCAATATGTTGCATCTGTTGATTGGTGGAGAATGCATAATAAGGGGAAGGGGGCTAAATGGTTTTACACTGTCCAGCCCGAGACCATCTAGGGGATATGCTGTCTGAGTAATGTATACTGGAATCTCTGTTCTTTTCTTTCTTTCTAACCTTTTTGTATCCTAGGATTTGTCTTATGATTTTGTATATCTTGTATATGTCCATTGCAAACATTTATGAGTTCGGCCTAAATTAACTTTACAGCCTAGAGCAACACTGTACTTATGACATCACTAGAGATATATGATAAATTCTAATTATTCTAACTTTCTTTTCTGTGTAAATAAATGTAATTGTTTATCTTTTTCCCTGCTATCGCTCGTTTTTATTCCTATATAGACAAAGGTTTAATCACTAATATTTGTATCGTTAATCGTTTAAGTGAGGTATAAATGTTTACGAAACAACATCGGGCTGTGCTTCCTATAGCACCCCCAGTCCCATCGGCATCGGCGGCACAAGTGATTGCACTTCAGGGTCCTTTGGAGCTGCCCTATGATTTCACTAACCAACCTCTCCTCCTCCTGGTTCCTGCTGGCTGCATTCACTAAAAGAAAGAGAGATCCACCCCCTAAGTCTCTGCCCAGCCACACCCCCTCCCCGTGTGTAGCAGAGAATGGTAGGAGTCTACACTGAAGTTCAGCAGGGTCAGTTTTCATATGCTGTAATGCAGATGTGTGATGTGAAAGGGGGGAAGGAGGGGTGGCTGCATGGAATGGCTGGGGGGGTCTGTAGTGCTATCTGCTATGATGGCTGTATGGAATAGTTGGGGGTCTGTAGTGCTATGGTGGCTGTATGGAATAGTTGGGGGGAGGGGGTCTGTAGTGGTATGGTGGCTGCATGGAATGGCTGGGGGGAGGGGGTCTGTAGTGCTATCTGCTATGATGCCTGTATGGAATGGCTGGGGGGGTCTGTAGTGCTATGGTGGCTGCATGGAGTGGCTGGGAGGGAGGGGGTCCGTAGTGTTATGGTGGCTGCATGGAATGGCTGGGGGAGGGGGT
The DNA here is from genome assembly GCA_037952925.1 of Lithobates clamitans. Classification (NCBI taxonomy): domain Eukaryota; kingdom Metazoa; phylum Chordata; class Amphibia; order Anura; family Ranidae; genus Lithobates; species Lithobates clamitans. Next base: position 3,152,815 of record JBBGZY010001420.1, read on the forward strand.
CTGTAGTGGTATGGTGGCTGCATGGAATGGCTGGGGGAGGGCGTCTGTAGTGATATGGTGGCTGCATGGAATGGCTGGGGGGGAAGCGGATCTGTAGTGCTATGGTGGCTGCATGGAATGGCTGGGGGGGGGGGGTCTGTAGTGCTATCTGCTATGGTGGCTGTATGGAATAGTTGGGGGGAGAGGGTCTGTAGTGCTATGGTGGCTGCATGGAAAGGCTGGGGGGAGAGGGTCTGTAGTGCTATGGTGGCTGCATGGAATGGCTGGGGGGAGGGGGTCTGTAGTGCTATGGTGGCTGCATGGAATGGCTGGGGGGAGGGGGTCTATAGTGTTATGGTGACTGCATGGGGGAAGAACTTTGTGGCATTATTGCATTGCTACAATTCCCCCTTCTGCATGCAGACTCCATGGTGTTACAGCCCCATCATTGTAGTCAGTTTGGCAATAGAAGACTGCAGGGAGAGGAGGGAATCTGACTCCAACAATGAGGCTTACTTTAGTGAAAGCAATGATGATTATTTTAGGTACTAATGGCAAAGGTGGGACTTATTTCACTCAGACAGCAACCACTGGGCTTACTTTAGATGCAAACAGACTGCAATATCCATCAAGCTTCAATGCAAGTATTTAATCTCCCAGGTCATGACTTAAGGTGACCATACACTACACAATCTGATTGTACAATCCGCTTTAGATCTGCCAAGAACTATATAATGTAAGGATGTGTTTATTTTATATAAATGCAATGCATTGTTTAGTAGTGTTCTCACGTTACATTGTTTTGAGAAGTCTAAAGGAGATTGTACAATGATATTGTGTGTAGTGTATGGCCACCATAAGCCCCTGTTGAGGAGAAGCACATTGAAGGAGTAGGAGAGGGTCTGTTCCTACAGTCTAGCTTTGTGAGTTTGCACTACTTGCAGTAAAGCTTATTGGATATTGAGCCTAGGTTCTTGTTGCGCTGACATGTCAAATCGCATGCCAAATCGAATCCTATTGCCAGCAATAGCACCATCTGAATCGGTGCGACGCTGGCACCGATTCCCAAAAGTAGTTCCTGCACTACTTTTGGCAATTTCTGGAGCAATTGGAATAGACAGCTGTAGAGTGATGAGCTGACAGCCACAGTAAGCTGCAGGAAGAGGATAAGAAACTGTGCCAATGTATGTGCGGTGTCACTCTCTTCTCTGCTCTCCGGAGGCACACTGCTCAGGTTGTGTGTGAGAGTATGGAGTGGGCCAGGTGAAGGACATTCCTGCTACCACCCCTAATCATATCTCCCCCATGGCTCCGATCTCCCTGTGTGCCCCCTAATACAGCATTGGTGGCTCTCTTCCTCTCCCTCCTGCCAGCTGTAGCTGCTGTGGGACACAGGAGGATTGGGTTCAAGATGAGGAGCAGAGGGGCCGGTAAATATGTCATATTTGCCGGCCTCTTCCTTTCCTGAATGAACACATCAAGTGACTGGTACCGATCACGCCTGTGTTCATTCTTAACTGTTTACTATGCTTCAGTTTGTGAAGCATAAAAATTCTAAAAACTGTAAAACAAAAAACAAAAAAACAGATAAGGGTTTGTTCACACTTTTGTCTCTGAAGGGTGATCAACATTTGGATTGCTTTTTAGAGAATATTTGACAGGCGATAAATAGGTATTGTATCACCTCTTCACCACCTGCTTTAACCACTTCAGCCCCGCACTAGCATGCTGCAACCGTGTTGCACACAGGTTTGGGGCACTTGCCGAGCAGTGCCATTCACTTGAATGGGTCACATTCAGTAGGGGGTGAAGCTGTGAAGCGAAGCATTGTGGACGCAGTATGTTTACACCCCCAGGTGCTGCCTCTGTAGCTAAAGGGAGTAGTGGTAAAGGCATACAGGGGATGTAAGATTGTTCCCTCTCAGCCATCATAATTTAACCACACCCACTTTTAAAACACACCCACTTTTTGCCGTGGCGCAGTACGCTCACCACAGGTCAATCTCCCACCTAAATGTCCCTCATTCTCAACTTCAAAAGTTGGGAGGTAAGCATACAGCTGACCAAAGTTGTTGCAGACCCCCATGTTACGGTATGCTGCTGCTGCTTTAATACTAGAGGGTCTCGTGAAGATCTTAGGAGGACCCTTTAAAGGAAACTTATGACTGCTGATGCATAGTGTACACATTACCAGGATGCAAGGGGGCAGAAAAAGTTTTTGAATGTATTTCATTTTTAAACGTTCATTTTTTTAAGTACAAAATATATATATAGATTAGCTGTTGGCAGGTAGAGTGGGAAAGGGAAAATGTTTTTTTAATTGACTGACATTAAGCTTTAAGCAAAATGTTCTATCTTAATTTATGGAAGCATATGCAGCAGGCTAAATTCTTTGAGATTATGGATTATGGATTTTTGCTACACATACTCCCTGTCGTTTTTTTTCTTGTCAAGAGGTCAAGGGGTATTACACTATAATGACCACTGGATTAACCAATTACAAAAATAAAAATGTACTTAGAGCACCAAGAAAAGGGGTTGTTACAGACTTTTTTTCCTCTAGCTGTCATGCTCTTAACCAGTGGCGGCGGGTGCTCAAAATTTTTGGGGGGGCGCAAATGAACTGAAAAATACTAAAACAAAAACATCAATTGCATCCTCTGTGCCATCAAATGCAGCCAACTGTGCCCATCATATGCATACTCTGTGCCCATCATTTGCAGCCACCTGTGCCCATCATATGCAGCCAACAGTGCCCATCATATGCAGACTCTGTGCCCAGCAAATGCAGCCAGCTGTGCCCATCATATGCAGCCACTGTGTCATCAAATGCAGCCAACTGTGCCCATCATATGCAGCCACCTGTGCCCATCACATGCAGCCACCTGTGCCCATCATATGCAGCCATCTGTGTCCATAATATGCAGCCACCTGTGCCCATCAAATGCAGCCACTGTGCCATCAAATGCAGCCAAATGTGCCCATCATATGCAGCCACTGTGTCATCAAATGCAGCCAACTGTACCCATCATATGCAGACTCTGTGCCCAGCAAATGCAGCCACCTGTGCCCATCATATGCAGCCACCTGTGCCCATCATATGCAGCCAACTGTGCCCATTATATGCAGACTCTGTGCTCATCAAATGCAGCCAACTGTGCTCCATTAATTGCAGCCACTGTGCCCATCCATCTGCCATCTGCCCGGTACTTACCCCATCGTGGTGGCGTGTCAGGTGGCTGGACAGGTGGCAAACTGTGGGACAGTAGCGCGGCAATGGATGCTGTGTCCTTCGACTCCTCTGTGGTGTCTTCTTCCTGTAATCCTTGGCGCCAATTGGCTGAAGGCCTCTGCCTTCAGCCAATCAGATGCCCGGTATTACATCCGGCCTCCTAATTGGCTGAGGCGGTTCTGTGTAAGCAAAGCAAATATCAATTTGCTTTGCTAGCACCCCTGGGTGCACTGCGAGCACAATGGTTTGCGCTCGCAGTGCACTTTTTTGGACGCCTATTAGAGCCTATGACTCTAATCGGGTGCTTCAAATACACCTCCACCGCTGTAATTAAGGCGCCCAGTGCCCAAAAAGAGGCCAGACGCCTGAATAGGTGGTGGCTACAGTGGCCGTGGATAGATTCATGCAATGCATGAATCTATCCATTATACACAGAGGGTGTGGCTAGAGAGAGGGGGTGGTGCCCAAGCGCCCCTAATGGATGCACCCCCACTGCTCTTAACTCTTTCACTGGCACATACATCTTTAGTTGATTTTTGTTGTCCTTATTTGCCTTGTTTGACTTTAGTCTGCATTGTTAAAAACATTTTTTTTTTTGGTATGTTGAGTGACTGAACATTAAAACTGAACTTCAGGAAAAGCAAATATTCTTAATACAAGAGGCATGTGTATTTCTAAATGAATCATAGTGTGCTTTCTATATTTCATCTGACTAGGTGCAAGAGTTTGGTGTGAAACACTGCCTATGACAGGAATTTCCTGCCATAAAGTCCAGTCACTGCTGTTCACTGTGACTGGTCTTGTATCAGCCCCCTCCTCTAGTTTTCTGCAGGTGTTTCATCAGATTAGGTGGAATGTTAAAACTCAACATCTAAACAATCAGAGTTCTGAGTACTGTATTTCACTATATAGCCTCAGTTTAAAGTAAAAAAAAGTGTAAAATGCAAAACTACGGTGGGTGTAACAAGATGTCCACTTCCCCCTTCCCACTCCATCCTTATTGTGGGTGAGTGCAGGGTGTAGCAAGATGGTGGCGACAAAGCATCACTTCCGTTAAACATTCTGACAGGTTGCCTAATCTGACAAAACAGGCAACCTGTAGTGGGTGGGGCATGCCATGTCCTTCTGACAGCTCTGCTTTCTGCACAGGCTATGTGAAAAACATGTCACTACTTCTTTTATATGGTGATATCTGGAGTTGCAAAGCCATTTTGTACACACAAATCGAAAGCAGTGTTAAACCCAAAAAGAACAAGAAAAAACATGTCCTTTTTTAAGGGCTTTCTTTCTTCTATTTTCATCTGGTAATCCTCCAGGCAAGCCTGTTGTTTTTCACAGCACAATCTCTTCAGCAGAATGTTTCAGTTTACATGGATGAGATGAATCACTTAACATCGGCAGGGGGTGAATAAAATGATCAGCCTTTATTTATTCATGCAAACCCTTTATTCGAAAAGGAAAAAAAAAAACAGGTTGCTGTAACTGCTGAGCTGGAGCTGCAGTTTTGCATCACTTTGTTAGTGGTTCCAAATCTGCTAATACATTTAACACTCCCCCCCAGACTGACAATGGTGCTATCTGCTGTGCCTCCTCTTCTAATTACTCCAGAGTTGCCTCATTAATACAGGAGGCTTGTTACTGGCCAGATCACCAAGTGACTACAGTGGGGAAAAGCCAAAGAAAAGAAAGCTGATGCAGTCATCGTCTAATGATTGGTAAGCATCAATATATTAAATTTTTGGTTTTGAGTTTAAAACCACTTGAATTTATATCCTATGTGGCCAATTATTTTTTAACATACAACTCCAGACACAAAAAGCCTCCCACACCCTTGCAGTGAAGCACCTCTCTAATGTGCTCCCAACCACGATTGCCTGTCTGCCTCCTCCATGTACAATGTTGGGTTAACATTTGTGCATTGTACTTAATGACCCAAAAGCCCACCCACAGCCATGGGAGAAAAGGAGAGCACCAGAGCCTGCTGGAGCTTCACCTTCCTCTGGACTCAATGAGCATTTAACCCTTGTAGTATGGGCAAGGGCTATTTTTCCAACCCCAAATTGGACTTTATCAATAATTATAACATTCAGCTACAAAGATTGTAATTTTTTAGAGGATTTAATGCTGCTTACATTTATTAAAGGTGCAGAGAATATTCTTTTACCTATTTAATATGGTGAAGATGCAGTCAGTCATGTGCAAAACAAAATCATATTTTTTTTTTATTTCCTTGCATAGAATTAGGTAATCAAAATAAACAAAGCTTCTTCTTATTAACTAAGCTGAGAGAAAAGTCTTTACCCCTTTAGTACATCAACGTCTTTGAGCAAGGTAGTCCGACATACTCGTCAATAAAGGATCTGCATGTGTGCTCTCTGCTCACTGTAGAGCAGTTGTTAAAGTGTCTAAACCTAAAACCAAAATTTAACCCTTTCTCTCCCCTTCCCAGTGGTATTTTAACTGGATCTTAACTCCAGGGGGTGGATTTCCCAATCATGTGATTACTGTGATTGGCTGTCACTCACAGTGGTCATATTATCGGGAGCCCCTCCTGCCAGCTCCTTATCATAAACAGAGACTGGAAGCTGTCAGTGACAGTTCAGTCACTGTACTGTGAGCAGTGTGTGTGTGCAGTGAGCATGCGTTCAGCACAGAAACCTTGACTACTATAAATGCATAAGTGTGGCATATGGGTGATAAGGTAAGGTGACCAGATTTTCAAAATGAAACCCGGGGACATTTTTTTTTTTTGGCAAATGGTAAACGATTTTATAAGCATATATTCCTCAAATTATATATACAGTGTATGTGGTATATGTTTATGGAAGGATTATATGATATATGCGTTATTTCTCACATTTTGTCCATTTTGTCTCTCTTTTTCGCAGAAGAGAGTTTAACAAGACTCGTGGCCACTCATTAAAATTAGAAGAAAACAGGTTTAACCTTAAACTACTTAGAGGGTTCTTTACTGTAAGAGCGGCAAGGATGTGGAATTCCCTTCCACAGGCGGTGGTCTCAGCGGGGAGCATTGATAGCTTCAAGAAACTATTAGATAAGCACCTGAATGACCACAACATACAGGGATATACAATGCAATACTGACACATAATCACACACATAGGTTGGACTTGATGGACTTGTGTCTTTTTTCAACCTCACCTACTATGTAACTATGAGATAAAAAAAAGATAATTCTTAGAATTTTTTGGGATACGACTACCAAATGTTTAGAAGATAAGATGGAGAGAAAACTTTTCAATGCATATTTTGTATTTTCTTCTTACCAAAGAATTTTGGTTCAACAATAACAATGAACAATAAACTAACAATTCAGAACAGTAAAAGATTGCATGGTAACAACACGTAGGATACCTTCGAACATAAGTAATCAAATATTAATAGCTAACTGTTATAAGACTACAAATGTTAAAGGAACAAAAGCAATATAAAATACTGGAGGAGTTTTACAACATTTTGCGGAGTAACCCTTTAACTTGGATATTTCTCAGAGGAATGAATCTGCCTGAGAATATTTCGTTTTTGGAGATTTTTGCCACAAATTCTAAACAGGACAATTTGAAGTTAGTTTTCACAATGAGAATCGCTTTAATAGTTTCCACAAGAAATCGTGATTTCGCAGCAGTCCACACATCATTCATGAGTGAGAAAACTCTTTCCACTGGTGCATTGCTACCTGGCAGACAGAGGACTACTTCAGCTAATTTTTGAAGGTTAACGTGGAGTACCTCCACTCTCGTGATATGGTTCATAACTGCATCCCACTTGCTGGCTACAGACACTGCTGGTGCTGATGAATTCCATTCAGGTGTTTTCTCTTTTAGGAATGCATTAAGAAAAGTCACTTTGTCAAACAAAGCATCTTCATCTATGGTTACATTCCAGCATTTTGTGTTCAGAAGTTCAACGGTCTTCTCAATATCAGACCTTGCAGGCACTCTTTTCAGAAGCAAGCACTGAAGGTCTTCAAGGTCATCTATAGGCTTTCCCCATGCATGTAAATATTGGACCGAGGCATCAAAAAAAGAACGAGCAACTTTAAAGTAGGAAGCTTGTGTTATAACTCCAGCTGTTTCTAGCTCCTTGATTTGTTTTTTTTTGCCATCACTGGCACAAAGTCTTCCTCATGTCTAGCAGACAGCTTAGTTTTAAGGGTGTTGAGGATCTCAGCTGATTCCGCGGCACAGCGATCTTGCCCCTCCAGGGATTTTATTGTGTCATGGAAAAGTGACATAGTACTGTGGATGTAAGTGAGCCACAGTTCAGTTGTAGGGTCTTCAAATATCTTCCTAAGGACAACTGGACACTTTTTTTCAGACAAAAAAAAGGACTTCAGTGGCTCATAGAGCATAAGAATTCTTTCTAAAGCAGGTAACATTGAGAGCCACCTGACATTGCTGTGCCCAAGGATGTTTTAATATTCTTGCCCCACAAACTCACAAAAACTCTTCAGTCTTTCAACACGAACAGTATATATATGAAAATATCCAAAAATCTTGTTAAGAATATATTCAACATGCACTGGGATTGTATCTAGGGCAGTTCGGGCACAATTGTGCACAATATGAGCTGGACATCCAAGACCTATAACGTCTCGCTGGAGGGCTTTTCTAACTTTAGTGTGCACATTTTCTCTCACTTGCCTTCGTAGTCCACCAAAGTTTGTATTTGTATTGTCGGCAGAGAAGGCCACAACTTTATTTTCCAGGTGGAATTTTTGTATAATTTTTATCACCTCCTCTGAACTAAGTTCAGCTGTTTCACCTTTCAGTTCAACAAAATCAAGAAGTTTTGTCTCCACAGAGGTGCTTTCCTCTTGTACCTTGAAGTAGCGAACCATAATAGACAGCAACTTGACATGTCCATGGTTTGAAGCATCTACCGAAAGTGCTACAAAATTAACATGCTCAAGGTCATGCTTGAGCTCATCTGTTGTCCAAGGAGCAAATACATTTCTCACAATTGCATCACACTTTGTCCGTGCACAACAAAATTTAGGATTGAAGAATTTTCTATTTAATCCTGAAGTGCGGTCCATTGATCTGAAACTATGGTTATGGGCAATGGTGTGATATGAAAAAACTCCTTCTTGTAAAGCAAGGTCATATTCACTCTGTGAGGGTTCAACCTTTCGAAAAAATGATGTCACAGAGGTCGAACCTGCATGGGCAGTTAGAGCAGCTTTGTGTTTGCTTGTGGCTTTGTGGCTTTAGTTGATGTCCTACCTCCACTTGAAATAGTAAACACAGAATTACATATTGTGCAAAAAACAGAAGATCCCTTTCCAGCACTTTTCAGGAAAGGATATTCTTTTTGGAGTGCATCATTGAAATAGCACTTTCTTTTGCTGTGCATTGTTATGACACTACTGCAATCACTACACTACGAAACTGGTACAGAATCTGTAGAGAGACAAGCATGTCTTACTTAAAGGAACACTACCACTAACAGATAATCTGTAACTAGATTACTTACGCATTAGGCATCATTCCCCCGAGGCAGACCATGTCTCAGAGTCCGCCTCTGTCCGCCAGCTCAGCAGGAAATCTCTCCGTTGATCTCCGCTGAGCCGGCAGAAGACAGGTCCCTCTCTGCTCAATGAGCAGGGGGGGGGCTTGTCCAGTGCCGCTGCTGCCTATGGAGAGATCGGACGAAAACAGACAGCATGTCCGTTTTCATCAGATCTCACCCGATCCGATCCGTAGGGGCACCCGTCTGCTTTTAGCGGATCGGACCAGGACGGATGTCAGCGGACATATCACCACTGACATCCGACGCTCCACAGACTAAGTTGGAGCGCCTGTTCAGGTCCGCCGCCTAAACTGACAGGCAGACCTGAACAGTCCGTTCGTGTGAAAGGGGCCTTACATGTAAAAAAAAAACCTTATAAAACACATACAACAATTTTGTTATTTTTCTCCTGCATTCATTTTGATAGTGTAACTTTCATCACCTCCCAGACACATGCAAGTCTATGAGTTGGATTTCTGATTCTTAGACTGCATTCTATGCAGTGGGGACACTGTGGGGGGCAGTTTACAAGACAAAATGTCACAAAATGGATGCACACAGTGACACATGCAGAGTAAAATATTTTATTAAATAAATAAATATACATGAGAAAAGCAAAATACATATGAGGTTTAAAAGGGGTTAAAAGCGCTCCGCTAGCGGCTGAATACCTCCGTAAAAAGGACCGCTGACTCCGCCCCCACCCCAGTGTGAAAGCAGCCTTACAGCAGATGTCATTTGTGGACTGAGCTCCAGTATGTTTCATTGGATTCATGAATACAGTTTTTTGGACAGTTTTGATATACACAGCTCTAATTGGACAATAATTGTATGTTTTTTGCACAATTGACTATCACATATATTTGATTTTTTTTTTTTTATATAATCAATTGCATATTATAGATATATATCTATATATAGATATATCTATATATAGATATCTTGATATCTATATATAATCTATATCTATATATATATCTCTATATATATATATATATATATATATAGATATAGATATATTTATGGTCGAAGCCCTATGGCCGATACAGATATGAACTAATAGACTTACCATAAGACTTACAACATGAAATGGACCTGAAGTGTGCCCTGGTCTGCTGGTCGGTATACCAAGATAAGGGGGCATACCCTAGATTAGAAATGAATATTTTGTGAAGAGAAATTAATTTGAGAAATGCCCTGAAAAGGGGATGGGACGGTGGGTACCGCGCACAGGAAACCGACAAAGACCACAGGCAAGCGGGCTGGTTAAATACCCCCCGGGCTCCTCCCATAAATTCAGGCCACCATACTGGCCTTCCTACTTATGGTTGAAGCCCTATGGCCAATACGGATATGAACAAATAGACTAGCCATAAGACTTACAACATGAAATGGACCTGAAGTGTGCCCTGGTCTGCTGGTTGGTATACCAAAATAAGAAGGCAAAAACATTCAGGTAGGGTGTAGTTTTAATAGTTTCAGCTTTATTTATTGAGCAAGTTTGGTGAATGCTTGTGCCATTTCCACCTGAGGATTGGAGATGTACCGGGCGAATTGGGAAGAGTTCCACCTGCTAAGTCTCTTGATGACGTGATCTGGGACCCATGCCGAGATGCTGCCAAGGCTGCCCCAATACTAAAGAATGACCAGAGTACTGACTGGGGTTGAGGTGTAGGCTGTGTAGAAGAACCCCCAGGTGTTTAATGAACTGGCAGGCTCTCAAGGGTTTGCCCGAAAAGGTAATGGGGACTAGAGTTTGAGTGTTTCGGTAGGAGTGACAGTAGGCGGTCGAGTATGGTTACTGGACACCGAACGTTGTTTATTTTATAGAGATGTCTATCCTGGAGCCTGATTGCTGGGTTTTAGACACTGCAAGGTGGAGAATGAAATGGTGTTGGTGGCGAGCCAACTGCACAGAACTTGGCCTGCGGGATTGCTGTGGGTGAGCTCGCTGGGCCGCCAGAACCCATAGTAGGCTAAATAAATGGCTGCTTGTATGAGCAGACTGGGGAGAAGGCCAAATGACGAACTAGTAAAGATAGTAGACATGTCCCGGAAGATGGCAGCCTAGAATGAACGTACAGTGGACATTAAACTGGTGCTGCCAAGATAATTCCACCAGCCTGCGCAGGATGGACATAACAGAGCGACCTGGCTTCATCAACAAGATCGGCCCTGGACTGGTTGTCGGTGGCAAAAGCCACACTCTGTCCTGTCCAGATATGACCCTAGAGTTGAGCGGCTGCCATGACCAGGTATAACTTGAAGAGGGAGGAAATCTGGGTAAACCCGGGGTTTAGGAGTATCTCTGGAGGCCATGTTCCTGTAAACCAATGGTGGCCAAAAACTGCAGCGAAGCCTGTGGAGGCTGCGGCATCTGTCACTAACTGGGGTGATAGGGGCGACATAGATGGAAAGAACATTGATATACGGATCCACGTAGTACAGAACTTTCCAACATTAATAGGTCCACTACCGCCGCAGAGCCTAAATTAAGGATCTGAAAGGGGTCCTGTGTCTGGGAGAGGAAGACCAGGCAGCATGACACAGAAGATCGACCCTGAGGAATGACCCGTATTGAAAAATTGAACATTCCCAAGAGAGACTGAAGCTGCTTCTTAGTACAATCCCATGTATGGATGAAGTCTTGGGGAACTGACCTGATGTGGGTCAGCTTGTCAAGGGGGAGGCTGGCCTGCGTGGGGTTGTTTAGTTCGAAAGGTTATTGTAGACCTCAGTTCCGGATTGTTGAGTTTTGGAGACCGCAAGCTGAAGGACGTAATGGTTTTATCAGTGAGTCAAGTGGTGTCTACATAGTACCTGGCTGCCAGTGCCACTAAAGTGAATTTGTTAGGCTGTAGAAAACTGTAGAGGGCGAGGTAGATGGCTGCTTGGATGACTAGACCGGGGAACGTGTGAGGATTTTTGAAATGTCCCTAAAGATGGCAGTTGTGATGGGCAAGCGTTTAGCTATGGACTGATGCTTCTGGATGCCACGTAGAAGGGCTCTTACTGTATGGGCCGTAAACACAGACGGCTCTCTGGGGTCCTGTAAGGACAGGAAATGCTGGATGCTGGCTAGGTATAGCCTAATAGTGTTATGAGAAGGAGCCAGCTGCATATGGCAATACGATACCCGGTGCGGAATGGAACCTGAACTCAACTGACCTAAGCGAGAAATGATACAGAAAATGGTGAGTGGCTGGTATGAAGATGCCACTGGAGACAATTGGCCGATTAAGTGCCAATGAAGAATGATGTGTGGATGATTGTGTACCACTGGGAATGTGTTTGCAATAAGTCATGCTAAGATGCGAGCCCTGCAATGATTGCAAGAGTTGTACTTAAATACGTGCTTGTCAATGGAGATGTATTTGCAGTGACTGTGAGAAGTCTGTATTACTGCATGTGCTTGCAAGGACTGCAAGGAGTTATGCTTGGATGCGTGTTTGCAACGATTGCAAGAAGTTATGCTTGGATGCGTGCTTGCAACTATTGCAAGAAGTTATGCTTAGATGTGTGCTTGTAACGATTGCAAGGGAATTTATGTCGCTGGAGATGTGTTTGTAGTGACTGTGAGAAGTTCGTATTACTGCATGTGCTTGCAAAGACTGCAAGAGTTATGCTTGGATGTGTGCTTGCAAGGATTGCAAGAAGTTGTAATTAGATGCGTACTTGCAATGATTGCAAGAAGTTATACTTGAATGCATGCCTGCAATGTTTGCAGGAAGTTTATGATTGGATGCATGTTTGCAATGATTGCAAGAAATTGTGCTTGGGTGTGCTTGCAACGATTGCAAGAAGTTATGCTTGGATACGTGCTTGCAACGATTGCAAGAAGTTATGCTTAGATGTGTGCTTGCAACAATTGCAAGAAGTTGTGACTGGATGTGTGCTTGCAACGATTGCAAGAAGTTATGCTAAGATGTGTATATTATAATGATTGTAAGAGTTGTGCTTAAATGTGTGCTTGCAACGATTGCAAGGGAGTTTATGTCGCTGGAGATGTGTTTGTAGTGACTGTGAGAAGTTCGTATTACCGCATATGTTTGCAAAGACTGCAAGAGTTATGCTTGGATTTTGCTTGCAACGATTGCAAGAAGTTGTAATTAGATGCGTACTTGCAACAATTGCAAGAAGTTATACTTGCATGCATGCCTGCAATGTTTGCAAGAAGTTTATGATTGGATGCATGTTTGCAATGATTGCAAGAAATTGTGCTTGGGTTTGCTTGCAACGATTATGTTATGTTTGGATGCGTACTTGCAACGATTGCAAGAAGTTGTGCTTGAATGTGTGCTTGCAATGTTTGCAAGAAGTTATGTTTGGATGTGTGCTTGCAACGAATACAAGAAGTTTATGCTTGGATGCATGCTTGCAACGATTGCGGGAAGTTGTGCTTGGATGCGTGCTTGAAACTATTGCAAGTTGTGATTGGATGCGTGATTGCAATGATTGATGCTTGAACGTGTTTGAAATTTAATCCGATATGAATCGGTTGTAAAGTGTATGGAATGAATCCGATACGAATCGGTTGTATGAAATTAATCTGATACAAACCGATTGTAGAGTGTATGAAAATTAATCCAATATAAAATCGGACTTTGGAGAGTATGAATATGAATCCGATATGAATCACTGTGCCACCGACGCGACTAGATTTTAATCGAGCTGTAGCGTGTATGAAATTAAACCAATACGAATCATGCGTAAGTTGCATACAATGAATCCTGATACAAATCGGTTTGTAAAGTGTATGAAATTAAACCAACATGAATCGTATTGTGCGACTATAAGGGGGAATAGTAGTGAGGCGAAGGTTTTAACATATGAATCGGGACCATGACTGAACTTCGAGGGAAGACGGGTGTGGCTTTTTTTTTTTAACTTGACTGACCTGGAGGAAAATGACAGATGACAACCGGTGAAGGGTTTGACTACCTGGCTTTTAAAAGTGACTTGTAAATTAAATAAAATGAGTGAAATGTTTATGCCATGATAGAGGCACGAATCGGTGTGCCGCGACTGTGCCAATGAGGCCAAGCCAACTGGGGTTTGCCGGGATGAATCGATGCCTGACAGATGCCCTGGACTCGAATCTGGGCGCAGCATGTGACAATGAAATGAATGAAATGTTTGCCTTAGAGTGAAATGAATGAAAATGTTTCGCCTTGACAGAGGCATGAATCGGTCGTGCCACAGCTGCGACTGACAGCGAACCGGACTCTGGAGCATGTACTGAAATGAGGCAAGAAGAAAAAACACTAGTGCACACCGGAACAAATCGGTGCATCACGGATGCGACTGGATTTGAATCGGAGCTCGGTACGTAACAGTGAAATAAATGAAATGTTTGCCCTGACAGAGGCACAAATCGGTCATGCCGCCACTGCGACTGACATCGAACCAAGCTCTGGTGCAGGTGTTGGATGAGGCCAAAACGTTTTGGCCAAAACGAAGAGTCGGACTATAGAGCACAGATTGAAATAAGGCCAAGACAACTGGGGCACGCCGGGACGAATCGGTGCATCTCGGATGCTACTGGATTCAAATCGGGGCGCGGTACGTGACAGTGAAATAAGTGAAATGATGAAATGAATGAAATGATTTGTCATGGTAGAGGCACGTACCATGACAGAGGCACGAATCGGTCATGCCACGACTGCGACTGACAATGAACCGGACTCTGGAGCATGTACTGAAATATGGCTGAAAATACCTGGGGCGTGCCGGAACGAATTAGTGCATCACGGATGCGACTGGATTTGAATCGGAACGTGATACGTGACAGTGAAATGATTTCCCATGACAGAGGCACGAATCGGTGAGCCGTAAACTGCGACTGACAACGAGCTGGACTCTGGAACATGCACTGAAATGAGGCAGAAAAATAACTGGGGAACGCAGGAACGAATTGATGCATCATGAATGCGACTGGATTAAAAGCAGGGCATGATACGTGACAGTGAAATGATTTCCTATGACAGAGGCACAAATCGGAGAGCCACAAACTGCGACTGACAACGACCGGACTCTGGAGCATCTACTGAAATGAGGCCAAATAACAACTGGGGCACACCGGGACGAATCAGTGCATCTCAGATGCGACTAGATTCGAATCGGAGCACGGTACATGGGGTGAAATGAGTGAAATGATTGAAATAAGCCATGACAGAGGCACAAATCTGTGTGCCGTAATTAAGACTGATAACGAACCGGACTGTGGAGCATGGTATAAAACTTGGGACAAGAACAACTGAGACATGGCTGGACAAACAGGTGCGAAGCGGACGCAACTGGATTCGAATCAGAGTGAGGTATGTAAAAATGAATGAAAAATGTTTTAGAAATGATAGAGGCACGAATCAGTGGCTTAGTGCTATGGCTACGTGCAGGGTTTCTTAACGAATGGCTCGTAAGTTCCGTATTGGGGTTTGAGCGACACATGGTATCAAATGGTGATACATAAAATGAAGAAATGTCAACGAAACCCTACCTGCGACAGCCGAGCCAGACACGTTTGTACGAAAAACTACGAATGAGAACGGAAGCCTCTCAGAAACTGCGAAGGGAACCGAAAGTTTGAAATTTCGAACGCGCAACTCACGAACGCCAACGAGTTAGAAGAGTCGGCCTAGTGACGTAAGGTACCACGAACAGGAAACCGACAAATACCACAGGCGAGTGGGCTGGTTAAATACCCTCTGGGCTCCTCCCATAAATTCAGGCCACCATACTGGCCTTCCTACATATATATATATATAGTGCCACATTTGTGCCCATGAGTGCCGTCTGTCAGTGCCCACCAGTGAAGAAGAAAATTTTTATTATGTTAGCTGCTAGCATAAAAACTCACCTGCTTGTGGCCATTCACTCTGTACTACTTCTTGACTACAATTCCCATAGTGCCTTGCAGGACCGGAGGGAAGGGGTACTCTGTCCTCTCCCCTATGCTGCCAGGAGTGCAATTGGAGGAGGGAGCAGAGGTAGGAGGAGAGGGGCGGGATGCTGGAAGAGTCATGTCACGTGATGGATTTTTCAGCTGAGGAGGAGTGGTGGTTACGGCTATGCTACTAACTACACTAGCACAGCATAGGCAGGCTGGAGCCACTCCAGCTCCTCCTCTACAGTCTACACAGCTCTGCATGTGCTATCTCTCGGGGCAATGCCCCCGTCCACCAGGAAACGCCCCCGTCCATCGGGAAACTGCCGCAGCCTGGCTGCCCAAATACCGACCGGCAAACCCGGGGGACAAAAGCGGGGACAAACGGGGTCCGGGGATCGTAGTCGGAAAATGGGGACTGTCCCCGGAAAACAGGGCTGTCTGGTCACTGTATGATAAGGCCTATGACATGCATTACGTGGTCAGCAAGAGGTTAATATATTGCATTTTGCAATTTCTTAGAAATTATGTTTTCATTAGCTTTAAAGTAGTTGTAAAGTCAGAAGGTTTGATTTTATGCTAATGCATTCTATACAACTCGATAAAAAAAAAACTTCTGTGTGCAGCAGCCCCTCTCAGCCCCCCTAATACTTACCTGAGCCCATCTTAATCCAGCGATGTTGCAGGAGAGACTCAGCCGCCCGGGACTCTCCCTCCTGATTGGTCGAGACAGCAGCGCAGCGCCATTGGTTCCTGCTGCTTTTAATCAAAGTCAGTGAGCCAATGAGGAGAGAGAGGGGGCGGGACTGTAGCCGTATTAGTGCAATTGTGTTACACACACAAATGGGACCTTCAATATCATGGGATCTTACAGCTGTACCTCAAGTAATGTTGTGTACCTCATCCAATGCAAAAGGTGCAGCAAAGGATCTTATGTTGGTGAAACAGGACAGAAGTTGCAAGCGAGGATGAATTTGCACAGACATACCATCAAAGAACATAAAGAAGACAGTTTATGCACACCTGTGGGACATCATTTCTCACAATCGGACCACACCATAGAAGACCTCAATGTTTTAGTTCTTAAAGGGAATTTCAGAACTATCCAGGAAAGGAAAACGTTTGAACTAAGAATGATACTTCTTTTTGACACGAAGAATAATGGCCTGAATTTAGATATGGGTTTCCTTACACATTATGCTAAAGTTTTACGACCCCTCTGTGACTAGTATCCCCCCCCCCTGCATTCCCCCCTAGCTCTTCCTCTGTCTTATCTCACTAACTCTGCTGCTATCTTTATTACCATTGATTTGTATGTGTTTGGTTTTCTCTTTTTTTTTTTTTTTTCCTTCTTTTTTAACATTCTGCTTAAAAATTTGTGAATCAGTACTGCTTGGACCTTGAATAAGGGGACATACCTTGAAAGCTTGTCCTGAAAAATTGTATGTTAGTGCAAATAAAAAAAGTATCACGGACAGTACTCAATTTTCTCTGTCCCAGAAACATAATTTCCTGCTTGTGCAGTTGGTTCACCAATTTTCCCAGAAGTCTGCACTAAGATACAAGTCAGATTTCAGGCATCCCCTGCAAGAAAAATTTCATTTTTGTTAGATAATCACAATAGGAACGCCTCTAAAGGGATGCAGGCCCAGCAACTTTCCTCATTAGAGCTTTGCAGGTGCCACAGCTAAATGATAATTACGAAACCACTCCCATTAGACTCATTTTGCCACATGGGCACAGAGAAAGAACCAGGGATTTCTTCAGAATAACAAAAGGTAGGAATCTGCAACAAAGTTTGTTAAAATCCTTGCAATGTACATAGATCACGCAGGGGGGAATGTTTTTTATTTCTTAACAAAAGTGGAGTTACGCTTTAAGAATTAGTATTGGTGATGTTAAAACTCAACCTCCAGTCAAACATAGCTAAATACATTACAGGTATCTGAAAACCAAATGTGTCCACAGCATACTTTGGAGTAGGACCTATCTGTCTGGCTGCTGAGTTGCACCTAAAGCTTAGAAAAGCGTACGCTCCCTGCTGATTGGAGAGTTCTGCTCCAGTTGGACCTTTGTAGAAAAAACACTGCTATCACACACACTTTCTAAAAAAAAAAAATGTAGATTTTGTTTTGATACACCTGGAATATGTTCTGTTAATTTAAGCTAAAAGTGATAAGGTCAGGGATTTAATTTAGAGTTCTCACTTAATATGATGCCTACATGTAAATCTGTTTTTAACTTTTTGGCTGTTGAACTCAATTGAAGCTGCTTTTGTTTTCTTGTAACTATATTGCCATGGTGTTGAAGCTTGTGTTCGTAGCCCAGGTGACTCCTGTTGTTGTTTACCCTTGCCCTGTGTGGGGGGGTTGTGCTAATGCTATTGTTTGTATAAAAGGCCTTGGAAAGATTAAAGAGCAGCAGTCCATTATGCTCAAGAACTGATACACGGATTTCTGACTCTGTGTCTTAATTCCTATATGAAGCAATAATTTGGCAAAGCAATATAAACTTAAGCAACTTATTTAAAAGTTGAATCTAACATTTTGGCGCCCGGACGAGGAACTCACCGATGATACTACAAGAGGTGGATGAGCTACGCTGACGGAACAAAAGAAATAGGCATTCCGGGAATCACAGATCAAAAAAACCTGCGCAGGTAAGAAAAAGCTTTATTTTTCTTATATTCTGTGCTCCCCTGATTTGTGCCTATCCGTTCTGTCAGTTACGGTTCTCCTGGTTTTAAAACACCAGCCTCTGTAGTGGTGAGTCTAGAATTACTGCATATTTTAGTTTATATTGCTGGAATTATTTGTTTGTTTTGTCTGTCTTGTCTGTCTTGTTGAGAAAGTGAATGAGCCTTGTCAAGGATGGTATGAGTTAGAAGGGGATTGCCGAACTAAGCAACGGAATGCGCCTTACCTCACACGATTGGGAACCTGAGGGCTTGTGAGCTTGGGGGTCTGACGCTTATGCTTAACCTCACATCTAACTCATAAACCATAGACGGGTTGAGAGTATAAGCCCTGTCTGCTCCATAAAGCAGGGATAAGAGTGTATGAGAGGGATTCCCAGATACGAGGGGGGAATAAGGTCTCAACAAAGTCCCGAGATCTAGTCGGATACCTGGCCACTTAAAGGAATGCTTGTATATGTTGTAGCCGCATTTTTGTATATGTTGTAGCCGCATTCTGGTTTGTTATTGGGCTAGCATATAAAGTAATTATTTATTTTTGGGCTAGCATATAAAGTAATTCGGTTTCAGAAATCTCATTCCGGAGAGGTTTCTAGAATTCTAGCACTCTAGGAGGAAGGCAACGAGGAACTAGTGTAACTTAGCTGGTTTGCTATTGGGCTAGCATATAAAGTAATTATTCATTCTTGTATATGTTGTAGCCGCATTATATTGTACACTAAGTGTCCCACACGCTACCTAGGCAGGACTGTTAGAATGGGCCAGAGGAACACAAAACCCCGTCAGGGAATTGTGGCGCACTATACGGTGCCACAGATAATTAAGAACATTTATGGGAAAACCGAAGCACAGGACTTAAAGGATGTCCTTCGTAAATTTAAGGTGAAAGGAGCAGCGGGCTTAGACCCGGATGTATGGAGTGAAATAAAAAGAGACAGACAAGGAGAGGTGTTAGAGAAGCAATGGATGTGTCAGGTTCAATGCTTAATTAAGGTCTCAAATAGAGCGAAAGAAGAGGGGTGGAAGTATAATCCAGATTGTGATGGTTGGGATATGAAAGATAGAAGAACAAAAAATGTCGAGGCTCCCAGCTCAGCCATCCCACCCCCATACACTGACGTAGAACGCAAACCACACAAGATATATCCGGTACTTGAGGGGAGAGGATGGGTTTGTCAGGATTGTGGAGCACAAAACCCAGAATGGGCAGTAGAATGTGTGCATTGTGGGGCACAAAAACCTCATCCAGAAACTGTAGCTCCCGTACGCACTGATACACGCATTGTTCAGGTAAACAATCCAGAATTTGGACAAGCAGCCCATCCAAATGCCCCGCCTACTGTCACTAGAATGCAAATAAGGACTTGGGCACCATGGTCGGCAGACACCCTTATGGCATTAATACAGAGCGCCCCAGACCCGGTAGCAAAGCCAGCTGCTTTTTGTAGATTTGTGACACAGTTAATGAATACACATGAAGCGACCTGGCAGGATGGGGAGGATCTATGCAGACACAAAATGACTCTGACCCTGTTTAACCAGTTTATGACAGAAATAGGTCCACACAGACCTGCAGGACAAGTTGATGGGGATGGCAATTTAGAGGCAGGACATGTCAGACATATAGACTCAAGGGCCCCTTTTATTGCTAGATTAGAAGCTTTTTGTCAGGCAAAACAACAGGAGAGGGGGTCCATATCACCCATGAAGCAAATGCCAGGACAGACTGTTTCGGAATTTTACTTATCTATGGAAAGTATGATGGCAGATGAGGGATTGGACTTTGCCCTGCCAGTCACAATCCGAGCCTTCAATAGACAATTTATGGAGGGATTAATTCCACAGATAAGTGAGAGACTGAAAGCCTGCACACCAGAGTGGAGGGCAACTAGAGATAGAGGGACGTTGTTACAAAAAGCGCAAGGCATAGAGGCGGACTTAGCAGAAACCAAAGGGAGGAAATCTCATGCTATCAACGCACTCGGGGGTCCCCAAGAGCAAGGTAGAGGTTCCTTTCGCAAACCCCTTACCTGTCACTACTGTAACAAGATTGGTCACATCAGACGCAACTGTAAGAAAAGAATAAGGGATGAAGGAGAGGAAGGTGTTGATTCTCCAGTTAATCAGAGAAGGAACCAGCCCAGGGACAACAAAAATAGTCATATCAGGCAGCAGGGAGATGGTCCACGAGCATGACTCACCCCGGTTTTAGAAAAATCCAAAACAACAATGCTTAAGACAAATATAACAGTTGGTAATAAGAAAATCTCTTGTTTAGTCGATACAGGAGCTTCACGCTCGTTACTTTCTGACTCTGAACTACTCCCTGGCCAAAAATCACCTGACACTTTACTAATAACTGGATATGATGGCATTTTAGCCGACGCCCCGCTTACAAAACCTCTGAAAGTTAAAGTAGGAAACCACATGTTCCTTTCACGCTTTCTGGTATCCAGAGGAGCCCCCACTAATTTGTTAGGAGCTGACATTTTGCAGAAAATAGGAGCTAACATTACCTATCACCCAGATGGCACTGTCACCTTAGCTATAGGGGATAATCAAGAACACATGGAGATGTGTAACCTGATACAATACCTAGAGGAGGAATCAGAATTGTCCGGCCCACCTCCTTCAGACTTAGATCAGATTTTGTCGTCCCTTCCAGGAGAACTATGGGAGAAACATCCAGCTGATGTTGGACTTTTGCCCATACCTCCGGTTACCCTACAGCTGATTCCAGGAGCAGTGCTTCCCCAACAAAAGCAGTATCCACTTAATGCACCCCAAGAGACGGCCATAGAAATGCAGGTCCAATCCTTCTTAAAAAGTCGAGTTCTAAAAGAGGTAAAATCACCGGCAAACACTCCCTTGTACCCGGTTAAAAAGAAATCAGTAGCCGGTAGTCCGGTTAAGTATAGAATGGTCCAAGACCTTAGAGCGGTCAACAAAATACTAGCCCCGATGACACCTTTAGTACCCAATCCACATACATTACTGTCACAAATACCATCAACCAGTATGTACTTTACGGTTATAGATTTAGCGAATGCTTTCTTTTCCGTCCCGCTTGCTGAAGAATGCCAACTTTGGTTCGCATTTTCAATCAAAAATCGGCAACTAACCTGGACACGCCTACCTCAGGGTATGGCGCATTCACCTACCTTGTATTCGCAAGCATTGCAAACGGTGTTGGGAGAATGGGTACCACCAGATTCCTGTGTATTGTTACAATATGTGGATGATTTATTGTTATGCTGCCCTGACAAGGAAACTTGTTTGGCCACCACCCTTAATTTGTTGCGATTTTTGGCAGAAAAAGGTTGCAAGGTTAATAAGAAAAAGTTACAAGTGTGTCAGGAAAAAGTTATCTTTTTGGGACATTGTATATCACAGGGTACGAGACATCTCACTGAGGAGAGGGTTCAAGTGATAAAGGGAATGTTACCCCCACGGAATTTCAAACAATTGCGTATGTTTTTAGGTATCGTGTCATATTGTAGACAGTGGATACCACATGCTAGCGCTTTGATGCAGCCATTATACGATTGTTTGAAAATTGTACCGTATATGCTTACAGAAATAGCTTATGAGTCGTTTATCACTTTGAAAAAGTTGTTGATTTCTGCCCCGGCTATTGGTATACCAGATTACACCAAGATATTTAATCTGTACATTGCTGAGATCACTGGACATGCCACAGGTGTTCTGACACAGGCACATGTAAAACAAAGACCAGTCGCTTACTTTTCAGCAGCATTAGATCCAGTATCTAGAGGTTCACCGTCTTGTGTACGGGCGGTAGCTGCAGTGTCAATTATCATAGATAAGCCATCAGAGATTGTTCTAGACAATCCAGTCGTAGTGCATATCACACATGACATACATGCAATCTTGTCTCAGGTACAGCCCAAACACATTTCAATGGCTAGGCAATTAAGATTACAGTGTACTTTACTCTTACCTCCAAATGTTACTTTTCAGCGCTGTACAACCTTAAATTTGGCCACCTTTTTGCCTCTTCAGTCACCAGATTTGGCAAGGGGGAATGATAGTACTAATAGTACTAGTGAGAAAAGAAATGAGGACACTGACACTCTTTTGTTTAAAGAAGTAGATCAGCACGATTGTTTTCAGCTCATGGAACAGGAGACAATGGGATTCCCACACGTTACAGATACACCAATTTTAAATGCTGAGCACACCTTGTATATAGATGGTAGTAGGTTTGCTGATGACAAGGGTAAATATCACACAGGGTATGCTGTAGTGACTGATACATAGGTGATTGAAGCACAGGCCTTACCAGCCCACATGTCAGCACAGGAAGCAGAATTAAAAGCTTTAGAACAAGCCCTAGAATACTTAAAAGAACGAGAAGGGAATATTTACACTGACTCTGCCTACGCTTATGGTGTAGCGCATGATTATGGCCATATATGGAAGGCTAGAGGTTATCTGACAGCAGCAGGTACACCTGTAAAACATGGAGAAGGGATTAAGAGAGTCCTGAACAATCTTCAAAAGGTTAAACGAGTGGCCATCATGAAGATAGCGGCACACACGAGCGCAAAAACAATTGAGGCAAAAGGAAATGCATTTGCAGATTTGACTGCAAAACAGGCAGCTCTAGGGGAAGGAAGCCCTGAGACCTTAGCAGCGGTAGAGGTGAGTATCCCAGAACCAACATGGCAGCAGCTGAGTAAGTTACAGGAGCAAGCAGGGGAGAGCGAGAAAGATAAGTGGGTCAGAATGGGAGCAGCACCAGACCTTGACAATGTATGGAGGGAAGGGGGCAAAATATGCCTGCCTGCCTCTCTGTACCCAGCAATGGCAGTGGCAGTTCACCTACCCACACATGTCAGTTCCAATTCCATGTATAGGATTGTGAACCAAGGATGGCTCGCCCCTGGATTCAGTAGTACTGCAAGAAACTACTGTGCAGCCTGCCAAATCTGTCTCCTGAATAATCCAGGACAGAAAGTGAAAACCCCACGAAAACACCAGGTCCGGGCCCAATACCCCTTCCAGAGACTGCAAATTGATTACATACAAATGCCTAAGAGCGGCCCCTTTGAGTTTGTCCTCGTGTGTATCGATTTATTCTCAGGTTGGCCCGAAAGTTATCCAGTAAAATCGGCTACAGCTAAAGCCACAGCTAAGAAACTGATCACTGAGTTAATACCTAGGTTTGGTCTTCCTGAAACCATAGAATCAGATAGGGGGACACACTTTACAGGATAAATCATGCAGAATGTGATGACCATGTTAGGGGTTCAACAAAGTTTTCACACCCCTTACCACCCACAGAGTTCAGGATCAGTGGAGAGAGTAAATGGGACAATAAAGTTAAAAATACAAAAAGCCATGCAAGAGTTAAACAAGCCTTGGCCAGAATGCCTGCCTTTGGCTTTGTTCTCTATAAGGTACACTCCAACAGGAAAGACAGGATTATGCCCATATGAGATACTTTTTGGGAATGCACCTAGATTGGGTTTATACTTTCCACAGAGTATGCAATTTCAATGTGATAGTTTGACTTCATATGTGATACAATTACAACAACGTCTAACTAAGATCCACAAAAGTGTGTATTCTTCTCTTCCAGACCCTAATTCAATAGCAGGTACACATACGCTGCTACCAGGGGATTATGTATATGTAAAGAAACACACCAGAAAGACATTGGAGCCAAGGTTTGAAGGTCCTTACCAAGTACTCCTGACCACAGCCACTTCAGTAAAGCTGGAAGGAAAGCCTACCTGGATACACGCATCACATTGCAAGAAACAACCCGAGAAAACAACATGATGAAATATCTACTTACATATTTTTTGTTGAAGATTGTTGTTTTACAAATATATGCATGGACTCCTGGTATTAATGTACTTGAGGTAGAAGAAACAATGACTTTTGAATGGAGTATAGATGATCCTAAAGTAGCAAATGTATCAGGATATGAGATAAATAAGGATTACACTGTGGGTAATTATACTGTTGAAGGACATAGGCGACCGTTTCATGTAGATGTAGGTATAGCATGGATACAGGCAGACCCCCTCTCAGAAGTAACCGTAACTTTCCAGTGGAATGATAATATGGGTTTCCCCTTTAACAATAGTAAGAACCATAGGTGTCATAAAATATCCCTTTCACAGACATGGAAACAAGCCCGGGAACGGGTAGTGGGACAAATGTACCAAATATTAACAGTCATGGCAGAAGGAGGGAATATAACCGAAGGGATGTTTAATCTGACAGATATTACCGTTAATCAATCCAGTACTTTCCTCTGTGCCTCTTGGTGGAGGGAAGAGAGAAATGATGGGTGGTATTGGAGTGCAGAGGCCTATGGGTTTCACATACAAATGGAGGAAGAAGTAACGCCAACAATTGAATCTTCCATATTAACACCCGTACCAAACACTTGCATAAATGTATCAACATCACAACAGAAAACAAAAATAAAATTCAATATCACCTTTCCCTCGATACCGGAGTGTAGGTATAAACGAGAATGGTACGACACACTATTGGGACTGACAGGTACAGGGATGGGAATTTTAAACTCGGTCGAGATAGAAGAAATGAACAACAGATGGAAGCATGCAGGGGGACACATAGCTGACAGCTTGACTATCACAAGCAAATGGTTACCCACCACTTTTGAAACCCAATTGCAAGAAATACCCCTATTACAATTTTTGGGAGGGTTAATAAATCACACGATAGGAGCAGAGCTCCAGCTGTGGAATCAAAATCAACAGTTTGTAAATTTCACACAGTGCTCTTTTAACCTCTTATCCTATCATATACAAATAAATAGGGCCAGGACTGAACTACAGTTGGAAAATTATCATACCTGGATGAAATATTTTAAGGGTTTAACTGACGATGGTGTATGGTTCCAAGTAAAAGGGGATAAGATAGAATGTGAGGAGAAATGGTGTGTAGGAAGGTTTGAAGCATACCGGGTAGCAGATGTAATGGAAATGTGTAAAATAGTGGTTATGCCACTAGTAATTAAAAACGAGTTTTGGTATCCAGAAATATATGGGAAATATGTAGATAAAAGAAACAGAACCCATGATTTAACTCTATGTGAAGGAACTAATAAGGGAATGGTATGTGGCAGAAGTTCCCCAGTATATGAACCTTGCTTGTTAAAATACCAAACTAGCATATGCAAAATGCAAAGAACACCGATAAATGTGAACAATAGATTCATAGAAATAGGACCCCAGCATATTTGTATCATTACTAATGACAACCGCACCATGTCAGCATTAAATAAATCGGCGCCGTTTGCGGGATGTATAAAAAAGATTAAAATATTACAATGGGGTAACGATACCTATCTTTTTGAACCAGACGCCGATAAGATATTCTCTTCAGTCTATGAGGTACATAATCTCACTGACACTACACCCTTTATAATTTCTTTAGACCCACTAAAAAAGGTTTTGGAACAATCAGAGTTGTTAAGACAACACATAGAAACACTAGAACATACCCTACAGAATAACCTTGTATCCGCAATTATTGACAAAGGTAGACTAGTACATCTTTCCTCACAGATACAACAGGATACTGCACCACATTGGTGGGATATATTTAGTGGAATGTCTTCTACAGCAACCAATACCTTTCACTGGTTATTAAGTCCAATGGTAATTATTATTCTAATATTAATATCACTTACAATCACGAATATATGTGTATACAGGAAAATAAATAGGAAAATTAGGAGAATAGACAGGGCATACCGATAAATGTGTATTGACATCACCCTACTCCTATAAAACTCCTCTTCTTGAATTTTAAGATGTTGGTAATACCTAGGGGGATGGGTTCTACCCCTCTGACAACTCGCGGTCAGGGAAAGGACTCTGGGGAAAAACTGACTAGAACTTATTCATGAGGACCCAGGAGGAAGGAGAGGATGATGTCAAAGGGGGAAATTGATAAGGTCAGGGATTTAATTTAGAGTTCTCACTTAATATGATGCCTACATGTAAATCTGTTTTTAACTTTTTGGCTGTTGAACTCAATTGAAGCTGCTTTTGTTTTCTTGTAACTATATTGCCATGGTGTTGAAGCTTGTGTTCGTAGCCCAGGTGACTCCTGTTGTTGTTTACCCTTGCCCTGTGTGGGGGGGTTGTGCTAATGCTATTGTTTGTATAAAAGGCCTTGGAAAGATTAAAGAGCAGCAGTCCATTATGCTCAAGAACTGATACACGGATTTCTGACTCTGTGTCTTAATTCCTATATGAAGCAATAATTTGGCAAAGCAATATAAACTTAAGCAACTTATTTAAAAGTTGCATCTAACAAAAGTTTGATTGAACTTTGCAAAAGCAGACCTATCATTAAAATCAACACTTGATGTAGATTAGTAGGGCACATGGCAGCAATACAAATAGCATTATTATTTTGAGAAAAGCATTTCTTGCTAA
Source organism: Lithobates clamitans (assembly GCA_037952925.1). Lineage (NCBI taxonomy): Eukaryota > Metazoa > Chordata > Amphibia > Anura > Ranidae > Lithobates > Lithobates clamitans. The sequence continues at coordinate 3,179,589 of JBBGZY010001420.1, forward strand.
TATTAAAGACAGAGAATACTTGCATGCAGTTTTTCCCAGCTGTTGGAAATGTCAAACACTCGTCCGTTACATTTGGAAAAACTCTTGTAATATATTCTTTAAATAAAATTGGCCAAAATAACATGTAATTGCACTGTTTTGACTTAATGCTTATAGCAGGTTGATGTGTCTGTGTTTTCATTAATGTTGCTAAATGGCTCAGTCTTACAGATTTACACGTGCAGAAAATTATGCATTATATATTAAAAGGTTGCAGTCTGCCTTATTCCTCTGTTTTAGACATAAATCTAGTACAAATTGCTTCTTGTTTCCAAATGCGCTCAGCAGACAACATGTGCTTTATATGTCCATTTAGAGGGGTTACATTGCTGAACCACACTGTGATATTTAAAATGAGCACACTTCCAATTGTCATTTATATTTCAATTTGTTTGACATTTGCCATGCTAGCTTGCAAGAACCTGAAAAAATGGAAATGCTGTTAGGAAGAGCACAAAGAGAAGACCATCTCCAAATGCCATTAGGAAAGAGCAATGCAATCTATCTGTGTAGCTCTTGTTAGTTACGCACAGCGGGGCTATGCATTTATTTAGGCAGGAGGAAGAATTTCCATAACATTCACTGAAGGGTCTGGCAAAACAGGGACAAAGAGAAATTCTTGTTTGTGAAGACATTTTATAGAGGAAAAGTTTTCTTCAGGGAAGTGTAACAGACATTAAATGGAAACAGTATTTACTATGCAATCATGGGAAAAGTTTAACCATTCCACCAGCTCCCCAAAATGTAATTTACTGGCCAATTCACTGCCTGAAATTAGGTTTTTGGCCATAATGATTGATTCTGTATTAAACATAATTAGCTCAAAATTCTAAACCTTTCCTTAGAGAAATATATTACCTGAGATTTAAAAAAGCTGTGTAAGACTGTCGCTCAATTGAAGTACATTATAAATATATTGTCCGGATGCCTTCTCCAATAGATATTAGGCAGAGTGTTTTTTTTTTGTGGAAGATATATACATCAATTTGCAGGACCCTCCAACTAGCTATGATCTTCCTTCATTGCATAGAGAAGTATAGAAGGCCAGTGATGATCTCACAGGATCTAAAAGCATTTTTTTTGGTAAAGGTATGAGTTTTTGTTGGGTAGAGGGGCAGGGAGGGCATGTTCCTGATGGATAGACTTTTACATCTTTTTTGCCTCTACAATTTTACCTACTCTCCCTGGCAATTCCTTATTGAAACCCACAATCTGATGCTACAAAGCTAAGGACATAACTAAAAACATGCCTTACCATCGCACTTCCTTAGTAAGAGGGATGCTAATAACACACCTCACCCTGTGATGATTAGATCTCTCAATATTACTACAATCAGCGCTCTCTCACTTCCTCAGTGGAAGCTCAAGGTTAATAGCTTTAGATCTCAAACCATACAATCCCTCAATTGACCAGTAACACAATCCAACAATATTAAATCAATGTACCTATACAAAAAAATAAATAAAGCGCCACACATTGATCAATCTCCAAATTAGTTCCATGATCCTAAATGCTCTTATGAGGAGCAAACTTGTGTAAAAAGGTATCTTTTTGTGATCACAGCAGATATTGCTCTTTTATTCATAAGTTGTCCTCTAAATAAATACAACAAACGATGGGCTCCATTCACAGAACCATATTGCATGTAGTAAATAAGTGTCCAGACACATTTTCCCTAAATACCACATACAATCCTGAAACTGTCATTTAACAATACCGTTCTGTGGTATTTACCGCAAAAAGCTGAAACCGCTCATTAAATACCGCATGAACAGGATTAAACTCAACTCACAGAAGGAAATAAATAATTAAATGTAAGTAATTAGTAAGTACTGATCGAGGCATACAGTAATACTGGTTGTTATGGAGCTGGCGTACGCTAGAGTCCTTAACAACCAGTAAACAACATGGTCATTAAGGAGCGGGCGGCCGCCAACCAATCAGTCATCAGCTGTCAGCAGGGTTTCTCGCTGACAGCTAAATGTAAAAAAAGAATTGCCAACAAAAAAATGTATGAAAATAAAACAGTGTGGAGTCATTCCCCCCCAATCCATACCAGGCTTTTCGGGTCTGGTATGGATTTTTTTTTTAAAGTGGTGCTTATCCATCAGTATTATCGTAAAGCAGCCCCATTGAACTAACACAAGTATGGATATCAGTAAAGTATAACTGGACAGAGTATGGTGATGAAGTTTGAAGGGATCAAAAAAGTCCTCCACTTAACTAGTAAAAACCATAGTAGCTTTAACCACCTTATTACCGTGCCATAGCCAAAAGACAGCTACAGCATGGCTTTTCTGTTCTGGCGTCCATGGATTTCCTCCCAGAACCACGCCCTCTGGGGCACTCATCTGGGTCCAATCACAGCTGATCACTAGAGATGGGCCGAACGACCCTCTGTCTGGTTCGCGCCAGAACTTTTGAACATCGCAAGAGTTCGGAGCCGAATAACGAACCCCATTGAAGTCTACGGGACCTGAACTTGAAAAATTTTAAGTGCCCATTTTGAAGGCTTATCCGGGTACATCTCTGGGGGGACATGTATCAATAAAAAGAAAACATTTGTAAAAAAGACATTTTTTAAATGTGCAGTGATTTACTGATGCTTAAAGTGAAACAATAAATATAAAAAAACCCAGCAAGAGCACAGGGGAAGCTGGAGGCATCCCAATGTGTCTCCAAAAATATAGAGTTAGGATTGTAGTATACAGAGGAGCATTTACATGGGCACCACATATATTTGAAAATGTGTGCAACGAAACCCTCTGTTTTTTAACGTGAATTGTTAGACAGGGTCAGTTTAGTTTGTTTTCAGGCTTGCTGGTAAGTGTGCTGGGAAATTTTTGTTTGTTTGTGATTGTTGTCACATAGGCTGGAATTCTGTCTTTGCTCGTCTTCTTTGTGAGTTGGATTGATAAACTGGTAGTTTCCACAATAAAGATAAAGATGTTTGTGCTTGCTTTTAAGCACACATTAAAGCCTAGTACACACAGGCAAAATGCCGGGCGGCATTTGGTCCGTGTGTACTGGAGTTGGTCCAACAGAAGCAAGCCATTCGGCCGGCTTCTGTCGAAGGGGCATGACCAAAAAAGGTCTGCTGATCGGCTCCCAATCAGTGCTCTCAGCCAATGGCTGAGGGCGCTGACTGGAGTCTTCTGGTGGGGGGACCATTCTACCTCTGTCAGAACACAATAGAACAGCAGGGGAGATTGCTGTACTAACATTGGATAGTTAGTACAGCGGCTCCTGCTGAGCTGTTTTTTTCCTTTCAGCCCTGCTGGGTTGAACGAAAAATAAAACTACTAGTGTGTACAAGGCTTAAAGTGTTTGTTACCCTAAAAATTTAAAAATTTTAATGATCCTGTTCCTTTAAAGTATGAATAACACGACAGTGCTTGTGCTGTGTAATTTGGCCCCCTGTATCACCTGAATTACCTGGCTGATCCCGCCAGTTGCTGCCCTCCTCCTTGTAAACTGACCATGGCTCATCATGGCTGCTGAGACCTCACACCGTGGTCAGTTTACATGCCTCCATCATCCGCAGCTCTCCTGTCCTCCTCCGTCCTCTCTCCCCCCCTCCCCTCCCTGCCTGTCAGCTTTGTTTCAAGGCCTGCCTCCCCCTCCTGCTTGTGAAATAACTTAGTCATTATCAGGCAATCCCCTTTCTTCCATAATGCTAAGTGCCCTGTATATGTACCTTATTGAAAAATATGCCATTCTATACCCTATTTCCTAGCCCCACTTGGCGCGTACGTGACCTGCCACCTCTCTCCTCTTCTCCTCCCGACTGACGTCATCTGGGGATTCTCGACCCCTCCTGCTGTAACTATCAGATTGAGGGAGGGGAGAGGTGGCTGGTCACATGAGCGCAGAGTGGCGCTAGGAAATAAGGTATAGAACAGCATATTTTTTAATAAGGCACATACACAGGGCACTTAGTATTATGGAAGACAGGGGATTCATGCCTGATAATTACTAACTAGGTTTACAACCACTTTAAGTAACAAGGACACCACATTTTTGGAAAGATCAGTAAGTATTTCCTTTACTTGCTAAAAAATTATCTTAACCTGAAAAATGAAAATGAATGCAGCCACCACTTCCAAAGACTGGTAAGCCACAAACTATTACATCTTTGATTTTGGATATAGATTTGCATTAGTGCCAACCTGGGCCCTATATGAGGTAACACATTTTTTTGCTTGTCAATTTGACATTGATAAGCATTGGCATAGGTGCAAATAAGCTGTCCCTTTTGCTTTGTCAGTATGAGCATGGGACTTTCAGATGACAACTGCCCACAAGTTCTCCCCTCTCCTTGTGAAATGATGAGCAGGTGCACAGATTGGACCAAATGTACATTTCTGCTGGTTTATTGCAAGAAAATAAGGGTTGTAGCATGGGCCCTTAGACATCCAGCAGGCCCTAGGTTCCTGTTTAGGTTAACTTTTGCACGATCTGGCTGCTAATGGTCATTATTTTCTCAATCTGCTCCAAATCCTATAGGGAACCTTAGGTGTCAGTCAGCAGGGTCTGAATTAAATGTGTCATAGTGCAGGAACCTGACAGTAAATATGATCGGAACTTTAAATTTAGAAATCTGTATTATGGAAAGATGTACTGTACACATTGACAACAGACCTCTCTGTATATGGGGATTTGTAGTTTATAATCTTTGATCTGCCTATGTATGTCTCTTTTTATAGCCATTTCCTCACCCTAAAGAGAAGAGATTTAAATAGCACATGCGATTTAAGCAAAACATAACTGGTTGTAATCGAGAAAGGAACATCCACCTACTTATTCAAGATCAGCGCTTTCTTAGTTGTTGTGTGTTCAAGTATGTTCCTAAGCAAAACAAAACGTGCTTGACATGTAGAGAGAAGTCTTGCTTGACACAGCTAATATAACCACACTATCTCCCTCTTTGTTCCTCAGGATGGGAGATTCCTTCCTACTGCTGACCTGGGGCATTCTTTTGCAGGATGCTGAGCTCAAGAGATATCACGGCTTTTTCCGTAAAAAACATGCTAACTGTGAAAAACCCTTGACTTTGTGAACTACACTCTTGATCAGGAGCATCCTGTGCGTAAGACTATTGTATTTCTGCCTGGCCAGGGAGTGCTCAGTGTGATTAGAGTGCGTCTGTGTGGACAGAACATTCTCACACTGGAACCTCTGGAAAGTAAAAATGTTCCTCTCTGGGAACAAACATGTGTGTAGAATTTTATGAATCAGATTTTTTGTCTAATGTCAGATAAAGCTGACGTATCACCTTTACACAAAGACAGCTTCTATACAGACACCTAAATTTATATTTCTCTAAAAACAGCCCTCTATAAATTTTAGTAATGGGATTTTTAGAAACTCAGTGCTTATCTATTAAGTTTTTTTTTAATGGTGTTTTTGTTGACTGATTATTGTATTCAATTGTTGAATTTCTAGAATAAATGAACTTAAAGTAGAACTATAGGCAAAACTTTTTATTTTATTTTGGATAGAGTAAGGGAGGGGCGATTTCCTTTCACTTCCTGCCCCTTAACTAAAACAGGAAGTGAGAGGAAATCTGTGCAAATTATAATCCCGGGCCCTCAGAACTTGTGTCCCCTTTGGAAGATTCCTCCTCAATTACTTTTCTGGGGACAACCTAAAATGTGGGATTTTCTTTTACTTTCACTTTCAATGATAATGGTAAACAGGACAAATAAAGAGGGTGAATCTCCCTAAAGGGGACACAGACAGCAGTAGAAGCTGACAGTGGTTCTAATCCCTCTCCATTCTATCCAAAACAAAAAAAAAAAGTCTTTCCTTTAGCTGTACTTAAAATTCAAAGATTCAAATTAGAATTTGGAAAAATAACAAGTGTTCCAGAAATCCCCAACCAATAAAAAAAATCCAATTTGTGTTTGATACAATTTTTGAGTAAAATAAATCCTTTGATACTATGTTACTGTATTAAAACTGAAATCCAGGGAAATAGTTAAATGCAGAGCTTGCATACATATATGTGAGCTGCTTTACCTGCCAAAGGATTTGTAAGTAAGTTTGATTTTTGTGATCCAAGCAAGTTTTTCTCTATTGCAGTGAAAGTACACCTGTCAGCATAGTAATATGAAGATTAGCTGATCAGATTTGTGAGGTCTCAGTATTTCTGAGCCGTATACCTGCTGAAACAAGAATGCATGTGCATGAAAATGTTTGAATCCCATATCTCTATAATTCTTCTAGTCAGTGACTTTGATAGGCTTGTAGCCAAAGCATCAGCGTGACAACCAGGTAACTGGTGTTTTCAGAGGGTAAGGTCATAATTGTCACCCATATTTTTTCTCTCAAGGCAGTTGGCAGGTGTAGTTTAAACATTTGAGAACCAGCATGTAAAACGCCCTTCCTTTCTGGCCCATTTTTTTCAGTTTTCAGCACTGTGCTACCGTGTCTGTTAATTACCTGGTCATTCAACAATTTTATATCATTAGTGGCTGTATTTAATTTAAGATTTTTCAGTTTTTAAATAAACCTTTTTTATACATTTGGGTCAAAGTGTATTCTAAAGTAGCTCTGAAGAAGGTGGTGCATCCTCTGAGAAGCGCCAGCTTGCCAGCGCAGCATCACAGTGTGTTTGGCCACGCTATTCCCACACTGGATTGAGATTTAGGGGTTGATTTACTAAAACAAGAGAGTGCAAAATCTGGTGCAGCTATGCATGGTAGCCAATTAGCTTCTAACTTTAGCTTGTTCAATTAGGCTTTGACAAAAAAACCTGGAAGCTGATTGTTTTTTGTGTAGAGATGCACCTGATTTTGCACTCTATAGTTTTAGTAAATCAACTCCTTAGTGTTCATTCAACGCCTGTATACATTTATTTTGTGAGTATCCATTTGGCTGTATGTTTTGTTAGTTTTACAATAAACCTTCGGTATTTCATTAGGCATGTAAGCCCTCCTGTGTGCTCTTTTACAGTTGTCTACTAGATTCTCTGATCTGAGGAGGGCTGGATTGACTAAAGCATAACAGAAGGATGCTATTCCATTGCTTTTAATGATCCACTGCACAAGTAGACTTTAAGGCAGAGCTCTATGCACTGGAAGTGTTTATGTGTTTTGTGTAAAGTCTATTCAAAATTCTAAATGTAAAGTTTCTAAATCTCATGTGTAAATGGGGGATACCAGCTTATCCACAACCCAATCATAGGATACCCCAACTTTCTCATTAGCAGAAACAACAACATTTTTTGGTACTTGGATCTGATAGCACCATTTTCGAGAAAATTTCTTCTTCTCTCGTTCATGTTGGCGCATGCCCATTCCCCTGCATCCAGATGAGGGAGGGTTGGGTTTCTATGGGTTTAGATTTTTGGCATAATTACCAATTTTCTTATTTTCTTAGGTTATTGCCTGAGATTACAGACTTTCAGAGGCTGCTACACAAATTGGAAGACCTATGCTCTTCACAGAGGCCTTCCCAGTTCACTGATTGCTTTTATTAAAACTTCAGCCACCCCCTGACACCTTTCTATACAAATGGGGGAGGGGGCTTGTGGAGATTGTTCCCTGAACAACAAAGAGACCATATTGTACCATATCTACTGAAATCCAAAAAAGTTGTTCCCAGATATTACCTGCGGTTCATCAACTCACCTACATTATTCTGGCCAACAACCCAACTATTTGCTCCACCTCATGCCCATTTCCAAATCCAGATATAGTGAATATCTGCTAATCCATCAATGTCACAAAGGACTGCAAATGGAAGCAACCCGATCCACCAACTATTGGTCAGTGGTATTCCAAAGTCAATGACATTATTAATATCTAACAGCTTCTTTGCAAAACAGATAGGGAATAAATGTACTTGGTTCTACTGGACACAACTTAAAGATTATCTCCACTTTTGTTGAGAAAAAAACATTCCCCTTTGGGCAATCAAATCTACATTGCAAGGATTTTAACAAACTTTGTTGCAGATTTCTACTTTTTTTTTCTGAAGAAATAGCTGCTTGTTTGTCTTTGTCCATGTCCAAAGTGAATCTATATGGGAGTGGTTTTATAATCAGCTGCTATAGGGCTCTGATTAGGAAAATTGCAGGATCTGCATCCCTTTAGATGTGATTTCCCCTTGGGAGTTTCTCACCATTTTTGTGGCAGAGGATGCCGACTTAGTGCAGACTTATGTGAAAATCAGTAGACAATCACTCAAGCAAGGGGGAGTTCTGTCTACCATATGTGTATAGAACCCCTCCAGGTAGCCATATTGCATTTCATTTTACAGAAAATGATAGCGCTGCAGATTTAAAATGAATGGTCATTTTTAATAACATTCAATTACAATATGATGTGTTGCAATTGTATATGCTATGTTATACTACACTATTAATTATTTTTTCATGAAAGTGGTGTTTAAAATTGCCCAGTTTTTTGCTTATTCATATATGTTGATTTAGCTAAGAAAAACTCATTCAGAAACTCAATCCCTCTATCACTCTAATATGGGGGTTATTTACTAAAGGCAAATCCACTTTGCACTACAAGTGCACTGCAAGTGCACTTGCAGTGCACTTGGAAGTTCATTCGCTGTAGATCTGAGGGGGACATGCAAGGAAAATAAAAAACAGCATTTTAGCTTGCACATGATTGGATGATAAAATCGGCAGTGCTTACCCTCATTTCAGATCTTCCCCTCAGATCTACAGCTACTGCACTTCCAAGTGCACTTTCAGTACACACGCAGTGCACTTGTAGTGCAAAGTGGATTTGCCTTTAGTAAATAACCCCCTATGTATCTATAACCTCTGGAGTTTTCTTATAATTTTTCTTGTAACCTTACTAGTACATGTTGTATTATTTGCTGTGGAAATAAAGAATATATAAAAAAGAAATCCTCAGGCAGAGTAACATGATTGAAAACAGATATATTAAAAGGCAAGGAGAATTTCAGGCATGGATTCCAGGTTTCAGCTTGGACCACTGTAACTATGCATATACAATACTTGTTAGATCCCTCTAGAACAGGGGTCTCAAACTGGAGGCCCTGCAGCTGTTGCAAAACTACAAGTCCCATGAGGCATTGCAAGGCTGAACTGTTACAAGCATGACTTCCTCAGGCAGAGACATGATGGTATTTGTAGTTTTGCAACAGCTGGAGGGCCACCAGTTTGAGACCCCTGCTCTAGAAGCTGTGAACCACTGTAGTAGACACTACTATTTAAATGATCTCCACTAGCTTGAGACCTGTGCCGAGCCGCTGCCCTGTTGCATTGTGAACGGAGGAGTTTGCCCTCTCGGTAGGAGCACCATTGAGAGATCACTTTGCATTTTTTCAATGAAAGCAAAGGGTTCTCTGATTGAATGAGGTGGAGAGTTGGGGTGTTGACATCACACTTTTCACCTTGTCCAATCAGGGAATGCTTGGCATGGGGGCCCTTTGTGTTTCAAATAGGGCAGCTGCTCAGCATGGGAATCAGAAGCTAGTGGAGATACCTGGAGTCGTGGTGTCTACTACAGTAGTTGGTCCAAATTGGACTAATGTAACTATAAATATATCCATACCTGGAATTCTTCTGTAAGTAATCCTGAGCTAGTGGGTTTTATTACTGCATATTTTCAGTATGTCTACATAGTACAGGACACTTGCTATTGTCACTAATCCCAGGTTGTACACTTGTAAGGCAAGCAATGGTAAGGGTGCCCAGTTGTTAAGGCCCAAGGAGTCAGTAGCTGGAACGTGTTACATGTTCCACCCTAAATAAGGGTGGAACATGTAACATGTTCCAGAGGTGAACTTATCCTTTAAGAAGGAAGCAATAAGAAACATTTTGTAAAAAAAAAAGTGAATTGTAAAGTTCTTATTGTGATTGATAGTGAAATAACCCCCCAACAGCAGCCCAAAACCCAATACACAGACAGCAAGCTGTCAAAGCGGTCTCTTTGAAATAGTCCTAATGCATGTCACAGTTAGAGCTCACCAAAGAGCAGAGATCATGATCTTAACTGTGTTTGCCAAACTACTAACCAAAATATACTTTTAACAGCAAACATTATAAGGAACATTTGTCATCTGATTTTGGTGATCGTATGCTCACAGCAGTCTTATTTCTTAACAGAGAGGAAGAAAGGACATAAAGCCCAGTTTAGTGTTCTAATGCTCATCATCATCAAAGTTCAGAGTGTTATGCTAGTGGTTTATATTTGTTAACCCATTTTCTATGTGTTGTAGTACAATGTAATGATGAGGCAGCTCAGCTATGGATTATTTTTCAATCATTTTAGCAGTTTGGCTCTGTATTTGGTTTTACATTATTTAAACTTGTTATATAATCACTAAAAACACGCTGCCAGAATATAGCAATAAAATCCAGAATCCAAAAAAGTTCCCAAAATGCTGCTTATATAATGTTAACATATTCCATGTTAAACAGCAGTCCAAGTTTTTTTTTTTCACTGAAGCTCATTAGAGTTCTGTGGTTGAAAAAAATGGATAGTGTAATCTCACAATGCAGCATTATTATTCTGTTTCCTGCATTCCAAAACAACACCTGCTAGAAAGGGCTACAAGTATCTGCCGCCAAGTTTGGAAGTCTGCCTTCATATCCCGTGCATTGGCAATAACATATACAATACAGAGCAGGTGTGAATGTTGAAAACAAATGTAAGTTCTGGATTTCAATTTGAAAAATAAAGTACCGGTACTTACAATTTACCTTTAAAATCATGCCAAAGTCAGTCTTATATTTTCTCTACTTTTATAGCCAAAAAGGCAACCTATAGTTTTATAAGCACTTTTTTTATACCATACATACTGCTCTATGCACAATCCCCAGCATGGTAAATGCATAATTTTTAGTTTTTGCATATAATATGATAGAGAGTAAAACCATTGCCAAAAATGTGGCCAGGTTTTCGTTTAACAAAAAAGGCAGTTTATCATGCAAATGGCTCGTCATTTTCCTCTAATGGCAAACAATAGGGGTATTTATCTCTGTGCATAGTAACCAATCAGCTTCTATCGTAAGCTTGTTCAATTAGATTTTCCAAATGAACTATAGAAGCTGATTGGTTGCCATGCACAGCTGCTCCAGATTCTGGCTACCCCGGTTTTAGTAAATTCCCTCATTGTATTTTACAGTAAATGGGAAGTTACAGGCTAAAAAATTCTAACATTAATGATGGAGAAGAATACATTACTATTACTACTATAAGAAGAAATATGATAGATCATTTTTTATTAAAGTAAAAGTAACTGAACCTAATATTTTTTCAATTCACATGAAGTTATGCTCAGAATAGAGGTTAGCGACCACAAACTAACAGCGATGGTTCCATATTCAATGATATCTTATCAACCAGTAACGCTTAGGAATGAATTGGCCAAAGTTGCATGGTATGTCAATACCCTGCAACTAAATAGAAGTCAATTTTTCAATCAACTTTTGTTGAAATAGCCAGGTGGAAAATTATGAAGCAAACTAACTACATCCAATCAGATGCAGTCACTGTTTGGGTATATTGCATGGGTACAGGGGAGCTGTTTAGAATAGATGGAGAAATCTACATGTATGGCTAGCTTTAGAAAGTGCACTCATTCTGAGAAAATATAGACTCAATTGTTTCTTATTTCTATGTGCTTTGGTTTTTTTCTTGACTACTTTTCATTGCTCCTTGAGATGAGGTTTTGGACCTCAGTGGCAAATGTGACCTAAATTTGTTTGTGCTTATTTTTTAAAGTAAGTAGACCTAAAAATGCATTTATGAGCAGTTTACCCATTAAAATGACAATCAGAAGTCACCTGTGCTCTAGAAATTTCAGAAGCAACTTAGTGCCGGTTCACACAGGGGCGGCACGACTTACAGGTCGCCTCACCGAGGCGACCTGCACACGACTGCCAGGGCGACTTGCAAAACGACTTCTGTATAGAAGTCTATGCATGTCGCTCCAAGTCGCCCCCAAAGTAGTACAGGAACCTTTTTCTAAGTCGGAGCGACTTGCGTCGCTCCTTTTAGAATGATTCCATTGTACAGAATGGGTGGCGACTTGTCAGGCGGCTAGGTCGCCTGACAAGTCGCCCCTGTGTGAACCGGCACTTAAATTCACCTTCACAGGCAACATCATCTGACTAATTCAGTCGCTCATTCTGTCCCTCATTCACCATGACTTCTTTCTATCCTATTGGATCAGATGCATGTAACTTGCTTATATTCTTACTCCTTTGTTACTTCTTATTTATGAAAAATAGAGAATTTTAAATACATTTTTTTGTATCCCGCATAACAGTTTCAACTGATGTTTGACCTTAAAAAAAGAAACAATAAAATGTAGGCCCTTTGTAATAATATTGGGACCCCAAAAATGTTGTAGATTATAGGTTCTATACCCAGGCTCCATACAGTGAGTGAGTGAGTGCTGGAGGAGGCACAGAGAGCCTGTAGATAGGATGAGACAGGAAAATATTGTTTTTTCTTATCTCTCTAGTTTCCTCTCACCCCTCCCCATATTTCTTTTATTTGTTTTATGTGGAATGACTTCTGAGAAATGAATATACTATCAATATAATACATTATCTAAAGCTATTTAGTTAAGAGTACTAAGAGCACTAATCAGAGGTGTAACTAGAACCTTCAGGGTCTAGATGCAAGAAACCATGAAGGGCTCCCCTGACCCCAAGCGGGGCCCTTCCCTCCGACCCTGGGGCCCTTTCCACTGATCTCAGGGCACTAAGACCCATTCACATGTTCTGCAGCGGACCCCCATCCTGCCTTCTTTGAGTACCTCATGGTGACGGATTGCCAGGGCCCGGTTGGAAGGGCTATATTTACAACCCTAATAGTTCCACCACTGGTGTCAGTGGGACTGTAAATGGTATCAATTAGTAGACTTTGTCAGTAATGCAGTGGACAGGGTCAGTAGGGCAGTGAATGGTGTGTCAGGGCTGGGTTCAGCCCTTCCTTCTCTGAGCTGGCCGCACAGCTGTCGGCTAATTGTCAGCTCCTATCTCTCGTGAAAAATGTATTAAAATGTGGTACAGCGCTGCACTAATGACAAACTGGGAAAGCGGCCAACACACCCATAGACTCAAGGGCAAAAATAACAGCGAAAAAATACAAAGTGTGGCGCTAATGGTAGCAATAAATGAAACTAGACATTAAGTAGTATCATACAATGACAATGTGAACCAAAATTGACACGTATACACAAGTGACAGTGACTAGTAAGTGAGCGGTTTTAGGCAAGTGTTTTTCTTATAGGTGTAGAGAAACTTTCAACCCAGTAGCCTGGTAGGTACGTGGACCATAGAGGATCAAAGGTGCACGGAAGTTTAAAAACAGTGCCAGGACCATCACCAGAAGCTATGGAGGCTTACCGGAAGTTGTGGCCTGAAATGGCATATGCCATACAGGTCAAAAAGGCTTAGTGACCAACAGGTCTAGACGAATTATCCGGTCAGAAGTTATCGTCACACAAACCATGGGGAGGAAAAATCGGTCAACACGACTTCCACATAGATAGATATACCACCGTAGACCATGCGAAAGATTCGTATTACATGTGAGGAATAAAAACACTCACATAGTGTAATAACGTAAAACTTGGATTTATTAAAAAAGTAACATTAAAAAACAGACTCACATTTTAGCAGATAAAATTTAGCGTATCAATCGTGTAGCGGTAGTTGTGAGGGATCCACCCGACATGTTTCAACTGAGAAGTCGTCTTCTGGGTTGAAACATGTCGGGTGGATCCCTCACAACTACCGCTACACGATTGATACGCTAAATTTTATCTGCTAAAATGTGAGTCTGTTTTTTAATGTTACTTTTTTAATAAATCCAAGTTTTACGTTATTACACTATGTGAGTGTTTTTATTCCTCACATGTAATACGAATCTTTCGCATGGTCTACGGTGGTATATCTATCTATGTGGAAGTCGTGTTGACCGATTTTTCCTCCCCATGGTTTGTGTGACGATAACTTCTGACCGGATAATTCGTCTAGACCTGTTGGTCACTAAGCCTTTTTGACCTGTATGGCATATGCCATTTCAGGCCACAACTTCCGGTAAGCCTCCATAGCTTCTGGTGATGGTCCTGGCACTGTTTTTAAACTTCCGTGCACCTTTGATCCTCTATGGTCCACGTACCTACCAGGCTACTGGGTTGAAAGTTTCTCTACACCTATATGAAAAACACTTGCCTAAAACCGCTCATGCACTGATGTCACGAATTTTTGGTGTTTTGGACTTTACATTAGATAACTGTTTATACACTGTTATCACATATTTCCTTTGATGTTTTGGATTATATTCAATATCTGTATTGTACACATATATTGATTTATTATTTTTGTTTACTAGTCACTGTCACTTGTGTATACGTGTCAATTTTGGTTCACATTGTCATTGTATGATACTACTTAATGTCTAGTTTCATTTATTGCTACCATTAGCGCCACACTTTGTATTTTTTAGCTCCTATCTCTCCACAGTTACTCAGCTGTTGATGATATCCTGCTCGTCAGTCCTGCCTACTTAAGCCGTCCAGTCCAGAGGTTCCCTGCCTTCGCCTTGTTCAACATCACAGAGAAATTCTCCTGCATTCATGTTTTAAGACTTCCCTTCTGGCTCCAGATCCTGCTTGCTGTTCCACTACATTGATCCCTGACTTCTGGCTTGGCTGACTATCCATTCTGGTTACTGAACTTTGGCTATGTTTTGACCAAGTTTGTTCCTTTTACTTTTATTATTAAACAAGTGTGATTTAACTGTACTTCTGTCTCGGTATGACAGTAGGCAAAGGCCATGTATTCAGAAGATGCAGCCAATCCACTTGTTGGTAATATTTTTTCCAGATTGGATGAACTGGATCACTGCATGGATCAGTTTGCCATGGCATTACAAACACTCCTCAGTTGCACAGCTCATCTGGAATTTCCCACTGTGGCCGCACCGGTACAACCTATATTGCAGGCCGACCCCGCTGCTGTTCCAGTCTCTGTTCAGGCACCCGCCTCGAGTATTACCTCTATAAGAGGTATGTCTGGTTTGGCTCAGCTTCCCCAGTGATTTGGGGGGGATCCAGTCCAATGCAGAGGGTTTCTCAACCAGGCCGAGATATACTTTGAGATGCTGCCCCAGGCATTTTCCACAGACAGAAGCAAAGTATGTTTCGTGATATCTTTGCTTTCTGAGAGAGCCTTAGCCTGGGCAAACCCTGTGGGAGATGCAAAAACCTGTTGTCTTGAGCTACCCTGAGTTTGTGGCTTTGTTTAAAAGGATATTTGATGTAACTGCATGCTCCGCTTCTGCTGCCAAGTACCTCATGTCCATTGTACAGAGTACGAGAACTGTTGCCGACTACGTAATTGAATTCCGTACTCTGGCAGCAGAGGTTGCGTGGAACAATGAGGCCCTTGTGCCTGATTTTTCTTATGGTCTCTTCTCGGATACCATCAAGGATGAGATAACAGCCCAAGATATACCCACTGAGCTGGAGAAGTTGATCACGTTTTCCATCTTCATTGACTCCAGACTCAGAGAAAGACTGTCTTTTAAGGAGCGCTCGCGGAAAGCCTCCTGAACGTTTGTTTCAAAGCTTTGCAGTCCCACCCATGCCTCCCTCACCTCCCATGCCTCCTGGTACTGAGTCGGTCAGTGAAGGTGAACCCATGCACTTGGGTTTCATGTGTCTCTCTGTGGATGAGAGAACCTTTAGGAGGAGGGAGAGACTGTGCCTTTATTGTGGCCAGGCAGGTCACTTTTTGAAGTCTTGTCCTATCCGTCCAGGGAACGCCCAAACCTTGAGGTCCTGTCACAGACAGACCTTAGGTGGCATTGTTTCATCCCCAGTTATCCAGAAGGATAAGCCCCTGGTTTTGGTCACCCTTTCTTGGGCTGAGTCGTCCGTCGAGATACAGGCTCAAATTGACTCTGGGGCTGCAGGCCTGTTCATTGATGCTGCCTTTGTATCGAAGCACTAGATTCTGCTGCAGCTGAGTGACACTCCACTTGCCATTGAGGCTCTTGACGGGAGACCTCTACAGCCTGTCCATGTGACTCATGAGACGGTTCCGTTGTCCATGGCCGTCGGGGCTCTTCACCATGAGATAATCCAATTCCAAGTCATTTCCTTACCTAAGTTTCTGCTGGTTATTGGTTATCCTTGGTAACAGAGGCACAAACCCTCTTTTGATTGGCTCTGTGCTGAGGTTCTCTCCTGGTCACCACAATGCAGTGAGACATGCTTCCAGAAGGTAGCCAAGGTCCTGTGCACCTCTTCACTCTCCTCCCTGTTGGAGGAGTACCGCGATTTTAGCGATGTCTTTGACAAAGGTCAAGCCGGTAGTTTGCCTCCACACTGGTTGTATGATTGCGCAATTGACCTTCAACCTGGTGCCATACCCCCTCATGGCCGGGTTTACCCTTTGTCAGTCTTGGAGGATAAGGCCATGGAGGAGTATGTTGTAGATGCACTTTCTCAAGGTTTTAGCCGCAAATCCTCATCTCCTGCTGGTGCTGGTTTCTTCTTTGTGAAGAAGAAGAGTGGTGAACTGAGACCTTGTATTGATTATAGGGGTCTCAATCATTTCACGATTAAGAATGCCTTTTCGATTCGGTTGATTACGGAATTATTTGACCGCCTCAAGGGAGCAAAGGTTTTCACGAAGCTTGATTTGAGAGAGGCATACAATCTCGTGAGGATTAAGGAGGGCGACGAGTGGAAAACTGCTTTTAATACCAGAACAGGGCATTATGAGTATCTCGTAATGCCTTTTGGCCTTTGTAACGCCCCGGCAGTTTTCCAGGAATTTATTAACAATGTTCTCCAAGATTTGTTGCAGTTTTGTGTGGTGGTTTATCTCGATGATATCCTCATATTTTTCAAGTCCCTGGAAAGCCACCACACAGATGTCTGTCATATGCTTCAGAAACTAAGAGAGAACAATCTCTATTGTAAACTGGAGAAGTGTGAGTTCCATCGTGAACAGGTTATATTCCTGGGTTATGTAATTTCCACTGCTGATTTTTCGATGGACCCAGAGAAACTTTCGGCAGTTCTACAGTGGCTCCGGCCCGTGCGTTATGTCCTCTGCAGTGTTTCCTGAGCTTTGCCAACTCTTATCAGAAGCTTATTCGTAACTTCTTGTCTCTGGTCAAGCCCCTGACTGATATGACCAGAAAGGACGGTAACCCACAGAGTTGGTCTCCAGAGTCTGTTAAGGCCTTTGAGAGTCTCAAGGCTGCCCTTGTTTCTGCTCCTGTGAGGGCACATCCTGATCCTACATTACCTTTTATCCTTGAGGTTGGTGCTTCTGAGACTGGTGTTGGTGCCCTTCTGACTCCTACCTCTGAGAGCGCTATGCATCCTTGTGGCTACTTTTCCAAGAAGGTACCACTGTGCCAGTTCTCATTCTTACAGACCATAAGAATCCTCACATTCTTGTCTGAGGCTAAATGCCTCTCTCCCAGAAGGGCGCGATGGGCTCTTTTCTTGTCATGCTTCAATGACATTGTCTCATTCTTACCCAGTACTAAGAATGTAAGGGCTGACACCTTGTCACAACAATTTTCCTCCACTTCCAAGATCGAGTTGGTTCCGGATCCTGTGATTCCTCCTGATCGTATTCTGGCTATGGTTCGCACCAGTCTCACTTCTCCTTTGGGTGACAAAATTCTTGCTGCTCAGGTTCATGCTCCTCCTGAGAAACCTTGTGACTGCTGCTTTGTCCCAGGGAGTCTCCGTACTGCTGTGCTCCAGACTTACCATTCTCCCAAGGCTGCTGGCCACCCTAGGAAGAATAAACTCTTTTGGGCCATTTCCCAACAATTCTGGTGTCCTAGTCTATGTGCTGATGTAACCACCTTCGTAGCTGCCTGTTCTGTGTGTGCTCAGAGTAAGATTCCACGACATCTTCCAGTGGGCCTCCTACAACCCATACCCAATGGAGAGAGGCCCTGGACCCAACTATCTATGTATTTCATTGTGGAGTTACCCAACTCCTAACTCTCTTATGTCTCATTGTATTCCACTTAAGAAGTTGCCCACTTCTAAGTAACTGGCTTTTGCTTGAGAGTTCTTTCGCTTACATGGGCTACCCATGGTGATTGTCTCGGACAGGGGTAGTCAGTTTGTGTCCCAGTTCTGGTGAGCCTTTTGTGCACAGTTGGGAATTCAGCTTGCTTTTTCCTCTGTGTATCATCCACAGTCTAAGGGGCTGCAGAACGAGCCAATCAGTCCTTGGAGCAATTCCTACGTTGCTATATTTCTGAACATCATAACAACTGGTCACACCTATTACCGTGGGCAGAGTTTTCTCACAATAGATCCTTGAATTCTGCTTCCATATTGTCCCAGTTTATGGTGAACTATGGTTTCCAACCTTCCATGTTGCCCGACTCATTTGTTCCACAGAGTATTCCTGCATTAGAGGAGCATCTCTGTGGTCTTCATTCCACTTGGGCACAAGTCCAGGAGGCGTTGCAACATGCTAATGATAGGTACAGACTCCTTCCTACCACTTTGGGGAAATGGTCCTTCTGGCTCCAGATCCTGCTTGCTGTTCCACTACATTGATCCCTGACTTCAGGCTTGGCTGACTATCTGTTCTGGTTACTGAACTTTGGCTATGTTTTGACTACGATTGTTCTTTTTACTTTTATTATTAAACAAGTGTGATTTAACTGTACTTCTGTCTTGGTTTGATTTCATGGTTTCTGACAATTGTGAAATAGGGATCAGGATTGGCAATGGTGACTGTTAGTAGATGCTTTTTATAACCAGAGGCTCCAGAAACTAATTAGATGCTTTGCAGAGTACAACCTGACTCAGCAAGCCCTAATGAAGAAAATAAGTCAATGAATTTTATAGACAGAAAACCATAATGCAAAGGAAACTAAAATCTAGCTATTTGAATAAAGCGTTTATTACCTATCACGGTGATATATTTTGTTCAGTCTGATGAATAAAACAATGTGCCGTGAATTCTAAACAGTAATTATTATATAAGTAAATGCATCTTGTTCGAAGAAACAAAATATTCACAAATAATAAGAATGTACAAGGGGGATGTAAACAAAACAGTTTCAAACATATAAAACATGCATAAGAAGACAGTACTAGTTATTTTTTCGAAGTACATAAATAAATAAATTAGTATTAGATGATAATGACTATGCTGATAGCAGAGTACAAAGCAGAGACAACTCAAGAGATAACTTTTTAAGTGGTCAGCCCTTCTTACCTATAACACAGCTATAAGGAAGGGAGAAAAATTAAAGCACTGCTCACATACTTAGCAAGCAAAGACATAACCTTACAGATATGTATTCATGCACACATTTGGTCGACTAGTATTTGCACAGACGTCTATCTATCTATCTATCTATCTATCTATCTATCTATCTATCTATCTATCTATCTATCTATCTATCTATCTATCTATCTATCTATCTATCTATCTATCTAGGAGTTGCAACCAAAAACCAGTTTAGGTTAACACCTTAAAGCCAAAGCAAATCAAATTCAGGTTAAAGCATATTCCTTGTAACTTGTTTCTGAATTTGCAGACCTAAAAAAGAATTTGAAAATTGGGTAAGTATGCTAGATCCTTAGATTGTGGCACAAGTATAATGACGTGAATGGTGTACATTTACCTGCATGAACTGAACTAGCAATACTTACTTTACATGTTTCTGAGCCAGCTTAATGGTACTGTAAAAATAGCTATTGGTACCGAATAGATGTATTAAGGGATTTCCCTGATAACCTTCAGCACAAGCATCATCCAGACAGAACCATGGAGGTAAGTGTAAAGCCTTTCCCATTCCTAGGGCTCTTCTTCAAATATCAATAGCTTTTACTGGAGTAGGAATCCCTTCATTAAAATTAGGGGCATTGATAAATATTGGAATGTCCTTAAAAATGGCACAGAAGACATCTTTATTCCCTCTACCCCCCCCCCCCCCCCCCCCACACACACACACACAACTTACCTGATACTGGGTTGTCCTTATTGTTAATCCTTCTCCTTGACATCATCACGAGAAGGCTGTCTATTCCAGTTTAGACAGCCACCTCCCGATGACGCACTCTGCCAGGCCTGCCGCTGCTTTCTTAATGAATGCAAGCCAATTCCTCTTGGGATATGCATGCTATATATCCCAGGAGGCCCTTGGAGTGCAGAACATCATTCTGGCACAGGGCTGAATAGAGGAGGAGGTTAGCTGGAATGTGATCATGAGCAAAAAAGGTAAAATAAAAAGGGGGGTAGCGGCTGTTCATCTAGCAAAGCAAATTATTATTTCACAAAGTAAATATCAGTAAATAAAGTAAATCTGTGTTTCTTGTGAATAACTAATCATGTGCAATGGAAATTTTAAAAAAAACTATTTTTAGTAAGCACTTGATTTGATACAAGCCAGTTGATGTGGTTTTCTTGACTTGTCATTTTTTATTCACATAGAAGTCCAAACAAATGTAAAATATGCCAATGGATCTATTCATGTATAAATAGAAAACATGAAGCATGTATAAATGTTGTTAGCTTAAGAACCTGAAATCTGTCTTTATATTAGCTTATCATAATCTTTTTCACACTAGGCTGAAAGTGGGAGGGCTAGTAAAGTCAACCTATCTGGCTCTATCTCATTGAACAGTGCTTTCAGTCTTAAAGTGTTCCAATGGGAACTCACTTATGGATGGGAAGAACACAAAAAAGACCGCAATACTCTGCTATGGCTCTCTCATTATTCAAATAGCAGGTTGTGGATGAGTTTGTACCACTAGCTCAATTTCTGGGGATGAGCATGGTGAATTGTGAATGTAGTGAACACTATTATTAACATTATACAGGATATATATAGCACCGACAGTTTACGCAGGGCTTTACAACATAAGGGCAGACAGTACAATTACAATACAATTGAATACATTAGGAATTAGAGAGCCCTGCTTATTCAAGCTTACAATCTAAGAGGGAGAGTCAAGAGATACAAGAGGTAATACGTGTGGCGGATGGGTCACTGGAGAAAATAAGTGTGCACTTCTTAGGTGGGGGCCAGATAGGCTTCTTTGAAGAGATGAGTTTTCAGAGATCATCTGAAACTGGACAGAGTAGGAGATAGTCAGACAAATTAAGGTAGAGAGTTTCAGAGGATGGGAGAGGCTCTGGAGAAGTCCTGGAGGTGAGCTTGGGATGGAGGAACTAGAGAGCAGGGGGTCTTGGAAGGAATGAAGAGAATGATTTGGTTGTAAGCCAGTGGAGGGATTCACAGAGCGTTTTTTAAGGTGGATGAGCTTGGCAACAGTATTCATAATGGACTGATGGGGGGATAGTCTATTTAAAGGTAAGCTAATGAGGAGTGAGTTACAGTAGTTGAGGCGAGAGATGACCTGGGAGGGAATTAGAAGCTTTGTGGTGTCATGGGTTAGGAAGGGGCATATCTTGAAGATGTTGCAAAGGTTGAGGTGGCAAGCTATGGACAGTGATTGGATGTGAGGCTGAAAGGGAGTTCAGAGTCCAGGACCACACCTAGGACCTTGGCTTGGGGGAGTGGGTTCAAAGTTGAGCTGTTGATTTTGACAGAGCAATCAGGGAAAGGGACACATGGGGGAGGAAAAGTTATGAGCTTAGTTTTGGATAGATTTAGTATGAGGAAGTGGTGTGACATGCAGGCTGATATGTCTGTTAGTAAGTTGGTGATGCTTGAGGAGACTGATGGAGTGAGCTGAGGGGTAGAGATATATACAGTATTTGGGTGTCATTGGCATAGAAGTGGTATTGAAAGCCATGGGAGGCAATCAACTGACCCAGGGAGGAGGTGTAGATTGAGAATAGGTGAGGTCCCAGAACAGAACCTTGGGGAACCCAGACAAAGAAAGGAAGAGGAAAGGAGAAAGTAGAATTGTAAGTGACACTGAAGGAAGGTAGGATGAGAACCAGCTAAGAGTACAGTCATGGAGGCCAAAGGAGTGAAATTTTTTGAGGAGGAGGGGTGGTCCACTGTGTCAAAGACAGAAGAGAGGTCTAGGGGGAGGAGTACAGAATAGAGTTCATTAGTTTCAGCCATTAGAAGGTCATTTGTGAGTTTAAGGAGAGCAATTTCTGTGGAGTGTTGAGGAAAAATCCAGACTGAAGGAGAAGAAGTTTGTTCTCAGTCAGATGGCCGCTCAGTCAGTTGTAGACCAGATGTTCAAGGAGTTTGGAGAAAAAGTGGAGTAAGAAGGGCGTAGGTTGTTAAGATTGGTGGGGTCCAGTGAGGGCTTTTAAAGAATGGAAGTGAATAGTGCATGTTTTAGAGAGTTGGGGAATGTTGGGGAAGATGTGAGTTAGAGTTAGAGAGTAAAGAATAGAGCCAGATGGTGAGCATAGCATTTGCGAGGGAATCAGGATCCAGGGGGCAGGTGGTTAGATGGGCCTTTAGGTGGGGTTTTAAGTGGAGGAGATCTCCTCCCAAATTGTATGAAACTCATTTTATAAGTGATTGGTGATCTCGTGGGCAATGAGTGAGTTAGTGGGTGGAGGCAGTGGAGGACGGATTAGAGAGTTAAAGGTAGAGAAGAGTTGGCAGGGACTGGATGAGAAGGTGTTAATGAGAACACTAGAAGTATAGCAAGTAGAATATGTGCGAAATAAAACTTAAATATTGAGTAAAAGATTGTATCCACCCAGTTCTGTTTTAGGATTACAGCATTTGTTAACTAGCGTGTTTACTACAGGTACACATACTAATTTGCCACGTACAGTTCTTGCCAATGTTGCTAATAGCAAAATTAGCTATCACTATATGTACAACAAGCTTTACAGTAAAGCACACATGAACTGGATAACTGATATTCAAAAAGTTTGATCAAGTCCCTAAAACTTCCATGCATAAACTGGAATTACAGAAATACAAAAGACAAATTAAAACATACTGAAAGAAAAATACATAAGCACAATAAAAATCTTGTACAAAAAAAGTCTAACAGAAACTCTATTCGCTTCAAAACAATTTGGATAAACTCCATTCTGTTCTTGTTGCCAGCCAGCATGATGGCACTAAATTGAAGGCGCAGACCAAAAGGTTGCTCGTTTAAATAATTTTATTCAGAGAAAGAAAAGCTTTATTTCTTTGACATACAAATGCCAAGTGAAGGCCGATGTCTATCAAAATTTCATGACTAGTGAATTGAAGACGAAAAGAAAAGCTTCAGCTGGAATATTGTTGAAGTGTTGATTCAGTTTGTGATTCCACGTTAATGGAACCTTTAAAAGAAAGGCCACATGATGTAAAATTCAAATGGAGCATAAATACGGGCACTGTTGGTGGAGAATGCATAATTTATCTGTAAACAGTTGATAACCTGATAAACTCATACATGAACGAGAAAGGTTAAGCAATAGGTGAATTCATAAAGGTCAAAAATGCTCAAAAAAGTAAGAAATGCCATATCCATTCCTAGCTGTAGATGTGCAGACTATTGATTTTATTTTGAGCTTTGAAACATGTTGCTTGCAGCATTTTATTGTTGTTTATTTTTATATTTATTATTGTATTTAATACAGTAAATTTAAAACTATATAAATATATTGTTAGCATAACTGTATCCCCCTCAATAAAGGATTACATAATTCAAACAGTCCAAAAAGGAGGATATTTTAAATATAATAAAATAAAATAATAATGCGCCAACTAAAACAGAAAAAAGCTGCCAACACAACAATCAGACTAATTGTGATTAAAATGTAGGATAAAGTAAGTGTGGCGCTAAATAGTTATGTGCGTTATTGGGCAAAGCCTGACAGAATGGAAATCCGTGAGGACAACAGCTCAATAAAGTATATTTAATGAAACACCAAATAGCTTGTGTAGTATACTCGTGGAAGTAATAAATGAATTAAAAAATATGTGAATAGATAGATCAGAAAAGAATCTAGCTTGTATTATAGGTCAACAACAATAGGATCAACTCGCTATAAATCATGTGAAAAGGTGAGTGGAGAAATTCTTCCCCATAAATCTCAAATCAAAAAGTGATAAATTAAACAAAAACTTGTGAATAGTGTAGTGACACACATGAGAAGTATAGAAATATGAAACACCATAGCAACATATATTGCTGTCACGGCCAAAAGTCCGGCGGAAAATTATGGAAATCTAGTATAACTATAGTCCAATGACAAATAGAAAGTTTGTGGCTGTCAGGAGGAATGGTAAAAGGCCTTAAATCCGGGGATGGCGTCCACAG
Source organism: Lithobates clamitans (assembly GCA_037952925.1). Classification (NCBI taxonomy): domain Eukaryota; kingdom Metazoa; phylum Chordata; class Amphibia; order Anura; family Ranidae; genus Lithobates; species Lithobates clamitans. The sequence continues at coordinate 3,203,842 of JBBGZY010001420.1, forward strand.
GATAAGGAGCTCTGCATGTATAGAGACGGGATAGGCAAAAATACTCTTACCAGAAGTGGTGGACCCCTCGGCCAGCGGCCTGGGGGTCAAACAGGCTTAGAATAGGGAAGAGGGTTCCACAGCAGTTGGAGATGTTGGGAGGAATCCGCAACACTCACCCACCGGCCTCTCTGGTTGTAACGACTCCCGGTCTCCGAGGGGTCAATCAAGAACTGCTCACAGGAAAGCCGCTTCCGAAAACCAGATATAGATCCTCAAAAAATGGGGTTCAAAAAAGAAGACCTCCCCATAGTGTAAATCCGCTTATTGAGAAGCATTTATTTGAAGATCAAAAGCTAAACAGCACACCATGACCTAAACATCACAGTCAGGTATAAAGCAATAAAAAGCGCTATAAAATAAAAGTGGCAAGACAGGCATATACAAAAAAAGTATCAATTGCACATTTATAAATCTTTATCAGTTTATATCTCTGCATATAAAAAAGGAAAACTTCTTGAACAGTTATCTATTGTTCTAGTTAAAACCAGAGAAAAGGGGAGGGGAAGCGAGGGGAGAAGAGATCAGCGCTGTGCAGGGCTGCATCTTTTCTCCCCTTACTTCCTCTTTACACAGCATAGGAGCAGCAGAAGGAGCCATTGGCTCTTTGTGCTGTCAATCAGATGCAGTGAGGAGGAAGTGGGGGACGGGCCTAAGTCCCGCTGTGTAAGTCTATGGTGGGCGGCTCTGTAGATACACAGGTTGGGAGTGCGGGGACTACACTCTCCCGGCTATGGTAATCCCTCAAAAGAAGAGGAGGAGCCAAGATTGCTGCCAGGGACTCCAGAAGAGGGAGGATTGGGGCCACTCTGTGAAAAACCACTGCACAAAGCAGGTAAGTATAACATGTTTACTATTTTAATTAAAAAAAAACAAATTTGAGTTTAGTATCACTTTAAAGTGGCATTCCACCCACTTTTACAACTCTTCAGCATACCTCACTAAACTGTGCACTGTAAACGAATTGGATATTTTTAATTTTTTTTCTCAGCACCTACTGTACATCTGCTGTATTCATTTTTCACTTCCTCCTCCCTGGCCGTGGCCCATCGCATCATTTCCTGTTTGCAATGCCTTCTGGGAAGGGGCGGCAACTTCCTCTGACACTGCCGTTGCTATGGAAACCTGACCTGAAACCTATTACACTGCTTGTGCTGCACTGAGCATATGCGAGATCTGCAAGGATGAGATCCAGGAAGAAATACAGTCTGGCTTCAGATGCCCACACTTGAGATGGCCACGGCCTGCTGTAAGTTTATAAAATAACAAACTACTGCTATAAACTAACAAAACAGACCTTAGTTTACAGACTAACTTTACTAGAATACATTAAGCTTGTGTATTATAGGGGTATTTTTATTTAAAAAGTATAATTTCGGCCGGAACACCACTTTAAGCGGCCGATTATTCCAACAGCAAGGCCTTCCCACCAGTCATCACACCAGAAGCCCTTGCCTTGATTTTGGAGCCCTCTCCGTAACTGCTGTTGTGTAACCCAGACCCATTCTCCAATGCAGAGAGCATCACGGAGGCCCCACCAGAGAAGCAACCTCTGACATTAAGAGATGCTAAGCTGCCGGCCCACTTTAAAGTCATGCTGCAAAGTGAGCTCTCTGCAGCTACTGCCAAGCTTGCTGCAAACCTGACCAAGGATATCAGGGAACTGGAGAATAACACCAATGCCACTTAATAACTGCTCATGGCTTCCAATACCACTTATACGCTGATGACACCCAAATCTATCTGTCTACTCCTCACCTCACTCCTTCAGTCTCCTCTCACATTACTAACTTACTAACTGACATATCAGCATGGATGTCGCACCACTTCCTTAAACTAAATCTCTCTAAAACTGAGCTATTAATATTCCCCCCCGCCCGTGCCCCCCTCCATGACTTTTCCATCAAAATCAACAATGCGACCATCAGTCCCTCCCCTCACGCCAGGGTACTAGGTGTAAAACTAGACTCTGACTTGTCATTTCAGCCTCAAATCCAATCGCTGTCAAAAGTTTGTAGAATTCACCTCCGTAACATCTCTAAAATTCGCCCTTTTTTAACAAATGAAACCACCAAGCTCCTCATTCACTCCCTTGTTATCTCTCGTCTTGACTATTGCAACTCCCTTCTCATTGGCCTACCGCTCCATAGGCTATCCCCTCTTCAGTCTATCATGAATGCTGCTGCCAGACTTATCCACCTTACCAACAGCTCAGTGTCTGCCAACCCTCTTCTTCAATCCCTACACTGGCTCCCAATCACCCAGCGAATTAAATTCAAAATTCTAACCACAACATACAAAGCCATTCACAACTCTGCCTCAAGCTACATCACTAATCTTGTCTCCAAATATCACCCAAATCGACCTCTCCGCTCTTCTCAAGACCTCCTGCTTTCAAGCTCTCTCATCTCCTCCTCCCATGCTTGTCTCCAGGATTTCTCCAGAGCCTCTCCCATCCTCTGGAACTCGCTACCTCCATCTATCCGGCTATCCCCTACTCTTGCTACCTTCAGGCAATCCCTGAAAACTCATCTCTTCAGGAAAGCCTATCACGTCTCCAACTAATCTCCTACCACTTCCACCAGCTCATTCCCCACAGTTACAACCTTTTGTACCACCTGCCCCACCCTATTCGATTGTAAGCTCTTCTGAGCAGGGCCCTCTTAATCCTATTGTATTGTATTGTATTATAACTGTATTGTCTCCCTTTTATATTGTAAAGCGCTGCGTAAACTGTTGGCGCTATATAAATCCTGAATAATAATAATAATGCCCTGGAGGATAAAATGTATGCAACGGTAATCAAATGAATAAGACCTGGCAGACATTAAAAAAGAGCTGAAAGCAGCCCTTTTATGTCTCAAGGACTTTGAAAATAGATTTCACAGGGGCAATCTGTGCCTTTGAGGTATCCCAGAAACCATTACTGATCTCACCTTTTCAGGAACTGGTGTCAACCGATTAAGCAGTTGGAGTTTGACCATATACACACTGCATTGGGACCAAGCAGAACAGATGGCCCACCCAGGGGCATCATTATCAATTTAACTTTTTATCATTCCAAAGAAACCCTCCTGATGGTGGCACATAATTGTCATTGTCACATTGTCAACTGTTCACAGATTTAGCCCCGACAACTATCCAGAAACGCAGACAGATGAAACCTTTCACAACAGCTCTCCTGCAAGAGCAAATCAAGTACAAGAGGGGCACCCCCTTTTAGTTGATCTTTACTTATCAGGGGCAAAGTCACTTGATGAGTAACCCAGAATAATTCAAGACCTCCCTCAAAGTGTTGCACTTTCTGCCAGCAGGAGAAGGAGCCAATAGCCCAGTCAGACCCTCCAACTTTCAACCCTCTCTTGAGCCACCTATGGGAGAAAGCTGTGGGCCATAAGTGCTCCCTCCCCTTCATTCTTTGAATGTCCAGCCTCCCATTCTTAGACCTGGGCTGAACCCAGGAGGCATAAGACTGATATTAATTTTATTTACAGGGTTTAGCCTGTGGGCGATGACTGGCCTCTTTTTTATTTGGCTTGGTTGATGTTTCTGTTTGATGTGGTATCTCGCAACTCCCACATTGAGCCATATTATTTGTGGTTTTCTGGCTTCTATTACTAGCTGTAATTGTCTTTTACATTTAATGAGTCCTGGTAGGATGCCGGGGAAAAGCAGCTGACATGTCCATAATGGAGGGTCCCCAGATATCATTATTGTTCATTTGCTTAGGAGACTCTCTACCTATTGACACTATAAGATGCCTGTTGTCCCACCTATGTTATCACTTGCTGGGACCTAGTACAGCATTCTCTCTAGATAACATTGGGGGCATTTGTACTGTCCTGACATTCAGTACATTTGGATTGATGGATTTTTAAAATCTATATAGCATAGTTTGTAGACATGATAACTTTCACACAAACCAATTAATATACACTTATTGGGATTTTTTTCCAAAGACATGTAGCAGAATACATTTTTGGTCTAAATTTATGAAGAAATTTGATTTTATTGGATATGTTTTATAATAAAATGTAGAAAATACTGGGGTTTTTGTTGAGAATGTTTGGGGTTTTTCCTTATAAATAGCAAGTAATAAAAAAGCCAGTGGTGATCAAATACCACCAAAAGAAAGCTCTGCTTTTGTGAAAGAAAATATATAAATTCCAGTTAGGTAGTCCAGTGCTGAATAGCAAAAAATGGCCTGGTCATGAAGTGGGTAAAACCTTCCAGAGGTGAAGTGGTTAATCAGGAACTAACCACAATTGTTTGCTTTTACATAATGACTGTGCACTAATGAGTGCTTTAGGGATTTAGCACTTCTAAAAAATATGTCATGTTTTATTGTCATATGTCATATGTTTATTTTGTTAAATTATGCCAACTATATTTAGTAATTTTTCCAACAATTGAGTTCCCCCGATTTTGCTTGCTAGGTATGTTGTTTGTAGACCAGTTCATTCCCAGATTTATCTTTCGCCTTTATCTTTTGTATTGGCTATACAGAATGAAGTTATTTAACTGTTTGCCGACCAGCCATCGCAGTTGAACTGCGGCAGAATGGCACGACTGGGCGAAACGACGTTACCTTACATCGCTTCGCCTTTTGGCCACTAGGGGCGAGCATGCGCCGGCTGGGCGAAACAATGTTACTTTGCATCGCTTCGCCTTTTGGCCGCTGGAGGTGCAGGCACGTGCCTGCAGAGTGTCCCCAGAGCCGATATGAGTTCCCGGTGGGCTTGTGACAGAGCGAGAACCAGGATATGTGTAGGTAAACACACAAATCCTGGTTCTTTCAGGGGAGTAGAGACAGATCGTGTGTTCATACTAAGTATGAACACTGATCTCTTTCTCCTCCTAGACAGTCCCATCCCCCCTACAGTTAGAACACACCTAGGGAACACAGTTAACCCCTTGATCGCCCCCTAGTGTTAACCCCTTCCCTGCCAGTGACATTTATACAGTAAGCAGTACATTTATCGTTGTATAATTGTCCAAAATGTGGTCCCAAAAATATGTCAAAAGTGTCCAATTTGTCCGCTGCAATACCGCAGTCCCGATAAAAATTGCAGATCACCGCCATTACTAGTAAAAAAAAAAAAAATAATAATAAAAATGCCATAAATCTATCCCCTATTTTGTAGACGCTATAACTTTTGTGAAAACCAACCAATATACGCTTATTGCGATTTTTATTACCAAAAATATGTAGAAGAATACATATCGGCCTAAACTGAGGAAAAAATTAGCTTTTTTTAAAAAAAAATGGGTATATTTATTATAGCAAAAAGTACAAAATATTGTGTTTTTTTTTTTTTTGTTTATAGCGCAAAAAATAGAAACCACAGAGATGATCAAATACCACCAAAAGAAACCTCTATTTGTGGGAAAAAAAGTACGTCAAATTTGTGTGGGTATAATGTCGCATGACCGCACAATTGTCAGTTAAATCAACGCAATGCCGTATCGCAAAAAATGGCCTGGTCATTGAGCAGCCAAATCTGCCGGGGCTGAAGTGGAAAAAAAAAAGGCACCTGAGGCACATATTATGCATATATTATGCTATTTGCCTCTGGCTTTTTTTTCAATATTTTATAGATTCTTATAGCGTTCTTTATCCCTATGAATATACAATATATGGTAAGATCGAGAAAAGGCAATTTTTTCTTTATCAAAGTTTATATTAAATAACAAATTATTGTCATTCACATTTAACCTGTTCAATAACTGTTCTGTACTGGTCCATATGATAAGAATGATCTCTATGTAACTAAGCATTGGTAACCATGTGGCAATTCTCATCACTAAAAATTGTTTGCTCCTTCCCCCCAGGCAGAGGTTGGCATATGATGGGGCACACATAGTCCCCATCACCATTTCCTGCACCTCAAGGTCATAAGGGACCCCCAAAAATAAATATGTATAATTATTCAAAATTAACTCCAGTTAATGGATCACAAATAAGTACTATTATTTTTTCCATAAATTATTAACCACAGAAAGAAACCCTATCATTGGAAATATTAAAGTAAAGAGCCAATAAAGTGCCTCCACATTTATAGCTGCTAGTAAAACATTTTTAGAATGTTATATGCTTTCAGATGATTTAAGAGAAGTAAAAAGTATCCTGTGTATATGAAAATAAACTTTCAACATGTGGGGCATATGTTGCTGTTGATTAACTTACTTGCTTTCCCTGTATAGGAGCTAAAGGCCTGAAATAATAGGCTACCCTGGAGGAGTGGATCTTAGGAAGTACATAAAATGTAGGTTCTGTGGAACAAGGCATCTGTGCTTTTTGCAATACTTGTTCTCCCCACTCCTTCATCCATTATTACCAAAATCCTGAAATGCTTTAATGTTATGTCTAGTTATCAGTCTATACCATTTCTCATTGCCAAGAATCTTCTCATACATTTCTTCATATTGCTGATCCTGCAACGTTAGTATATAACCTCCACTTTGAGGGTTTAATAAAAAGATTCTGATATTTAATCAACTTCTGGATTGCTATTAACTGCAATCCCAATGTATTCTTAGCTGTTTTTATCATTTCCAACACAATTTCCATCACTTAATACCTCTTGAGCAAAACATGAGAAATGGTATATTGTCTGTAAAGAGGGAAACATTTTACTTTTGCATAATTTGAAAGTAAGCCTAAATCATTTTCTCATAGCAATGTCATCCTCTATCCAATCTTATTCCACTGCAATGTTACCTTCCTCACCAAGGTGAGCTAGATCCCACAGGGCTCTGTATTCCTGTCTCGTTAGTTCATTGCAGTCTTCAAATTTATTTTGAGACTCGACAGCTGTTTTTATCATGTTGATACTTTAAATTGAATTTTCCTTTCAAAGAGGTGAATTCCTATGACAATCACCCATCACATCTGTGTTGGAAGTGAGTTTTTGTATCATTTAATCTCAGTTTATGTGCCTAAAGGTTTATTAGGATAAAACTCTTCCTCTTTGGTCGCTGCATAATTGACCACTATGTACCCCACCACTTTTACCAGTCTGTCTAAAGGGATCAAATTCGTTTTCATATGAACTTAGTTGTTTGGGATCTTGCTGCTGTGAAACAAAAAGGAAGTAGACCAAGAGGACATATTATCTGTGTGTAATCCTCAATTAGGTTCATTAGGTTCTTTGTTGAACCCCATGATATTGGAGGAAATAGGTTTATAAAATTCATAGGCCTTGATTTATTGATTGCTTGATTCAGTTATTTTTTCACAATGCCTTGAACCTTAATAATTTATACCTTCAACTCTGTTTCTTTGTCTGGATAACAACTAAATCCTTAAAAAACAAACTAACATGCTTTACTCTTGCAGCATTGGTATGGTATTGGTATCCCATGTTGGCTCTAAACCTGAGAACTGAGTGATCACTTGACTGCTGATCGCTCAGTACTTAGTTTGCTCAGAGTGAAGAGCAGAAACTGTCAGTCACTGCTTTTGCTTTCTGCTCTCCTCCTCTAACGCTCACTGTAGCACTGGGCTGGGAGAGGACAGACTTAGCTGGCTCTGGCTCCCAGCATCACAGTGAAAGTTAGAGCCAGCTGTCAATCAGACAGCTGGGTGGATCCTGACAACTATCTCGAGGTCCTTCCAGAGCCTGCAGAAGCTGCCATGTCAGTTGATAGTAGACAATAGCCCACTGTCAGCCAGCTCTGAGTCACTGAAAAAGTAAGTACCCTTGTCACGTACCTGGTTTAAAGAGCCTGAAATGATGAAGAAGACTTCTCTAACATCTTTGACTCAGGGCCCTTGGTAGAGTGAACAGGAGGCACAGGAGTGCACAGTGACACAAGTGCCTGTAGGTTTTTCTAGTGGCAGCATAGGTATCCAGGCAGGGGAAGTCATCTGTGGTCCTTTATACAGTGGGTGAGCTGGGTAGCAGCTGATGGGCAGACTGGTGCTGGCAACAGCAGACAGGCGAGGCGTAGGCTGGTAGCAGGCAGAAAGTAATAGAGTCAGGCAAGCTGGATCATACACAAGCGGGCAGACCAGGTACAGATGCGTAGGCGAGAGAGAAGTTAGGATGCAGGCCAGGGTCAGTAGCAGATCAACAAGACAGCAGTAATAGGAGCTGGCAATAGCAGATGTCAGGAGAGGAGCCAAAGTCAGTGCAGGCGGAGTTCTAGGCCATACTTCTCTTTTAATTTATCAGTTTCTTCAATGTCTATTTTTAGCAATTTCTCCTTATAATACCTGCTAATCATTGACATCATATGCCATTGAGACCATATGTCAAATTGTCTTTTTGAAACAGACTGTAAACAGTATATATTGATATGGATAAAAACACTATAGGAACCATTCTTTACCAAAAAGAAATGGCACCAAATATTATATTACATGCCCTAAGTGTTCATCATAATTTTTTGATTAAGTCCATTCCTTATAGCCATCTGATAAAGCACATTTTGAATTGGAAGTGGCTAAATTGTGTGCAATGTTAGGACAGAGATGTTACAGTAACAAGAATATAAAAACAGCTTATCCAAAGATAATTCTAGGATGAAGTGATCTACAAACAAGCGCAAGCAAAAACAGGAAACTCGATTGTTAGAAAAATTACTAAATATAATAATCAACATCCAAAGATTAGACAAATGATGTCACAATATTGGCATCTTTTATAAATAGACCCTTTGTGACAGTTTTTGAATAGATCCACTAATGTAACTATTAAGAGGGCTAGCTCCCTACAGGACTCATTAGTGCTCAATAATTATGAAAAATAAAAAAGATGTGACTAGTACCCAATTAAAGACACTTTTAAATGTGGCACAAATAATCAAAATAGTTACATCCATACATACATCAAAACAAATTAGACTTCCTAATGAGGATCTATATATACTGAAAAACTCTATTAACTGTTCTACAACAGGGTTGTTTATTTAATGCTTTATAAATGTGATGCTTAAAAAGTAGAAAAAGCAAGAGCGAATTGTGGAGGAAAATATGTGATAATTTTCCACAATAACACAACATGTTGAATATAACCCCAGTAAAGCATAATTCCTTGCATTAGCTCATAATAATATTCCAAAAAAGGCGGGGGTTAGCTTATTATTGCAATCTGCATGTAAGTGGGTAAAAACATCAAAGGCCACTGAAGATTCAGGCCTTCCTGAACAAAATAGTTTTGTTCAATTTCTGTAATTCATGTTTTGTCATTATGATTGATGTTATATATGATGCGTTTCACTTATTTGTAACTTTGTTATATGGTTGACACCAGGGGCGTTGCTAGGTCTACAAAAGATCTGCGGCTAGATATATATATAACATTATATAGTATCATTACATCAGGGTCCCCAGAGAGCTTGCCATGTCATCTGCCACCAGATGTGGATTGTTGCATACAGAGAGGCTAGGGTATATATAAGACAGGCTAGGATATACAGAGAGGCTAGTGGAATATACAGAGAGGCTGGCGTATATACAGGGAGGCTGGGTATACAGAGAGGCTGGGTATACAGGGAGGCTGGTGTATACAGAGAGGCTGGTGTGTATACAGAGAGGCTGTGTATATTCAGGGAGGCTGGTGTATATACAGAGAGGCTGGGTATACAGAGAGGCTGGTGTATACAGGGAGGCTGGGTACATACAGAGAAGCTGGGTATACAGAGAGGCTGGTGTATATACAGAGAGGCTGTTGTATACAGAGTGGCTGGGTCTATACAGAGAGCCTGGGTATACAGGGAGGCTGGTGTATATGCAGAGAGGCTGGGTATACAGGGAGGCTGGTGTATATACAGAGAGGCTGGTGTATATACAGAGACGCTGGTGTATATACAGAGAGGCTGGGTATACAGGGAGGCTGGTGTATATACAGAGAGGCTGGGTATACAGAAAGGATGGGTTTACAGAGAGGCTGGTGTATATACAGAGATACTGGGTATACAGAGAGGCTGGTGTATACAGAGGCTGGTGTATATACAGAGAGGCTGGGTATACAGGGAGGCTGGTGTATATACAGAGAGGCTGGTATATATACAGAGAGGCTGTTGTATACAGGGAGGCTGGGTATATACAGAGAGGCTGGGTATACAGGGAGGCTGGTGTATATACAGAGAGGCTGGTATATATACAGAGAGGCTGGTGTATATACAGAGAGGCTGGGTATACAGAGAGGCTGGTGTACATACAGAGAGGCTGGTGTATACAGAGGCTGGTGTATATACAGAGAGGCTGGGTATACAGAGAGGCTGGGGTATACAGAGAAGCTGGTGTATTTACAGAAAGGCTGGTGTATATACAGAGAGACAGGGTATACAGAGAGGCTGGTGTATATACAGAGAGACTGGGTATACAGAGAAGCTGGTGTATACAGAGAAGCTGGTGTATACAGAGAGGCTGGTGTATATACAGGGAGGCTGGTGTATATACAGAGAGGCTGGTGTATATACAGAGAGGCTTGGTATTCAGAGAGGCTGGTGTATACACAGAGAAGCTGGGTATACAGAGAGGCTGGTGTATTTACAGAGACACTGGGTATACAGAGAGGCTGGGTATACAGAGAGGCTGGTGTATATACAGAAAGGTTGGTGTATATACAGAGAGGCTGGGTATACAGAAAGGCTGGTGTATATACCGAGAGGCTGGGTATACAGAGAGGCTGGGTATACAGAGATGCTGCTGCATACAGAGAGGCTGGTGTATATACAGAGAGGCTGGGTATACAGAGAGGCTGGTGTATATACAGAGAGACTGGGTATACACAGAGGCTGGGTTTACAGAGAGGCTGGTGTTTATACAGAGAGGCTGGTGTATATACAGAGAGGCTGGGTATACAGAGGCTAGTGTATATACAGAGAAGCTGGGGTATGTAGAAAGGCTGGTGTATATACAGTGAGGCTGGTGTATATACAGAGAGGCTGGGTATACAGAAAGGCTGGGTTTACAGAGAGGCTGGTGTACATACAGAGAGGCTGGTGTATACAGAGGCTGGTGTATATACAGAGAGGCTGGGTATACAGAGAGGCTGGGGTATACAGAGAGGCTGATGTATATACAGAGATGCTGGGTATACAGAGAGGCTGGTGTATTTACAGAAAGGCTGGTGTATATACAGAGAAACAGGGTATACAGAGAGGCTGGTGTATATACAGAGAGACTGGGTATACAGAGATGCTGGTGTATACAGAGAAGCTGGTGTATACAGAGAGGCTGGTGTATATACAGGGAGGCTAGTGTATATACAGAGAGGCTGGTGTATATACAGAGAGGCTTGGTATACAGAGAGGCTGGTGTATACACAGAGAAGCTGGGTATACAGAGAGGCTGGTGTATTTACAGAGACACTGGGTATACAGAGAGGCTGGGTATACAGAGAGGCTGGTGTATATACAGAAAGGTTGTTGTATATACAGAGAGGCTGGGTATACAGAAAGGCTGGTGTATATACCGAGAGGCTGGGTATACAGAGTGGCTGGGTATACAGAGATGCTGCTGTATACAGAGAGGCTGGTGTATATACAGAGAGGCTGGGTATACAGAGAGGCTGGTGTATATACAGAGAGACTGGGTATACAGAGAGGCTGGTGTATATACAGAGAGGCTGGTGTATATACAGAGAGGCTGGTGTATATACAGAGAGGCTGGGTATACAGAGAGGCTAGTGTATATACAGAGAAGCTGGGGTATGTAGAAAGGCTGGTGTATATACAGTGAGGCTGGTGTATATACAGGGAGGCTGGTGTATATACATAGAGGCTGGTGTACATACAGAGAGGCTGGTGTATATACAGAGAGGCTGGTGTATATACAGAGAGGCTGATGTATATACAAAGAGGCTGGGTATACAGAGAGCCTGGTGTATATACAGAGAGGCTAGGTATACAGAGAGGCTGGTGTATATACAGAGAGGCTGGGTATACAGAGAGGCTTGTGTATATACAGAAGGGCTGGTGTATATATAGAGAGGCTGGTGTATATACAGAGAGGCTGGTGTATACAGAGAGGCTGGTGTATATACAGAGAGGCTGGTGTATACAGGAAGGCTGGGTATATACAGAGAGGCTGGGTATACAGGGAGGCTGGTGTATATACAGGGAGGCTGGGTATATACAGGGAGGCTGGTGTATATACAGAGAGGCTGGGTATACAGAGAGGCTGGGTATACAGGGAGGCTGATGTATTTACAGAGAGGCTGGTGTATATACAGAGAGTCTGGGTAGTACAGTTACCCCCTCCACCATGGTCTTCACTCACCTGCTCAGGAGATCGTGTGAGAAAGTTCCTCTGACTCTATGATATGGGCGGAGCAAGGGAGGAGACTCACTCTCCCACACACTGATCTCCTGGCTCTGGCTGTCAGTATCAGTGAAGCATGGAGTGCAAAGTACTCAGTGAGAGTTTTTAAATAATATTGCTGGATGTGAGATAGTCAACGGTATCACATCCCTAAATTGAAGTACATAGATAGGAGGAACAAAATGTTATTTTTAGGGTGCCAAGAATACATCAGGAGTAAACCGATATATAAAAAAAATCTAATTTATTTATACTTAAAAAAATCAGGATATCACCATACAGTAACCATATTGTAGATAAACAGCAGTATTTTCTTGCTCTACATGTTTCGCCATACAATGGCTTCCTCAGGAGATAAGTACTGCATGTATGGTCACTATGAATTGAAAACAATATAATAGAGACATACACAATTGATGTATAATAAATAACATCTCAATACAAACAATGAACATATGAAGAACTCTCAAAAAGCATGGAACCAGAAGGCCAACTTCAGCATATACCTACCCGACGTAATAGATATCCTGTCTTGAGGACAATGATAATTAGACGATATCTGGTATACCACAGAGGAGGACATAAGGACTCCAATAGCAATAGGCCTGTGGATATGGGAAGATATTAATTAAAAGGTCATCACTATGTAGATATTAGGAATAAGTTGGCAAACATATATACATATGCATATATGCACATACACATAATGCAACCAATAAGTTGAACTCACCAGAAAATCCAGAGTCAATAACTCAATGTTCTAACATATTCATTCCAAAGAGGGCTAAACTGCCAGTTGTCTTGTGTTGAAGGATTGAGACTCCCAAAGTAAAATTCAAAAGCTGGTAATAATCCTATTATGAGGAAGAAAGAACAATTCAGCAGTGTACAATCCACTCCACCTTCAATCAAAAAGAGAGAGGATCGAAACAATACCAAACCTTTTCTTTTACATTCACATTTCATTGTGTTACCACACATATCTATCTCTTCCTTCCAGTTCAGGCTGTTGCAAAAAATAGCAGGCTAAGGGGTCCTTTTATGCCCCCTCCTCTTCCTCTGGCATCCAATGGCGCAAAGGGAAGCGCAGATGCCTAAAATGTCCACTGCGCATGCGCAGGCGACGCCGGAAGATGAAAGCATCGGCGACATGTTGGAAAATCTGCCCAGAGCTGGGAGTGGCTTCAGGCTGAACAGCCCTTAGCCACTCAAAAATGCCCAAGGCCCCTAAGAAAATTAGGGCAAGGGACAGAATCCAGCTGTGGGGGCACGCTGAGCAAGTGGATAATGGCACCAGTGGCAAACCCCCCACAAAGTAAACTTTATAAGGGGAATGACGGTGACGCCCTGTGCGTCCATATGGTCACCTATCACTAAACAATTAACCTCTTATAAGACTAAGAAACGCCATCTAGTGGCCAAGCATGGGAAGTGCAACCCCAGCATACAAAACACAGTTTGTTAATAACATATGAGGCAGATATCTAAGGAACAATTTCCCAGACAGAGAATGGATATATTGAGGCAGGGATATATGAAAGGCCCTACAATTCCACGCTTAAATGTAACAAAAAACTATTATACAATGATCTGGCTCGCTGATTCTGTTAAACAACCATTATAGGCCATTTAATGTCTCTTTCATTTTTGAAGGAAAATTTCTAGACTGTGCATATTTAGAATATTTTTTCCGAATTTGATATGAAAAGATGATACTTTGTTTATTTTTGTATAATCGTTTTATACAAAACTAGTATACCGCCGCCTCAGTATACTGGTTGATTTCCCGGGCTGGAAGTGTGCCGTGATGATGTGATAAAGCGGACCAACCTCTACATGTTTCAGCCAAACAGATGGGCCATCTTCAGGAAGTCCTTTAGACATTTAGGCTATGTGTTGAGTTATTTTGAGGGGACAGCAAATTTACAATGTTATACAAGCTGTACACTCACGACTTTAAATTGTAGCAAAGTGTCATTTCTTCAGTGTTGTCACATGAGATATAATAAAATATTTACAAAAATGTGAGGGGTGTACTCACTTTTGTGATATACTGTATGTTTGCCAATTTGTTCCTAATATCTACATGGTGGCTACAGTGATGGCCTTTTAATTAATATCTTCCCATATCCACAGGCCTATTGTAATTGGAGGATATAAGGAATATTAATTAGGGGTAGATGGCGCTACCTTACCAGGGTACCTTGATTTTGTGATATAATAAACCTCAAAGGAAAAAGGGGACAAGAAAAGATGAAAGTAAAAATAAAATTAAAACCAACCCCTTATTCACTCATTTAGGTAGTGAGTCCAATTGTCCAGTGTTACCTAAATGGACTGTGCTACCAGGTGAGTCTTATACCTAATATGCAGGTATACACCGTGTGGCTAATCAACATAGATTAATAAAGTGACATTTTGTAAGAATTATGACAATCCAAAAAATAAAAAATAAAAATAATTATAAAACACCGCGGATTGAAACCTATATTAATCTCCAATAATGTCCAAATGTGCTTTTATAAGAGGTGAGTTAGATAATCCCACCATTAGGCACATGGTGCAAGACTGCACATTAGATTAAATAACCAGGAGTGAAATAAAAATAAGTGAAAAGTATATTAAATAAATTAAATTAATGTATCAAAGTCCAGTATCAAAAAGTAAAGACGTCTGTGGTAAGTGACTTTCGTGATACCCAGCTGATCAAATCCGGTGACTTGCGGTGCTCCCCCTCAAAGATCCCCACTCACCAGCTCCCTGCACCCCTGCAGGGGTAGTAGGCGTGTAGTAGCAACCAGCAGTGTGATGTGTATGGGTCCTCAGGGTCCACCGTTCCAGCTGAGAAGTATCCTTCAATGTGTCCTCATATAGAAGAAACAGGGCTCCATAGTGTGATATGTTTTAAATACTTTATTGGCTATCATAACAGCACAAAAATAGTCAACTCAAAAGTTACCAAAATAGGAATTAAAAAGACCAAATAGTCACACAGCGTGTGTTCTTAATTCGTATGGAGAGTGCAGTGTGTGTAGAGCACACCCTATCACACCCACTTCTGTGATGCAACAAGCTTGTTGCATCACAGAAGTGGGTGTGATAGGGTGTGCTCTACAAACACTGCACTCTCCATACGAATTAAGAACACACGCTGTGTGACTATTTGGTCTTTTTAATTCCTATTTTAGTAACTTTTTAGTTGCCTATTTTTGTGCTGTTATGTTAGCCAATAAACTATTTAAAACGTATTACACTATGGAGCCCTGTTTCTTCTATATGAGGACACATTGAAGGATACTTCTCAGCTGGAACGGTGGACCCTGAGGACCCATACACATCACACTGCTGGTTGCTACTACACGCCTACTACCCCTGCAGGGGTGCAGGGAGCTGGTGAGTGGGGATCTTTGAGGGGGAGCACCGCAAATCACCGGATTTGATCAGCTGGGTATCACGAAAGTCACTTACCACAGACGTCTTTACTATTTGATACTGGACTTTGATACATTAATTTAATTTATTTAATATACTTTTCACTTATTTTTATTTCACTCCTGGTTATTTAATCTAATGTGCAGTCTTGCACCATATGCCTAATGGTGGGATTATCTAACTCACCTCTTATAAAAGCACATTTGGACATTATTGGAGATTAATATAGGTTTCAATCCGTGGTGTTTTATAATTATTTTTATTTTTTATTTTTTGGATTGTCATAATTCTTACAAAATGTCACTTTATTAATCTATGTTGATTAGCCACACGGTGTAAAACTGCATATTAGGTATAAGACTCACCTGGTAGCACAGTCCATTTAGGTAACACTGGACAATTAGACTCACTACCTAAATGAGTGAATAAGGGGTTGGTTTTAATTTTATTTTTACTTTCATCTTTTCTTGTCCCCTTTTTCCTTTGAGGTTTATCATATCACAAAATCAAGGTACCCTGGTAAGGTAGCGCCATCTACCCCTAATTAATATTCCTTATATCATTTAACTCACTCCTTCGGGGGTAAGTGTAAGGGGAGGCTGCAAGCCTTCAGGTCCGTGAGCGCGGAAACCCGTTCCCCACTATTGCCATTGGAGTCCCTATGCCCCCCTCTGTGGTATACCGGATATCTCCAAATTATCATTGTCCTCTAGACAATTGAGCTGTAAATTTTGTATTGACAGGATATCTATTACATCGAGTAGATATATGCTGAAGTTGGCCTTCTGGTTCCATTCTTTTTGAGAGTTCTTCATGTGTTCATTGTTTGTATTAAGATGCTATTTAATATACATCAATTGTGTATGTCTCTAATATATTGTTTTCAATTCATAGTGACCATACATGCAGTAATTATCTCCTGAGGAAGCCATTGTATGTTGAAACATGTAGAGCAAGAAAATAATGCTGTTGATCTACAATATGGTTACTGTATGGTGATATCCTGATGTTTTTATGTATAAATAAATTTGATATTTTTATATATCGGTTTATTCCTGATTTATTCTTGGCACCCTAAAAATCCCATTATGTTCCTCCTATCTATGTATCAAGTATTCAGTGAGAGTGCCGCAGCTGTGTGGGACAGCGCTGTATCAGGCATCCCAGGACACTCTCATGGTAGGGCTGGCCCTGGACTCGGGGCTATGGACCCCAGATTCGGGGCTCCAGCCTCAATAGCCACTCCCTAGTTACGCTACTGGTTGACACATCTATTTGGCAGGAAAAATCTTATGTATTTACACTTTTGTTCAGATTAATATTTCTGGTGTATTCAATTTCCTTTAATTTTTTGCAGAGGACAGCAGAAGAGGGGGGTTCCCCTGTAAGAAAGGCATGTCTCAGATCTAACCCTTGTTTTCTTGGTTGGTAATTATAATTTTCAGCTTCTCTCTCTCTAATTGTGCCCCCCTTTTTGTTCTCTCCCCTTCTCTAGATGGGTTATGATTTCGGTGCTGCAGCAGTATAGTGCTCCTGTAGAAGAAGACCCTGGGACCAGTGTTGCCAACCTACCAGATTGAAATTTACTGATATGACACCCAAAATGTACTGTTTTAAGTGCGAATTTCAGTATTTAGGCTACAAACAAGTATATGCAATTAGCAATGTGATTTAAGATAGATATAAACCACTTGCTGACCGCCTAACGTAGATATACTGCGGCAGAATGGCACGGGCAGGCAAAATCACGTACCTGGTACGTGATCTGCCTCCCGCGGCAGAGGAAGTGATGTCACCGCTCCTCGGCTCAGTATTTTCCGTCCCGGCGCCAAGGAGAGAAGACATCGTTGTGAGTGCACAAACACTACACACATAGTAAAACACACCAGGCATACCTTACACCCCCCATCAACCCCCGATCACCCCCTGATCACCCCCTAATCACACCCCCCTGTCACAGTGACACCAAGCAGTTTTTTTTCTGATTACTGCATTGGTGTCAGTTTATGACAGTTATAAGTGGTAGGGCAGTTAGGGTTAGCCCCCTTTAGGTCTAGGGTACCCGCCTAACGCCCCTAATAAAGTTTTAACCCCTTTATCACCCCCCATCACCAGTGTCACTAAGCGATCGTTTTTCTGATCGCTGAATTAGTGTCACTGGTGACGCTAGTTAGGGAGGTAAATATATAGGTTCGCTGTCAGCTTTTTATAGCGTCAGGGACCCCCATATACAACCTAATAAAGGTTTTAAACCCCTGATTGCCCCCTAGTTAACCCTTTCACCAGTGATCACCGTATAACTGTTACGAGTGACGCTGGTTAGTTAGTTTATTTTTTATAGTGTCAGGCACCCGCCGTTTATTACCTAATAAAGGTTTAGCCCCCTGATCCCCTGGCGGTGATATAACTTAGGTTTTAGGGTCAGATAGGGTCTGCGTCGCCCCAGGCAGCGCCAGGTACTGCTAACACCCACACACGCACCATACACCTCCCTTACTGGTATAGTATCTGAACGGATCAATATCTGATCCGATCAGATCTATACTAGCATCCCCAGCAGTTTAGGGTTCCCAAAAAGGCAGTCTTAGCGGGATCAGCCCAGATACCTGCTAGCACCTGCGTTTTGCCCCTCCTCCCAGCCCAGCCCACCCAAGTGCAGTATTGATCGATCACTGTCACTTTCAAAACACTAAACACATAACTGCAGCGTTCGCAGAGTCAGGCCTGATACCTGAGATCGCTAACAGTTTTTTTGGTAGCATTTTGGTGAACTGGCAAGCACCAGCCCCAGGCAGTGTCAGGTTAGTGCCAGTAGCGATAACACCCACGCACGCACCGTACACCTCCCTTAGTGGTATAGTATCTGAACGGATCAATAGCTGATCCGATCAGATCTATACTAGCGTTCCCAGCAGTTTAGGGTTCCCAAAAACGCAGTGTTAGCGGGATCAGCCCAGATACCTGCTAACACCTGCATTTTGCCCCTCCGCCCGGCCCAGCCCAGCCCACCCAAGTGCAGTATCAATCGATCACTGTCACTTACAAAACACTAAACGCATAACTGCAGCGTTCGCAGAGTCAGGCCTGATCCCTGCGATCGCTAACAGTTTTTTTGGTAGCGTTTTGGTGAACTGGCAAGCACCAGCGGCCTAGTACACCCCAGTCATAGTCAAACCAGCACAGCAGTAACACTTGGTGACGTTGCGAGTCCCATAAGTGCAGTTCAAGCTGGTGAGGTGGCAAGCACAAGTAGTGTCCTGCTGCCACCAAGAAGAAGACAAACACAGGCCAGTTGTGCCCATAATGCCCTTCCTGCTGCAATCGCCAATCCTAATTGGGAACCCACCACTTATGCAGCACCCGTACTTCCCCCATTCACATCCCCAACCAAATGCAGTCGGCTGCATCAACGAACCCCCGCAAAAAAGATGTCGTGTCTGCAGCAAGCGTGGATATAGGCAAGA
Organism: Lithobates clamitans; assembly: GCA_037952925.1. Lineage (NCBI taxonomy): Eukaryota > Metazoa > Chordata > Amphibia > Anura > Ranidae > Lithobates > Lithobates clamitans. The sequence continues at coordinate 3,223,051 of JBBGZY010001420.1, forward strand.
CACCCGCTATTATTGTCCCTCCTGTCCTGACAATCCTGGTCTTTGCATTGGTGAATGTTTTGAATGCTACCATACACTAGTTGAGTATTAGCGTAGGGTACAGCATTGCACAGACTAGGCACACTTTCACAGGGTCTCCCAAGATGCCATCACATTTTGAGAGACCTGAACCTGGAACCGGTAACAGTTATAAAAGTTACAGTTACAAAAAAAAGTGTAAAAAAAAAACCACAAAAAAATATATAAAATAAAAAAACAACTATACATGGGAGTATGCAGGTGGATATACAGTATGCGTGGGGACTTGCGTGTGGGCTTGCAAATGTATACGTTATCTCTCTCTCCCTTTGCAAGTCTTCTCAAAGGAAGGAAAAGAGGAGTTTTCATGTATAATTGACAAGTAGTGGACAAATAAGGCAAGCTAGTGAATCAATTCAATCGGTTCAATCCCATTCAGTCATATTAAAAAAAAAAAAAAAAAAGGGAGAAAAAATGTCTCTCTTTCTCTTTTTTCTTTCTTTCCTCCAAAGTCCTTCACTGCTATACTGCTATGGACCAGAGAGGATCAGATCAAACAGCTTCTCAGTTATATCAATAGTGCTCTTCCTCCTGAAACCTATTCCACTTGGCCAGCCTCCTTAGCAGTGCTTACTTTTAAATATATGAGATATGTATATGCATACTTTAAAGGTGCAAGTTTAAATGCTCTTACAGGAACGTCCTTACTTTTCATCTACTTGGCATTCACCCTCCCGGGCGTCTCTCTGGCACGGCTGAGCGGTGTGAGGCTTCTCCAGGCTTGTGTAGAAGTTGCCGACCCGTCCTATCCCTGCCGCCGCTTACTGTCAGACCAACCGTCCTCCAGGGCTCCGGCCTCAAAGCTCCTACAATATTTTCCACCCCCACCTTCTCACAGCATAGGCATGTAACATCGGGTCTTTCGTCCGTGCGATGATGCCGCCCTCCAGGCCGTTCACTGCGGCCGCTCTCCCCCAGACATGGGGAGACACCAGACGGTGATCGATCAGCTGAGCGATGAGCGTCCGGACTCCTCAGTGGGTAATAGGCATCAGCCTATGGTTACCATCATCAGCGGCTTCAGCAGATCTGGACACAGGAGCTCAGTCTAGCAGCATGTCTGCTCTGGGAGGAGCCCTTAGACGCTCACAGCATCACACCTGTGAGCATCTCCTTGAATACTCCATCATGAACAGGAGAAGCCTGTCCTGACTCCTAGAGATTGATTTTGTGGGGGTTTCCCTTCCCCTAAAAGGTTAAAGGAGAGAGAGGGGAGGAAAGGGGAAAAGGAAGAATATAAGGACATATATGGCTAGCAGCTTCATCTCTCCTCTCCCTTCTATTCTAGTGTGGTTCCACTACTCCACTGTATATCTACATCATTTTACATAACTGTTGTGGATCACCGAACCCCCCCACCCTGAAAATTATATAGGAGAAATTGATATCAGCAATGACCACATGCCGACAAGCTGCGCAGCAACCGGCAAAAGGAAACCGGAGTGAATCAGGAGGGATACGACTTTATCTCTCCCCCCGTGCAGAACAACAAAGATACCATATAGGAGGGCAAGAAGAGAGAGGTAGTGGGGCAGTGGAAGCCAAGCAAGATAGTGGAAAACAAATGGACCGTAAGTCGCTGACATCTGGCGTGGTGTACAAGTAGCTGGACGAACCCACATAGAGCAAGGAAGAGGATCCCCGACAATAGGAAGAGGGAGGAAGCTACCTGAGAGAAACATCCCTAATGTTAAACAACACTCTCTAAGCATGGGAAAAGATGCAGCACAGTGAGGACAAGATAATTTGGGGCCTGAAGAGGGGGTGCCTAATATGAGAAGGGTGGAAAAGGGCCAAGAGGGGGGTGAGAATAAAGATGGAGGTATGCAAAAAGTGGACACCTTGATATTAGAACATAGCCCTCCCGAACACGCAAATAGGATGGTCCGGGATGCTTCACCTTTAAAAGCAGACCTGGCTATGGTTGAGAGAAGGACCCCATTTGCGGAGAGAGAATTAGTAGAGAGGGAGGAGAAACAAACATTGGCAGGCCCCAGCTATTTCACAGAGCCCCCACTGGAAGAAAGGGAGACGCAGCCCCCGGTATCAAGGGGAGATGCGGGAGACACTAAGAGAGAAATTAGGGAAATTAAAGACTTACTGAGGGCCCTCCCTACAAAGACTGATATCCAGCAACTATTCAACACAGTGGAGCAGGCTTTCCAGCAGGCGGGAGAGGACCTAAAAGAGGACAAGGGCACTGGGGTATAGGGTGGAAAGTCTGGAAGAGAACCACGAGGTAACGATACAGGCGGTGACGGAAGTTCAAGATTTGATTAAAGAACATGAAGATATCCTAAATCTCTACAAGGATCAGTTAGATTATTATGAGAACAGAGACAGAAGGCAGAACATCCATATAAAAGGGCTACCTGAAACAATTCAAACAACTGACTTAACCTCAGTAGTGCAAAAAATGTTTTCTCAGATTATGGGGGCCTCCGCACCCAAATGTATTGAGATAGATCGGATCCACCGAGTCCCCACATACTCCACTCAAAATAGGGAGAAATCCAGGGATGTTATATGCAGAGTACATAAATATACAATAAAGGAAACCATTATGAAAGTGGCCCGTAGCAACCCTGAAATCTTAATTGATGGTATGACTTTATCGCTATACCCAGATTTAACACGCAGGACTTTGTACCAACGCCGAGAGGTTCGGCCTTTGCTTGAAGCCCTGCGTTTAAAAGAGGTGAACTATAGATGGGGGTTCCCATTCAGCCTGATGGCTTCAAGAAATGGTAGAACAGCAACACTACGTACTAAGGACGACTTACAGTCATTTGTGGAAATATTGGATCTTCCGGCAGTAGATTTTACAGACTGGAGGACACAATAAAAGGGGACCTCCCTACAGCGGCCTGAACAATGCCATCAAGTCTCCCCTAAGGGCCAACATAAAAATCGTCATGGGAGGCATAGTCCCACTTAAAAGAATATATAATCATAATGTATAAAATATAAGGGACTCAACTCTAAGCGAATGGATTTAGGGAGTGGTATGATTCATGGACCCTGGTATATGAATTATGTGCAATAGGTGACATATAAGTAATTGGTGTATGTGGGGGAAATCAGTTGTTACTATGGAGGGAGCGGGGAAAATATGCACTGATCTTATTAGTGTAAGACATAATATAGAATGTTGTTACAGGGTGCTTGTTAATATGGAAGGGGAAGGAAAGGAGGGAAGGAAGAGGAAAGACAAAAAGGGGAAAAAAAGGATTTTTAGATGATATAGTTAAGACTTAGACACAGGGAGAATACAAGAGAAAGGAGCTTGGGGAGGAGGGGAATAGAGAGGGGTATCTAGAGTTATCCTGGACTCTTAGGTAGGTCCCGATATAATGGGATTGGTGGAACTGGTATCAGTGAGGGGGTGGAGGGGACCGGGCACAGGGGGTGTGCGTGGGCCCCCCTACCAGTTAGATAGGATGCTTCAGATGGGGAGATACATTTGGAGCGTCTTGGGGGGGTGGTGGTACAAAATTGGGGGTATTTTTTGTTTAGGGGTTGTGTGTTTTTTTTTTTCTTTTTTTTTTTTTCTTTTCTTACTCCCGGCAAATGGCAAAAAACACAATATATTCCTTTTTTTTGTTGAGAGATGGCTACACCACTAAAGATTGTATCGTATAATGTGAAAGGACTGGGCTCACAACACAAAAGGGACCAACTCTGGCATGAATTACAGTATTATGCAGCGGACATAGCATTTCTACAAGTAACACACTTCAGAGAGAGGTCTATACCTAATATGCCGGGACATACGTTCAGCTATTAGTATCATGCAACATCACCGATTGCTAGGGCGAGGGGGGTTACAATAGCAATTAAGAAAACTTGCCCATGGGTACTGGCGTCTGTCCAAGCAGACAGGGAAGGCCTTTTTTTATTTGTTAAAGGTGTAATACATGGCCAGCAATGCACATTCGCTGCAATCTACGCTCCAAATATGGGGACAGTCAAATTTCTTGGTGAAATGCTGAGGACGCTGGAGAAATTTAAGGAAGGGTGTTTGATCCTGGGCAGAGATCTTAATATGGTGCTGGACCCAGGTCTGGATACAACATCAGGGAAAACCTCTATATCTTTTAGAGCCCTAAAATATTTAAAACAACTCTTACGCACTCAACATTTGGTTGATAGCTGGCGGGTATTGCATAATGAAGTAAAGGATTATAGTTACTATTCTAAAGAACACAAAATGTATTCGCGTATTGATGTATTTATGGTAGATCAATTCTATCTAGAAAATGTCCAAAATTGTACCATTGAGGCCATAACTATTTCAGACCACGCCTCAATAACGTTAACGCTTTCCCCGATCCAGGCAGGTTATATAGAACAAACTTGGCGATTGAATGAATCACTATTAGATAATAAAAGGATAACCGAAGAATTAACAGCTAAAATAAGGGACTATTTCGAGAGGAATACGCCAGGAGAGGTGTCAGAGCAGTCAGTGTGGGAGGCCCATAAATCAGTTATAAGAGGAGAATTAATAGCTTATGGATCCCATATTAAGAAAGAAAGGAAAAAAGAAATGACAGAGTTATTGGAGAAAATTAATGGCTTGGAGAGTAAACATAAAAAAAACTTAGAGCCCTCAGATATTCAACAATTAGGGAAACTCCGAACAGAACTTGCACAATGCCTAGATCGAAGAATAAACAATAGATATAGATACTTTGCTCATAGGTTCTATGAGGAAGGGAACAAATGCGGGCGACTATTGGCTAAATAACTTAAAAAGCAACAAGAATTCAGACATGTCCATAATCTTTTAATTCATAAAAGAAAGGTAGTAGAAACACAGGCTATAGCGAAAGAGTTTCACAGATTCTACGAGACCTTATATAATATTCAGATACAACCCAACTAGAAAATAAAGAGGATCAAAGAAGGGAGGTAATACGAGAGTATATTAAGGAATCATCAATGCCGACCCTATCGGAGACAATTAAAGCAGAAATGGAACACCTAATCACAATAGAAGAGTTGAGCAGAACAATAGCAGCCTTACCGACAGGGAAAAGTCCTGGCCCGGATGGCCAAATATTTACTATAAAAAATTCTCTTCGGAGCTGATAAAACCGCTATGCAATTATTTTAATTCAATTAATGCAGTTAACCCATTGCCCCCAGAAGCCCTGGTGGCGTACATAACTATAATCCCAAAGGAAGGGAAAGACCCTCAATACTGTGCCAATTATAGGCCTATTTCATTGCTCAACTCATTTACTAAACTGCTTGCTAAAATCATAGCTCTGAGATTGCAAGAACATATAGGGGATTTAGTACACCCGGATCAGACAGGTTTTGTAAAAGGACGCGAGGCAAGGGATAATACAATCCGGGCACTTCACCTACTCCACTGGATACAACATGGTCCGGAGAAAGCCCCAAAAGTCGTACTATCGATGGATGCAGAAAAAGCCTTCGATAGGGTGAACTGGGGTTTTATGAATGAAGTCTTGAAGGGAGTGGGTCTTGGTGACCGTATGATGGGATGGATAATGGCCCTCTATGTGGATCCAAGAGCAAGGGTTAAAGTGAATGGTACAATTTCAGACTATTTTAACATACGGAACGGAACAAGGCAAGGGTGCCCACTCTCCCCATTAATATTTGCTATAATATTAGAACCATTTCTCTGTAGGATTAGAGACAATGGGGAGATATCAGGAATAGGTGTTGGGGAAGTGGAACATAAGGTATCGGCCTATGCTGATGATCTGCTGTTCTACATCTCAGCACCTCAGACATCCTTAATGGCTCTCATGCAGGAAATAAACAGATATGGTCTTCTATCTAACTTTAAAATTAATTATGAAAAATCAATACTCCTTCCTAGTCACGTCCCTCAAGAGATGGCAAGGATGCTGAGAAGGGAGTACCCCTTTGTGTGGAATAAGGATTCATTGTTTTATTTGGGAGTGTATATTACCTCCGACCAAAAAATGTTATATGATCTTAATTATGCCACCCTAATAGTAGGGCTAAAGGAGGACTTGCAAAAATGGACAGGACAATATTTAACATGGTTTGGAAGAGTGAGTGCCATCAAAATGTGTATACTACCTAGAATTATTTACATGTTATATACAGTCCCAATTAAACTGCCAGGAATCTTTTTCAAACAGATACGGAAAGCTTTTGTAGCATTTGTGTGGAATAGTAAACGACCAAGGTTGACATGTGACATCCTGCGTAGAAGTAAGGCAGATGTAGGATTGGGCTTGCCCGATATATTAGTATACTATAAAGCAATGTCGCTGGTTTGTATTCTGAATTGGTGCCATGACTCCTCTAGTAAAACATGGGTCCCACTAGAAAAAGCTATAGCAGGGAGGAACCTGTCAGGACCCCCCTGGATTCCGAGTGTGGCAAGAGGACTTTCGAAGTGGACATCCCCCTGACCCGGAATTCCTTGACAACATGGGATAACTTGAATAAAACAGGAGAGTACTCCCCCCAGATGTCCCCTTTAGCTCCACTGGAGGGATTCCCATGGTTTCCACCGGGGGAGGGAGGGGGGTTCCTGGGGGCATGGGGGAGGGATGGAGATGTCACTTGTGGCAAGTTTGCTCCGCGGGGGACCTTAACAACCTATGTATCCTATATAGGATACATAGTTACCTATGTTATCCATATCAGGATGGGGATACAACCAAATGACAAGCTTTTTTAAAAAGATGAAAGCCTCATTAAGACCATTAAGTTTAACTACTAGGTTTGGGAGCCAGTGTGTATGCCTGGGGGAAAATAAACACTTGCTGTCTCAGATGTATAGCCTGATATTGGGTACCCAAAAGAATACAGTCCCATATTTCATTAGGGAATGGGAAAGGGAGTTAAATAAGGTACTGTCAGACGAACAAATTAAAAAAATGATTAAATAAACTTATTTAACATCCATAAGTTTGTACGTTCAGGAAATGGCCTATAAATTTCTGACAAGGTGGTATAGGACACCAGTAAGACTAAATAAGATGTACCCAGCAGCGGATGCCCGGTGCTGGAGAGGATGTGAACAAAGGGGTACATTTCTCCATTTGTGGTGGGAATGCCCTAAGATCAAAGAATTTTGGGTAGCAGTCGCACCATGGATCGAGAGGTTGACCCCAAGATTTATGGAACGTACACCTTTGGATTTCCTGTTTCATGGAACCAGCTCAATTAAAGCTTATAGGAAGAGCATTACACCACACCTATTAAATGCAGATAAAATATTAATCCCCAGATTCTGGAAACAGACTGCTTGCCCAACATTGAGGATTGGAAAAAGGAGGGGAACCGGATAATGGAAGCTGAAAGATGGATTCATGTAGTAAGGGATAAAAAAGGGGAATTTGAGAAAACATGGGCAGGCTGGATACAGTGTGTACATGAGATAGATTAAGAGGGAATATAGGAAAGGCGAGGGTAGCAATGACTCTATAAGAACTTTATTACAACTGTACTGCATATGGTCTTAGCTATAAAAGGAATAAGGTGCTAAAATGCGAAATATGAACAGGATATATATAAGCCGGGGCCTCTTTTTTTTTTTTTTTTTTTTGCTGCTGTCTCCCTCTCCCTCCCCTTTCCTTTACCTCTTTAACTGGATGCCTACTCATGTTGAAGGGGGGGAAGGTGAGGGTGAGTTGAGTCATGTGGAGGTGGAGTTTGGCACTTGAAGGTGGGAGTAGTGGGTTGGGAAGTTTGTTTATTCATAAATAGGATGCAAACCCCCTTTGGTTTTTTTTTGTTTTTTTGTTTTTGTTTTTTTATGAGATATAAATTATACTCTATTATTATTATTATTATTATCTATTATTTTTTTTTTTTTGACACAGAGAGGTTTTTGGTAGGTGAACACATGATTCAATGGGAAGAATGGAGGGTGGGTGGGTATTTAGTGTGTGTTGGGGAGGGGGGTGGAGATGGACAGCACTTAAGAAGGGAAGGGAATTTTATATATTATGTATTCTGTTTTTTTCTTGATAGTGGGGGGGGGGGGGGGGTAGGGTTAGTACAACCAGTTAACTGCTGATAAAGAGAACTGTGTAACTAGCTTGTTTCTCGTTTAATTGTCTATGTGTACTATGTTAACTTTGTGTAGTTATTATGAAGAATGTATAATTGTGAATTGTGGAATTTATAATAGGAAATAAAGAAAAATTTTGATTATAAAAAAAAACAAAAATAAAAAAACAATATAGTTGTCATTTTATTGTTCTCTCTCTCTCTATTCTCTCTCTATTGTTCTACTCTTTTTTACTGTATTCTATTCTGCAATGCTTTATTGTTATTATGTTTTATCATGTTTGCTTTTCAGGTATGCAATTTTTTTATACTTTACTGTGTTTTATTGTTAACCATTTTTTTGTTTTCAGGTACGCCATTCAGCTGCAGCACGGATTTATTTATCTTGACAGCAACAGCGTTTGCTCCCACGATATATAAAGCCATGACTCCAGCGGAGGTGATATATGCCGAAGCATGGGTGCAGCAGGGGCGGAGGAGCGATTTGCTCCTAACTTTTGGGGCGGATGCCCCCATGCTTCGGCATATATAAATGGTGCATGTATGCCCATCATTAGAAGTGGGTGGATGAAGGCAGGGATTCTAATGGTGGGCATACCCACCAATCAATCTCTTTTTTTCGTTCAGCCCACAGGCTGCATGAAAAAAAAGATTACAATATATGCCCAACAAGGACCAGCAACGTACTGGTATGTTGCTGGACTTTGAGTGGTTATACCAGAATGATGCCTGCAGGTTTAGGTATCATTCTTTTCAGCCAGCAGTCGGCTTTCATGTAAAAGCAATCCTAGCGGCTAATTAGCCTCTAGACTGCTTTTACAAGCAGTGGGAGGGAATGTCCCCCCCTCTCACCGTCTTCCATGTTTTTCTCTAGCTCTCCTGTCCCAACAGGGAACCTGAGAATGCAGCTGGTGATTCTGCCATAGAACTGATCATAGACCAGAATGGCTCCAATTATCTCTATGGCCTAAGAAACCGGAAGCTATTAGCATTTCATGACTTAGATTTCGCCGGATGTAAACAGTGCCATTGGGAAATTGGGAAAGCATTTTATCACACTGATCTTGGTGTGATCAGAAGCTTTGAGGGCAGAGGAGAGATCTAGGGTCTAATAGACCCCATTTTTTTCAAAAAAGAGTACCTGTCACTACCTATTGCTATCATAGGGATATATACATTCCCTGACATAACAATAAAAATGATAAAAAAAAATGAAAGGAACAGTTTAAAAATAAGATAAAAAAGTAAAGAAAAAAAAAAAAAGCACCCCTGTCCCCCCCTGCTCTCGCGTAAAGGCGAACGTAAGCGTTGGTCTGGCGTCAAATGTAAACAGCAATTGCACCATGCATGTGAGGTATCACCACGAAGGTCAGATCGAGGGCAGTAATTTTAGCTTGGGGTGTCTACTTTCCAAATTGTAAAAAGTGCTCTGGTCACTAAGGGGGTAAATCCTTCTGGGGCTGAAGTGATTAAGGAAGAAAACATGTTTTTCATTTTATTTTCAATATAGTAAGTAAGTAGTTCAGAGACAGGACTCAGGAGGACAAGAAATTAGAATGGGCAGGCACACACACACATGAATTTTACTTTCACAGTGACATTGACTGCAGTGTGCAGCAGCACAGATAATGACACCATTGATACATCTCCTCCTGAGTGACAGTGACACTATCTCTCCATTCCAGGTGGTCCCTTCAGTCCACTCCAGTTCAAACAGCACTGACAGCCCCGCTCCCAGCTTGCCTTGCTCCCATTCCACAGACACAAGACTGCACGCTTAGCTCGGCTCCCTTGCATGAGATCACATGACACGCTCAGGCACTGCCTCCGCCAACTCCCCCCCCCGACTGGCACTGCCTGAACACACTTTGGCAGGCACACGGAATGGTCTTGGCTGGCTCCGGACCCGAACTGTGCATGTCCAAGCCAAGCGTTACAGCCATATTTTTTACTGGCAACTTTTTCCTGTCACTGGCAGGAGAAAAGTGCCTGTTTTTTACTGGCTGCCAGTAAAAATACTGACATTTGGCAACACTGGCTGGGACTTGCAATGGGAGAAGGAACACATGGTGCTCCATAGTGCAGTGCACATATGGTGCACCTGGATGATGATGTCATATAGACTTACTGTCACTTGAACGTTTAGAGGGAGGTTAAAAGAGAGAGATGCAGTATGCATTTTCGCTCTCTTTGTTCCATAGCAGTTGGTGGTTGGAATCAGGTCCTTCCAGCAGAGCTGGGTGTTTCACATATTGTGCGGAGCATGTACAGTATCTCACAAAAGTGAGTACACCCCTCACATTTTTGTAAATATTTTATTATATCTTTTCATGTGACAACACTGAAGAAATGACACTTTGCTACAATGCAAAGTAGTGAGTGTACAACTTGTATAACAGTGTAAATTTGCTATCCGATCAAAATAACTCAACGCACAGCCATTAATGTCTAAACCACTGGCAACAAAAGTGAGTACACCCCTAAGTGAAAATGTCTAAATTGTGCCCAAAGTGTAAATAAATTGTGTGGTCACTATTATTTTCCAGCACTGCCTTAAACCTCTGGGGCATAGAGTTCACCAAAGCTTCCCAGGTTGTCACTGGAGTCCTCTTCCACTCCTCCATGATGACATCACAGAGCTGGTGGACGTTAGAGACCTTGTGCTCCTCCACCTTCCGCTTGAGGATGCCCCACAGATGCTTAATAGGGTTTAAATCTGTAGACATGCTTGGCCAGTCCATCACCTTTACCCTCATCTTTTTTAGCAAGGCAGTGGTCATCTTGGAGGTGTGTTTGGAGTCATTATCATGTTGGAATACTGCCCTGCAACCCAGTCTCTGAAGGATGGGGATCATGCTCAGCTTCAGTATGTAACACTACATGTTGGCATTCATGGTTCCCTCAATGAACTGTAGCTCCCCAGTGTCAGCAGCACTCATGCAGCCACAGACCATGACACTACCATCACTGTGCTTGACTGTAGGCAAGACACACTTGTCCTTGTACTCCTCACCTGGTTGCCACCACACACACTTGACACCATCTGAACCAAATAAGTTTATCTTGGTCTCATCAGACCACAGGACATGGTTCCAGAAATCCAAGCCCTTAGTCTGCTTGTCTTCAGCAATCTGTTTGCAGGCTTTCTTATACATCATCTTTAGAAGAGGCTTCCTTCTGGGAAACAGCCATGCAGACCAATTTGATGCAGTGTGCGACGTATATAGTCTGAGCACTGACAGGCTGACCCCCCACCCCTTTAACCTCTGCAGTAAGGATGAGCCGAACACCCCCCTATTTGGTTTGCACCAGAACATGCGGACAGGTAAAAAATTTGTTCGAACACCGTTAAAGTCTATGGGACTCGAACATGAATAATCAGTGCTAATTTTAAAGGCTTATATGCAAGTTATTCTCATAAAAAGTGTTTGGGGACCTGGGTCCTGCCCCAGGGGACATGTATCAATGCAAAAAAAGTTTTAAAAATGGCTGTTTTTTAGTTAGCAGTGATTTTAATAATGCTTAAAGTGAAACAATAAAAGTGTAATATTCCTTTAAATTTCATACCTGGGGGGTGTCTATAGTATGCCTATAAAGGGGCGCATGTTTCCCATGTTTAGAACAGTCTGACAGCAAAATGACATTTCAAAGGAAAAAAAGTCATTTAAAACTACTTGCGGTTATTAATGAATTGTAGGTCCGACAATACACATAAAAGTTCATTGATAAAAATGGCATGGGATTTCCCCACAGGGGAACCCCGAACCAAAATTTAAAAAAAAATGGCGTGGGGGTCCCCCTAAATTCCATACCAGGCCCATCAGGCGTTCTTGGGCTGCTCCGTATCCATGGGAGGCTCCTGTGTGTGACACTTCCCTTCTTCTGACACTTCTTATATATTGGAGGGCAGGGCCACCCGGTGACCCCGCCCCCCTCTGACGCACAGGGACTTGACGGGGTCTTCCTTGTGGCTTTCCCCGTGAGGGGGCGGGGTTACCCGGTTATGTAACTGGTGACCCCGCCCCCCTTTGAGGTCACAGGGAAAGCCATATTTAATTTTTTTTTTAATTTTATGTGTATTGTCGGATCGACAATTCATTAATAGCCGCGAGTAGTTTTAAATGACTTTTTTTCCTTTGAAATGTCATTTTGCTGTCAGACTGTTTTAAACACGGGAAACATGCGCCCCTTTACAGGCATACTATAGACACCCCCCAGGTATGAAATTTAAAGGAATATTACACTTTTATTGTTTCACTTTAAGCATTATTAAAATCACTGCTAGCTAAAAAAGGGCCATTTTTAAAACTTCTTTTAGCATTGATACATGTCCCCTGGGGCAGGACTCAGGTCCCCAAACACTTTTTATGACAATACCATGCATATAAGCCTTTAAAATTAGCACTTTTGATTTCTCCCATAGACTTTTAAAGGGTGTTCCACGGCTTTCGAATTTGCCACGAACACCCCAAATTGTTCGCTGTTCGGCAAACTGGCGAACAGCCGATGTTAGAGTCGAACATGAGTTTGACTCGAACTCGAAGCTCATCCCTACTCTGCAGCAATGCTGGCAGCACTCATACATCTATTTCCCAAAGACAACCTCTGGATTTGACGCTGAGCACGTGCACTCAATATCTTTGGTCGACCATGGCGAGAACTGTTCTGAGTGAATTTGGACATTTTCACTTGGGGGTGTACTCACTTTTGTTGCTAGCGGTTTAGACATTAATGTTTGTGTGTTGAGTTATTTTGAGGGGACAACAAATTTACACTGTTATACAAGCTGTACACTCACTACTTTACATTGTAGCAAAGTATCATTTCTTCAGTGTTGTCACATGAAAAGGTATAATAAAATATTTACAAAAATATGAGGGGTGTACTCACTTTTGTGAGATACTATATATATATCAGTTTTTATTATCAGTGATAGTGTAGGGAGTACGTACCATCCTTGTTTGTTCTTATAGTGGTCCTGTGTTTCAGTGTTTCTTCTGTAGAGGGTATATCTCTGATATTCTGTCAATGTTTAGAGATGTACTATCAAATACCTCATTCAGGATCCATTGCATAAGGTCTGCATTGAGGAATTTTGGAATATATCATGTGCATGTATGCTATATACTGTTTATGTGACATTCACTTGATGTATTTGTTTCCTTTTCACAACAATTACCTTTGTTATTTGAACTGCATATGCATCCTTTAAAAATTGGACTTTGTCTCAGGAAATTCACTAGAGGACATTCATCATACGCAATATGATCTATGCCATATGGCACGTACCTCAGTTTTAACCTGGGGGATATATGAATATTCAGCAAATTCTATTCTTTTATATGCAGAAATAAAAGCTGAGATATTTTTATTTATGTGTGAGTGATGCGTTGCTCGCATTACAGGCAGTCCCCAGGTTACAAACAAGATAAGTTCTGTGGGTTTCTGCTTAAGTTGATTTTGTATGTAAGTTGGAACAGCTACATTTTTCAAGCGTAATAAATTTTTAAGTTTTTTGGATAGCTAGGGAAGGGTTAACACCTCTGTAACATTTGTTTTGCTGTCTGTGCCCCTGTTCAGAAGATTTTTGTCCCTGTGACAAATGTATTTTGAAAATGTTGGGTTGTCATTGAAACAAGGATTGGTGATAACACAGTGGAGACACCTTTTTCTCATGATAACTCTTATGCCCCGTACACACGGTCGGACTTTGTTCGGACATTCCGACAACAAAATCCTAGGATTTTTTCCGACGGATGTTGGCTCAAACTTGTCTTGCATACACACGGTCACACAAAGTTGTCGGAAAATCCGATCATTCTAAACGCGGTGACGTAAAACACGTACTTCGGGACTATAAACGGGGCAGTGGCCAATAGCTTTCATCTCTTTATTTATTCTGAGCATGCGTGGCACTTTGTCCGTCGGATTTATGTACACACGATCGGAATTTCCGACAACGGATTTTGTTGTCGGAAAATTTTATCTCCTGCTGTCCAACTTTGTGTGTCGGAAAATCCGATGGAAAATGTCCGATGGAGCCCACACACGGTCGGAATTTCCGACAACACGCTCCGATCGGACATTTTCCATCGGAAAATCCGACCGTGTGTACGGGGAATAACAGGGGTGAATTTCTCTTCCTATGAGTAAAATTTCTCTCACTTCATGTTGTCTCCCTCCATTTGTAAGTGTGAGTTGTATTTAAGTTGGATGTATGTAATTTGGGGAACTGCCTGTACATAAATAAAGTCATTTTATCTACTGTTTGCATTTACAGTAAATACTCGTCTTTGTTTAATTGTGAGAGATATTTTGGAGATCTGAAATATTGACAAAACAGAGGTAAAGCCTCGTACACACGGGACACATATCGGAGGGCATTGGCCAGTTCAATAGATAGAAATGGGTCAAACACCCCCTGGTTCAGTTTGCGCCAGAAATCTCGAACATCACAAAAATTCAAACCCAAACAGTGAACCCCATTGAAGTCTATGGTACCCAAACTTGAAAAATCAAAAGCCCCCATTTTGAAGGCTTTCATGCAAGTTATTGGCCACAAAAAGGGTATAGGGGTGCGGCTACTGCCATGGAGGAAATGTGCCAAGTTCCTTTAATTATAGTGGTTGGAGGATCCCCTTAGTCTGCCTGTAAAGTAGCGCATCTGTACCCTTTATAGAACCTGCTGCAGCAAAACTGACATTTATAAAGAAAAAAAGAAAAAAAAAATGACATTTAAATAGATTTTCCCTGCAAACTTTCTTTATTTTGAAAAAAACAACGGCTTGGGGAGCCAGTCTGTATGATTAGGCCACAATTTTGTGAGCAAGCCTTATGTGAAGAAGACAAATTATAGTATTCTCGGGCCAACATTAACAATTTTTTTTAGATAAAGTCTGGTGTCTCTTTCTCAGACTTTGGAGACAAGTAACAGGTGCAGAAAAATTGGGCTTTGGGTGTTGGTGCTGCTTTCATCCCATAACCTTCTAGAGGTAGTCCTGATGAAAGGAAACAATTGGCCTTGCTATAAAAAAAATTTTATTTGACGCCCCTGTCACTCAGTTGTGGAAATAATGGTCTTTGGGTGTTGGTGGTGTTCTACCCCCGTAACCATCTAGAAGTACTCTTGATGAAAGCAAGAATTGGTCTTACTTTAAAAAAAATTATTTTAATGCCCCAGTTGCAGAAAAATTGGTCTTTGGG
>JBBGZY010001421.1:600000-885122 GCA_037952925.1 Lithobates clamitans
TGATTTTGACAGGTACCCGCTTCCACTGCCAGTCATAGATCGACATGGCTGACCCACTGGAAATTCTCCTCCCCCCTCCCTGTCCACAGCCTTCTGGGACAGGTTAGTAGGGCTTGTAACTGCAGAATAATAGAATATGTAGCACACTGGACTGGAATTAAAATGGTTACTTTTGTAGGGAAAAAAATAGCAAATAAAAAAAATAATATAGCGTATACAATTGTGACACAAGTCAAATTGTAATTGAATGTTATTAAAAATGACTTTCCTTTTCAATCTGCAGCTCTGTAATGCATTGCAAAATGGCTACCTGGAGTTGTTCTGTACACAGAATGTGTACAGAATGCCCCCCAGAAACATAATTTCCTGCTTGTGTGATTGGCTCACCAATTTTCCCAGAAGTCTGCACTAAGGTGCAAGTCAGATTTCAGGCATCCCCTGCAACAAAAATGTAATTTTTGATGAGATATTCCCAATAGGAAATCACGTCTAAAGGGATGCAGGCCCACCGGCTTTCCTCATTAGAGCCCTGCAGTTGCTGCAGCTGATTGATAATTATGAAACCACTCCCATTAGACTCGCTTTCCCATTTGAACACATACAAACACACAGGGATTTCTTCAGAATAACAAAAGGTAGGAATCTGCAACAAGGTTTGTTAAAATGCTTGCAATGCACATAGACAACCCAGAGGGGAATGTTTTTTTCTCAACAAAAGTGCAGTTACACCTTAAAAAGAATCTAATAACATGTAAGAAGGTTTGTTCAGGGAACCAGTGAGACTGCTGTCTCTAATGTCACCAGAGGTGTCAGACCCATAATTTGTAGTGGTCCACTGGCGATAGAATAAAAAAAAACCTACTTATTTTCTTGATATCACCAGCCAGCAGATGCAGGATGTTGTTTTAGGGTACCAGAACAATCTTCTTCGAAGCAGTGATTTAGCACTAGGGCATATGAAAACATTTTTATGTACCCACTGAAAATATAACCGTTGGAAAAACATTTTTCATTATGATACTCATTGTCTATAGGTGATAGCTGTGGTACAAGAAACAAAAGATGATTACCAATTATTCAACCAGGTGGTAGTAGTCCTTGTAGCTTTAAATAGTTTTCAATTAAAAAAAAAAATGTGTTTGCGTGGAAGATTATTAAGCTTCAGCACTTTTTGTGCTGTAAAAAAGATAACTAGTTTCTGATGTTTTAGCTTTTGCAATCTATATAAACTTTGAATCCTGTTTTCCTTAATATGATTAGAGATGAATTTTATTCCCACCTGCACAAAATATGGCTAATCCTTTTCCACAGTTTGTACACGGACCGGCAAAACATAATTTTTTCTTTCCGTGAAGACTGTGAATGAGGACAGATGTTTGCATTTTTCACATTGATTATATTTGCTTTGCACAAGTTTAAGTGTTCTGAGATGCAGTAGAAAGGGGTGTTGATCAAGGAAAACTAAAACCCCCACTGCCAGCTGCGGGTGCCAGGGCTACAGTGGATCTGTCTTTATCCCAAGTACACAAACCTAAAGTGAAAGAAGATGCACCACCGCCAAGCACTTTCTTTCCCTTTTATAGGCAACTGTGCATTTTAAACACTGCATTTTACAGTCCTTGTTATTTCATTAAAATAATAATTAAATATTATTATTATTAAATTATTATTATTAAATTATTTATTAAAATAATAAAAAATAAAATTAATTTACTGAATAAGCTGTACTTTTTTCTCAAGCATAATACGTCTACATAAACTACATTTCACATCCCCAGTATAACAAAACGACTTTCAATTAGCAAAATTACTCCACACTGATTTTTTGCTCCTGACTTCAACGTTTTTTGCTCCTGACTTCAAAATTTCCAGAAATTTTATATCTCTAGTGTGAACAAAGCATAATACTAACCCTTCCCAATCTAAATGTAACCCTTCATTTGCATATTCATTTTTCTGTACTAGGATCCTTTGCTCAAAAGGTAAATCCTCTACTTTGGAAGATACCAGCATCAGGTTTGTGATGATAAAAAATACTGTTCCTGCAAGACTGATTAGTTACTTAGTGCAGTCTAAGAGCCAGTGGCGGCAGCTCCATTAGGGACACAGGGGCGCCGTCCCCTTAATTCATGTGCCTGGCCGCTAATCTACATGCAGGGCGCTGGACGCATGGATTTCAATGGGGTTTTTTCATTTTTGAAGCACATGATTAGAGCCTCGCACTGCACCCTGAGCCCATCCAGTTGTGTGACATTAGCGAAATTAAAATTTGCTAATGTCTTCCTGCTTCTGCTCCTGGCCAATCAGGAAGTGGGTCCTGAGACAACATTGCCTTCTAAGTGATGGTACAGAGCTGGAATGGCCTTACACATTCTGCAAATTCACAGAAGGGGGCAGAATCCACCAGATGGAAAGGCAGAAGTTGTAGAGCCAGCAGCTTTGACAAGATTGCATTTAGATGCTAGGCATGTGGGTGGTAGTGACTGTAATGTGAGTGGCAGCTGGTGGTGTGCTACTGGTAGATGTGCTGCAAGGACCTGGGACACCCTATGCTATACCATCATCCCTGTCAGTGGAGGCTGCTGAAAGGTCATGAGGTATAATGGGGCAGACTGAAGTGAGTAAGGAGAAGGAACAGAATTGCACCCCTTTTGTGTGGCTTTCATGTGCTCTTGCCAACGGGCTGAGTGCTGGGAGGTTAAATGCCTTGTCACGCATGTGATACCCAAGTGGCTGGTGTTTTTACCATGCTTGATGTGCTTGAGACAATGTTGGCAAATTGCAACAGTGAGATCGGCTGCACATGTGCTAAAGAAGGCCCAGACAACTGAGCTGTGGGAAGTGGGCCACGAGATAACAGCTCCACAATGTGATGGAATAGGGTGGCTGCTCTCTACTCTTCCATGATGGCTGCCTTGTTGGGGTTGTGCCCCACCCTCACCCTGTCAGGGCTGGGCTCAGCCCTTCCTTCTCTGAGCTGGCCGCTCAGCTGTCGGCTAATTGCCAGCTCCCATATCTCTCTACAGTTACTCAGCTGTTGTTGATATCCTGCTCGTCAGTCCTGCCTACTTAAGCCGTCCAGTCCAGAGGAGCTCTGCCTTTTCCCTTGGTTAACATCACAAAAAACATCTCCTGCATTCCTGTTTAAAGACTGGCTTTGCTGACATTACTTCTGGCTCCGAATCCTGCTTGCTATTCCACTACTTTGATCCCTGAATTCTGGCTTGGCTGACTATCCGTTCCAGTTACTGAACTTTGGCTATGTTTTGACTACGTTTGTTCTTTTTACTTTTATTATTAAACAAGTGTGATTTAACTGTACTTCTGTCTCGGTCTGATTTCAGGGTTTCTGACAGTAGAATTCAGAAGATGCAGTCAATCCACTTGTTGGTAATATTTTTTCCAGATTGGATGAACTGGATCACCGCATGGATCAGTTCACCATGGCATTACAAATGCTCCTCAGTCGCACAGCTCACCTGGAATCGCCCACTGTGGCCGCCCTGATACATCCTATGTTGCAGGCCGACCCTGCTGCTGCTCCAGTCTCTGTGCAGGCATTTCCCACAGACAGAAGCAAAGTAGGTTTTGTGATATCTTTGCTTTCTGAGAGAGCCTTGGCCTGGGCAAACCCTCTATGGGAGACGCAAAAACCTGTTGTCTTGAGTTACCCTGAGTTTGTGGCTTCTTTTAAAAGGGTATTTGACGTTCCCGCATGCTCCGCTTCTGCTGCCAAGTGTCTCATGTCCATCGAACAGAGAACTAGAACTATTGCCGACTACACCATTGAATTCTGTACTCTGGCAGCAGAGGTTGCATGGAACAATGAGGCCCTCATGGCTGCTTTTTCTCATGGTCTCTCAGATAACATCAAGGAGGAGATAGCAGCCTGTGATATACCCACTGAGCTGGATAAGTTGATCACGTTTGCCATCCTCATTGACTCCAGACTCCAGAGAAAGACTCTCTTTTAAGGAGCGCTTGTGGAAGCCTCCTGTACGTTTGTCTCCGAGCTTTGTAGTCCCATCCGTGCCTCCCTTACCTCCCATGCCTCCTGGTACTGAGTCGGGCAGTGAAGGTGAACCCATGCACTTGGGTTTCACCCGTCTCTCTGTGGATGGGAGAACCTTTAGAAGGAGGGAGAGATTGTGCCTTTATTGTGGCCAGGCAGGTCACTTTTTGAAGTCTTGTCCTACCCGTCCAGGGAACGCCCGAACCTTGAGGTCCTGTAACGGACAGACCTTAGGTGGCCTTGTTTTGTCCCCAGTTATCCAGAAGGATATGCCCCTGCTTTCGGTCACCCTTTCTTGGGCTGAGTCGTCCGTCGAGATACAGGCTCTAATCGACTCTAGGGCTGCAGGCCTGTTCATTGATGCTGCCTTTGTATTGAAGCACTCAATTCCGCTGCAGCTGCGTGATACTCCACTTGCCATTGAGGCTCTTGATGGGAGACCTCTACAGCCTGCTCGTTTGACTCATGAGACTGTTCCGTTGTCCATGGCTGTAGGGGCACTTCACCATGAGATAATCCAATTCCAAGTTATTTCCTCACCTAAGTTTCCGCTGGTTATTGGTTATCCTTGGTTACAGAGGAACAACCACTCTTTTGATTGGCTCCGTGCTGAGGTTCTCTCTTGGTCACCACAATGCAGTGAGACATGCTTCCAGAACATAGCCAAGGTCCTGTGCACGTCTTTACTCTCCTCCCTGCTGCGATTTTAGCAATGTCTTTGACAAAGGTCAAGCCGTTAGTTTGCCTCCACACCGGCCGTATGATTGCGCAATTGACCTTCAACCTGGTGCCATACCCCCTCATGGTCGGGTTTACCCCTTGTCGGTCTTGGAGGAAAAGGCCATGGAGGAGTATGTTGCAGACGCACTTTCTCGAGCTCTCATCCGCAAATCCTCGTCTCCTGCTGGTTTCTTCTTTGTGAAGAAGAAGAGTGGTGAACTGAGACCTTGTATTGATTATAGGGGTCTCAATCGTTTCACAATTAAGAATGCCTATCCGATTCCGTTGATTACGGAGTTAATTGACCGCCTCAAGGGTCAATTAAGCTTCGGTTTTCACGAAGCTTGATTTGAGAAGGGCATACAATCTCGTGAGGATTAAGGAGGGCGACGAGTGGAAAACTGCGTTTAATACCAGAACAGGCCATTATGAGTACCCCGTAATGCCTTTTGGCCTTTGTAACGTCCGGGCAGTTTTTCAGGAATTTATGAATGATGTCCTCTGAGATTTGTTGTAGGTATGTGTGGTGGTTTATTTCGACGATATTCTCATATTTTCCAAGTCCCTAGAGAGCCACCACACAGATGTCTGTCATGTGCTTCAGAAACTAAGAGAGAACAATTGTATCTATTGTAAACTGGAGAAGTGCGAATTCCATCGTGAACAGGTTAAATTCCTGAGCTATATCATTTCCACTGCTGGTCTTTCGATGGACCCAGAGAAACTTTTGGCAGTCCTACAGTGGCCCTGACCCGTGGGTTTACATCCTCTGCAGCGTTTCCTGGGCTTTGCCAACTATTATCGGAAGTCTATTCGTAAGTTCTCGTCTCTGGTCAAGCCCCTGACTGATATGACCAGAAAGGACGGTAACCCACAGAGTTGGTCTCCAGAGTCCATTAAGGCCTTTGAGAGTCTCAAGGCTGCCTTTGTTTCTGCTCCTGTGCTGGCACATCTTGATCCTATGTTACAGTTTATCCTTGAGGTTGATGCTTCTGAGACTGGTGTGGGCGCCCTTCTGTCTCAACGTCTTACCTCTGAGAGCGCTATGCATCCTTGTGGATACTTTTCCAAGAAATTGGGACAAAAAAATTGAAAAAAAGGACACTCCTATGGCCACATCCGTATAAATTGTATGTCATAAAAAAGAAAAAAAGTGGTTCAACAAGGACCCCCTGGGCGGACTTAAGAGGCACAACAAACCCGAGAAAGCATAATCAAAATAACAATATGATCATATTTTTAAATATAAATACATACAGTACAAAGACATTGACAAAAGATAATAAAAAATCATCTATATAGAAATATACATGAGACAAGCCCTGATGTGTCTACGGGTTTCGTATAGAACTTCTTCAGGACACATTCAGGTTTCAGTTAATACACAAGAGGGTTTCACTTGTAAAGAGGCTTTCACAAGTTCAAAAAACGGTAGTTCATATTTATTCATGTACAGACGTCACGGTCTTAGCAATATAGGTGGCTGACCATCAACTGTTTCCATTTACAACCAATCTCGGGGTTCAGTTCCAACAAGGAAGAAGCCAATAAATAGCCAATAATAAATAGTAGTCTTTTGTACACAGTTAGGAACTCAGCTTGCTTTTTCCTCTGTGTATCACCCGCAGTCTAATGGGGCCGCAGAACGAGCCAATCAGTCCTTGGAGCAATTCCTACATTGCTATATTTCTGACCATCATAACAACTGGTCAGACCTATTACTGTGGGCAGAGTTTGCTCACAACAGTGCCTTGAATTCTGCTTCCCGATTGTCCCCGTTTATGACGAATTATGGTTTTCAACCTTCCATGTTGCCTGACTCGTTTGTTCCGCAGAGTATTCCTGTGTTAGAGGAGCATCTCTGTGGTCTTCGTTCCATTTGGGCACAAGTCCAGGAGGCTTTGCGCCATGCTAATGACAGGTACAGACTCCATGCTGAACGCAGACGCCTGCCTGCGCCTTCCTACCAGGTTGGGGACAGGGTCTGGCTGTCATCTCGCAATCTCCGACTTCGTGTTCCCTCTTTGCACCTCTGTTTATTGGGCTTTCCGTATTCTTTGCATGATTAACCCAGTGGCTTATGCATTAGACCTTCCCTCTAATATGCGTATTTCGAATGTATTTCATGTCTCCTTATTAAAACCTTTGGTCTGCAACCGCTTTACCACCTCAGTGCCACGTCTTCACCCTTTACAGGTTGAGAACCATGAGGAGTATGAAGTATAGTCCATTGTTGACTCCCGTAGGTTCTGTGGGCGCATACAGTACATGGTGCATTGGAAAGGGTACAGTCCGGAAGAACGCTCTTGGGTCTCATCCTCAGACGTACATGCCCCTGTCCTCCTCCGTGATTTCCATAGACGTTTTCCCCTCAAGCCTGGTGGTCCTCCGAGGGGGAGGGGTCGTTGAGGAGGTGATACTGTCAGGGCTGGGCTCAACCCTTCCTTCTCTAAGCTGGCCACACAGCTGTCAGCTAATTGCCAGCTCCCATCTCTCTCCACAGTTACTCAGCTGTTGTTGATATCCTGTTCGTCAGTCCTGCCTACTTAAGCCGTCCAGTCCAGAGGAGCTCTGCCTTCGCCTTGGTTAACATCACAAGAAACATCTTCTGCGTTCCTGTTTAAAGACTGGCTTTGTTGACATCCCTTCTGGCTCTGGATCCTGCTTGCTGTTCCACTACTTTGATCCCTGACTTCTGGCTTGGCTGACTATCCGTTCCGGACTTTGGCTATGTTTTGACTACATTTGTTCTTTTTACTTTTATTAATAAACAAGTGTGATTTAACTAATTGGTTAATTGGGTAATTGGGTAATAAATTTAAAAGAGTGAACAAAAGTCCTGGATGGCCTAACTCCAATGTAAAAAAGCATATAAAAGCAAAGGAGAAGGCCTTCAAAAAATGCAAGGTTGAGGGATCATCATCAGCATTCAGACTTTATAAAGAATGCAACAAGAAATGTAAGGGTGCAATAGGGACGGCTAAGATAGTACATGAAAGACACATAGCAGAGGAGAGCAAAAAAAATCCCAAGAAATTCTTTAAGTATGTAAACAGTAAAAAAGGGAGGACAGACCATATTGGCCCCATAAAGAATGAGGAAGAACATCTGGTTACAAAGGATGGGGAGATGGTGAAGGTATTAAATTTATTCTTCTCCTCAGTCTTCACAAGGGAATCGGGGGGCTTCAGTAACCAAAACTGCAGTGTTTATCCTCATGACACATTTACAGGAAGCACCTCCATGCTTAACAGAGGACAGAATTAAAATTAGACTTGGGAAACTTAACATTAATAAATCACCAGGACCAGATGACTTGCACCAGAGGGTACTTAGGGAACTCAGTCAAGTAATTGCCAGACCATTGTTCCTATTTTTTACTGACAGTCTACTGACTGGAATGGTACCAGCTGATTGGAGAAAAGCCAATGTAGCACCAATATTTAAAAAGGGCCCAAAATACATCCCTGGGAATTACAGACCAGTTAGCCTAACATCAATAGTATGTAAACTCTTGGAGGGGATGATAAGGGACTATTAACCTTCTATGAGGAGGTGAGTTGCCATCTAGATAAAGGAAGGCCCGTAAACGTGGTGTATCTGGATTTTGAAAAGCATTTGACACAGTTCCCCATAAAGGTTTACTGTACAAAATAAGGTCCGTTGGTATGGATCATAGGGTGAGTACATGGATTGAAAACTGGCTACAAGGGTGAGTTCAGAGGGTGGTAATAAATGGGGAGTACTCGGAATGGTCAGGGGTGGGTAGTGGGGTCCCCCAGGGTTTTGTGCTGGGACCAATCCTATTTAATTTGTTCATAAACGACCTGGAGGATGGGGTAAGCAGTTCAATCTTTGTATTTGCGGACGATACTAAGCTAAGCAGGGCAATAACTTCTCCGCAGGATGTGGAAACCTTGCAAAAAGATCTGAACAAATTAATGGGGTGGGTAACTACATGGTAAATGAGGTTCAATGTAGAAAAATGTAAAATAATGCATTTGGGTGGCAAAAATATTAATGCAATCTATACACTGGGAGAGAACCTCTGGGGTAAACTAGGATGGAAAAGGACCTGGGGGTCCTAGTAGATGATAGGCTCAGCAATGGAATGCAATGCCATGCCGCTGCTAACAAAGCAAATTGAATATTGGCGTGCATTAAAAAGGGGATCAACTCCAGAGATAAAACGATAATTCTCCTGCTCTACAAGACTCTGGTCCGGCTGCACCTAGAGTATGCTGTCCAGTTCTGGGCACCAGTCCTCAGGAAGGATGTACTGGAAATGGAGCGAGTACAAAGAAGGGCAACAAAGCTAATAAAGGGTCTGGAGGATATTAGTTATGAGGAAAGGTTGCGAGCACTGAACTTTTTCTCTCTGGAGAAGAGACTCTTGAGAGGGGATATGATTTCTATATACAAATACCATACTGGTGACCCCACAATAGGGATAAAACTTTTTTGCAGAAGGGAGTTTAACAAGACTCGTGGCCACTCATTAAAATTAGAAGAAAAGAGGTTTAACCTTAAACTACGTAGAGGGTTCTTTACTGTAATGCCACGTACATACGATCGGAAATTTGGCTAGCAAAAGACAGATGAGAGCTTTTGGTCGGAAAATGCGACCGTGTGTATGCTCCATCAGACTTTTGCTGGCCGAATTCCAGCCAGCAAAAGATTGAGAGCATGTTCTCAATTTTTCAGTCGGAAAAAGTTCCTATCAGAAAATGCGATTGTCTGTAGCAATTCCGATGCGCAAAATTCCTACGCATGCTCGGAAACAATTTGACGCATGCTCAGAAGCATTGAACTTCATTTTCTCGGCTCACTGTAGTGTTGTACGTCACCGCGTTCTTAACGGTCGAAAGTTCAGCAAACTTTTGTGTGACCGTATGTATGCAAGGCAAGCTTGAATCCCATCGGAAAAGCCATCATATCTTTTTCGGACCAAAATTTTAATCGTGTGTACGTGTCATAAGAGTGGCAAGGATGTGGAATTCCCTTCCACAGGCGGTGGTCTCAGTGTGGGGCATTGATAGTTTCAAGAAACTATTAGATAAGCACCTGAACGACCGCAACATACAGGGATATACAATGTAAAACTGACATATAATTACACACATAGGTTGGTCTTTTTTCAACCTCACCAACTATGTAACTATGTAACTTTGCACTACAAGTGCACTTGGAAATGCATTTGGAAGTGCAGTCGCTTTAGATCTGAGAGGAAGATCTGAAATGAGGGGAAGCTCTGGTTTTGTAATTCAGTCCACCACCTCCTCTGCATGCTGTGGCTTGATAGCACGGGTAACATCATTAAACAGAGGAAATGATGACCTGCCTGAGCACTGACCACGTCCACCTTTGCCTGTGGACACATACATTGCTGGCCCCCTCACAGTGCCATGAGAAAGTCTGCCTCTCCTTGTTGTCCTCCTAGACATGATGGGGAGGGTGCTTAATAACAAAATGTAATAAAGATGTGGAAATGTGTACGTTGATGCACTTTAATCATTGGAATGTGGTGTTTGGTGCACTTAAACTTGAGTACTCACTGCACAGACACAGTTCAGTGATACACTATATACTGCAGTAAAACTGCACTGACGTCCTGCAATATACTGCATTAAACATGCACTAATGCACTGAAATATATGGCGTTAAACTTGCAGTAACGCACTGAAATATATGATGTTAAACTTGCAGTAATGCACTAAAATATTCTGCGTTAAACATGCATTAACACACAGAAATATACTGCATTAAACGGCACGCAACGCACTGCAATATACGGCATTAAACTTGCAGTAACGTACTGAACTATACTGCGTTAAACAGAAGGTAATGCTCTGAAATATACGGTCTGGAAATTGCAGTAATGCACTGAAATATATTGCGTTAAACGGCACATAACGCACTGAAATATACAGCGTTAAACTTGCAGTAACGCTCTGAAATATACTGCATTAAAGGGCGCGTAACACACTGAAATATACGTCGTTAAACTTGCAGTAACACACTGAAGTATATTGTGTTAAACGTGCACTAACGTACAAAAATGTATTGCGTTAAATGGCACGTAAAGGACTGAAATATACGGCGTTAAACTTTCAGTAATGCACTTAAATATACGACATTAAAATTGCAGTAACGCACTCGAATATACTGCCTTAAACTATCACTAGATTCACACTAATGTAAAGATGAATGGTTGCTACACTCACACTGATTGAACTATTACTAGATTCACACTAAAATGATATTCTACACTGACAATAGAATCAGAATAGAACACTATAGCACACTGTCTAATAGTACTGAACAGAGCCCTGTTCTAGCTCTCTCCACGCCGATATCACACTAAAAATGGCCTCTATTGAAAGAATACCTTTATAGTGTGGGGCGGGACTAAGAGCAATGAGCCATGATTTGATAGAGTCATTGTGACAGCGTCCAATCATGGCTCTGACAGTGCTCTGATTGGGCCAAGCTTTCATTGCTCTAGCCAATCAGGGATTCCAATGCACTGCGCGGCGGCACAGTGCTTGTGGTCATTCGGTGGACCAAACAAACGGTCGAATGCCCTGATGATTTGGGTGTTCACCAAACGGGCGAACAGTCAATGTTCAGGCGGAACTCATGCTCGGGCCGAACCGTTCGCCCAACCCTAGCAATCAGTAGCATATCTATTATCCAGGCAAGGGCAGGCAGAAATCAGTAGAGTAATCCGTGTCCAGGCAAGAAGTCAGGTCAGGCAGCAATCAGTAAAATGAACTGTATCCTGGCAAGGATCATTCAAGGGGTCATGCAACAGTAGCAGTCCTGAGCTTGTGATGCTTAAATAGAGTGCCACAGCTTCACAGCCAATCAAGACAGAAGAAGCAAAACATTAAAAGCCTAGCAACGAGGATGCTGCCTGAAGGGGATCGCCGCCACTGGCCAATGGAAGCAGAGGGGGTACTGGCACCAGCATTCCAAGGAGAGAGAATAACGGGCTGAGGAGAGGCAGGTACGGCCTGTGCAGAGATAGGTGCAGGTCTGAAGCCTCTAACAATATATTACTAAATTTGCATCTATACTGGTTTCTGTCCAGTAACATGCAGATGGAGAGATGGAAGGAATGTCAGTACTGAAAGAGGGCTCTATGGGGGTTGGTAAAGAGTCAAATTCTATGAACATGCTTTCAAATGTGATATACACAGAGATAACTTCACCAGTTTTACTCTGTTGGCTTTATTATCCAGTGAAAAAGCTAGAGGAGAGGTGACTAAAACAGCCGATCCAGACCCTTTTTTTTATTCTACAGTCATCCATCAAATAGTAGGGAACCATTACTGGGATTTGAAGTATGATGTTGAAATGTGCACATAGAGTATGCTTGCAGCTGCTTGAATAGGACAAATATTTGTTGGGCTTACAACTCTGATACTGGGATTACAATTGTTGCCTGGAGCTCTGCATTAAAGTGAACATGTCTTGATAGAAATATGGGCATGTCCGTTGCAAACTGCTTTTAGAAAGTTGCTTTTTCTCTGGCACCACTGTGTAGGGAGCCACTGAAACTCTTGACCTGCATATACTTTCTATATTGCAAGGAAAGATACTGGTATAAAACAAAGAGCAGTCAAGGTCACTGTGACCAATCAGCTGCTATACATAGACAATTGCAGAAGAACAACAAAAGTGATCAGGTGCCTGCTATGGAGACCTATGCAGGGAAAGGGGATGACAGTCCTGTGGATCTTAGCTGCTGGGAATAACTCCTGGGAGAGAGTTTAAAAAAAGAGCTGCAGCAAAATGTTAGACCCAGGTGTGTAGCTTAATATGGATGTTGAAGAAGGCAACTGTCTCTCAAATTGCATATGGATAACATCCTCTAAAAAGTTCCAAGGTTAAAAGGTAGTTTATTGAAACATCAATGGTAAAAACTTACATGAGATGTGCCAATCCAGAAAGCCAGTCTCTACCACCAAGTCCCAGTGGCTGTGTTACCGTGCTTGTCCTCAGATGGAAGGGTCCTGGGTGTGTCTATCCACCTGCCAGTAATTGCCGTTGATGGTAATGGCTTGTTGGATCCATAGGCAAGGTAGGTGAATGAAGTGGGAAACCTCTGTGCCGCCCGGGTGGTGGTATGCGGTCAGCCAGGGGCTACTATGCAGGTCTCCCCACAGTGGCACCGTGCAGGAATGGCGGCTCGCGATGATGTCACTTGCTGTGCAGGAGGACAGAGCGATAGCCAATAGAACAGGTGGAAGGAATACCATGGGGAGGCAGGTCATGAATGTGGTCCAGTCATAGACAATGGCAAATTTTATCCATGAGATGTTATCACTGTTTGAGTCCAGTCCAGTTCAATTCTATTCTATCCCTTCTCTCCACTGTAGGCTTCCCCTAACCCCCTATTCCCCATTTTTCCTTCCTCAACCCCTATCTATTCTCCACTCAATTAAATTCGAAAGCCTTATGCCCCGTACACACAGTCGGATTTTCCGACGGAAAATGATCGATGGGAGCTTGTTGTCGGAAATTCCGACCATGTGTAGGCTCCATCGGACATTTTCCATCGGAATTTCCATAATACACAAAATGTGAGATCTGGATCTCAAATTTTCCGACAACAAAATCCGTTGTCGTAAATTCCGGTCATGTGTACACAATTCTGTGTGCACAAAGTTCCACGCATGCTCGGAATCAAGCAGAAGAGCCACACTGGCTATTGAACTTCCTTTTTCTCGTCTCGTCGTACGTGTTGTACGTCACCACGTTCTTGACGTTCGGAATTTCCGACAAGATTTGTGTGACTGTGTGTATGCAAGACAAGTTTGAGCCAACATCCATCGGAAAAAATCCATGGATTTTGTTGTCGGAATGTACGATCGTGTGTATGGGGCATAACTCATCTTTCTTTTCTGTTTTCATGACTCTAACCTCCAACATGACCTTAGCACATATACAGTACATGATCATGTTCTATAATATGATCATTACCTGTTGATTATGTCACATGACTTCCACTTGGCCTTATTTGTATTTTGTGATATGTAGTATGTGATATTGCCTCTCTCTGGGATTCTTTTACAATAAAAATTATAATTTAAACAAAAAGACAATGGCAAATTTTATTTTCAGAGACTGAAAAAAATATCCTAGTGCAGAAGTCAATGTTTAGTGCAGCAGCAGAAATTTGCTGGGTGCCTGTTAGAATATAAAGCTCAAGAGATTAATTTTTACTTGAATAAGAAAACTTGCCTAACAGAGCTTCATCTCTTGCTTTTATCCAACCACCATAGACTAGAAGGAAGGGCATTAATTGCAATTTGTTTATACTACATGGTTAAATTACAGCATTGTGCAATTGTTGAAGATCTGTTGCTCAGCTGCTACTGCTAATCTCTTGTGTTGCAGGATTCCTAAAAAATTATTTGTCACAAAAAAGTGATTTATCACACAGTATTTTATTTTTCTGAGTAAGCCATCTCCACTGTCCAGACATTTTAAGGACTCATTTCTTTTGTGCAGAAGAACTTGTACAGTTTGTGCAGAAGACTTTTCTGAATTGTAATGGCAACAGGAGAGGCAGGCATTAACTTGCTTCTCTACAGGTACAACTTCAGTTGTAAATGGTCTTTGTATTTTTTTTAAACATTCTTATAGCACAGACATCGGGGACCCCAGTGCTGCAAGATAAAAGTGATAATCAATTAGTGACAATGCTGTCCATATAAATATATAATACAGTGTAGCGCGCCACTATAACAATAATCATACAGAATAAAAGTATGTATCCATAAAATAGATCAGATAATGTGCACAAAGAAAAAGAAAAAAAAGTGCAAAGAATTCCATAGGTTATTCAATAAACACGTGATAAATAGCAGTGACAAAATAAACAAAATTATCCGTGTTCAGGAAGAACAAACCTCCCCCGGATTCTTCCATCACACCAATAGTGCCACCAATGTGCCCAGTTAAGTGTCTCCTCACCTGGCAAGGTGGCCCTCACTGCTAATAAAGGAGGTAAAAAAATGCTTTTTTAGATCTGAAGGTATGAAAAGAAGCACCTGTGTGTGTTTGTGTGACGTGGTATGTGTGAGCAGCGCTCTTTGGCTTCCCTTCATGACCTCTGCAAGATGTATCTCCATAGCGTGGTTGATTACTTCAGGCCTCGTATTTGAAGATGTCCGAAGGTCTTCTTGTGTCAGATTCACAGTTTTCTGTTTCATGAACAATATGGAAGCATAAAGAACAGAAGCTGAAGTATTGTTATGGGTAACAACAAGATTTCCATTAAACACTTTGACTTTGGAGTCTTATGCCACGTACACACGGTTGGACTTTTCGACAACAAAGGTCCGACGGTCTTTCTGACGGACTTTCGACGGAGTTACGATGGAGTTACGATGGACTTTCGACGGACTTTCTATTTACCGGACTTGCCTACACACGATCACACCAAAGTCAGACGGATTTGTATGTGATGACATACGACCGGACTAAAATAAGGAAGTTGATAGCCAGTAGCCAATAGCTGCCCTAGCGTCGGTTTATGTCCGTCGGACTAGCACACAGACGAGCAGATTTTTCGACCGGACTCGAGTCCCTCGGAAAGATTTGAAGCATGTTCCAAATCTAAGGTCCGTCAGATTTTCAACCGAAAAAGTCCGCTGCAGGTCCGATGAAGCCCACACACGGTCGAATTGTCTGCCGGACTCGGTCCGTCGGACCAGTCCGGTCGCAAAGTCCGCTCGTGTGTACGCGGCATTATATACCTATATGGTTGGCTGGGGTCCTTCTACCCTCATATTATTAAAACTGGTGTGTATATACATTGTGCGTATATATATTATATATATATATATATATATATATATATTGGCTGTCGAAATTAATTCCTCGATTAATCGTTAACTTTTTTAATCGATCAACATTCTTTTGATCGGTACTCACCTCTCCACCAGCTTCCAGGTCTTCAGGGAGTTCCGTCAGATATCCGGTGACGTCACAGACTCCTCCCCCCTTCCCCAAGTGCCTCCGTCTGCTAATGAAGGGAAGGGGGAAGGAGTCCGGTGACGTCTATCTCCATGATGTCACCGGACAGCCTGGACAGTGATGGTAAATATGGATGTGGTTAACTGGGATCATTCAGGGAGCTAAGTGTAGGCAAATTTGATAACCTTTTGACAAACTCTGGTATGTCTGCGTGACTGGCTAAAGCGATGCCTACTTGAATACTATAAAGTGACTGACAGTCAATATACTAGATAAGTTTTATAATTAAAGTTAAACTAACTTTCTACGTTTTTCTTAAAGTTTAAACAAAAAAATTACTTACGTCAGTGCTACAGTTTGAATTTAAAACATATTTGTGTGAACTGTGAAGTTAAGTCATGGATTGTGGACACTAACTAGTGTCGGGGGATTGTATACAGTGTATACCAAATTTACCACTGACTAATGCAGAGTTGCAATGCAAGGAGATCAGCTAAAAGTAGTTGGATCTGTATGTGCATTATAATTAATCGAACTTAGTCGATTAATCGATTAAAAAAAAAATTAATCGAACACGAAAATTTTAATCAGTAACAGCCCTAATACATATATATATGCACTGTAGATACAGTAGGGGACACCTGCCTTTACACGCACATGAACTTTAATGGCATCCTAGTCTTAGTCCGTAGGGTTCAATATTGAGTTGGCCAACCCTTTGCAGCTATAACAGCTTCAACTGTTCTGGGAAGGCTGTCCATAAGGTTTAGGTGTGTGTCTATGGGAATGTTTGACCATTCTTTCAGAAGTGCATTTGTGAGGTCAAGCACTGAGATTGGATCGAGAAGGCCTGGCTCGTAGTCTCCGCTCTAATTCATCCCAAAGGTGTTCTATCAGTTTGAGGTCAGGACTGTCCAGTTCCTCCACCCCAAACTCGCTTATCCATGTCTTTATGGACCTTGCTTTGTGCACTGCTGCGCAGTCATATTGGAACAGGAAGGGGCCATCCCCAAACTGTTCCCACAAAGCTGGGAGCATGAAATTGTACAAAATGTTTTGGTATGCTGACACCTTAAGATTTCCTTTCACTGAAACTGAGGGGCCAGGACCAACCCCTGATAAACAACCCCACACCATAATCCCCCTTCCACCAAATGATTTGGACCAGTGCAGTAAGGTCCATAAAGAAATGGATGAGTGAGTTTGGGGTGGAAGAACTTGACTGGCCTGCACAGAGTCCTGACCTCAACTGGATAGAACACCTTGATGAATTAGAGCGGAGACTGTGAGCCAGGCCTGCTTGTCCACATCAGTGCCTGACCTCACATGGTCAAACATTCCCCTAGATACACTTATAAACCTTGTGGACAGCCTTCCCAGAAGAATTGAAGCTGTTATAGCTGCAAAGGGTGGGCCAACTCAATATTACGGACTAAGACTGGACTGCCATTAAAGTTCATGTGCCGTGTAAGGCAGGCGTCCCAATACTTCTGGTAATATAGTGTGTGTGTATATATCTCTCATAGTTGAGGTATACCTATGATGACAATTACAGGCCTCTCTCATCTTTTTAAGTGAGAGAACTTGCACAATTTGTGGCTGACTAAATACTTTTTTGCCCCACTGTATATATATATATATATATATATATATATATATATATATATATATATATATATATATATATATATATATATAATCTTTTCTGAGCGACCAGGAGTGATGTCGAAAATAAAGTAGCCCAAAGCAACTAATCAGATTCCACTTTGCTGTAACAGAATCAGATAATCAGATCTTATCTGTTGTTATGGGTTACCAGCACTTTGCATATGATTATGACACATTACACTGCTTTGCCGAGAAAACCAAACAGGCATGGATAAATTATGTGATGCTAAAATACATATGATGATCATTAATGTTATTATTTTTTTATTATAACTCTTGTATAATAATCATAATGTATCATTTCATTGTTATATTAATTTAGATGTTATTGTTATTTTAACAGATTAATACAAAGCTGATCTAGGAGTCTAGGAGCCAGGAATTATGCTATCAAAGCATGAGAAGATCAAAAGGTTGTGTGGTGTCTACATTTTTTTATTTAAATCTTTATGAAATTGTTAAAAATAACAATAATTATTATAATAATAAAAATAATAATTATTTGTATTATTCATATAATTCTGTTTTGCAATGTCTTAGCTTACCATAGACCATGTCTCTGAAATTTGAATTCCTTTTATTGCAGGCCATTATTCACTGAAGGCTGCTGGGAACACGTGACTTCAGTAAATATAAACAAGCAGTAGTACAACCACTCTCCATGTCATCTCAGTCATTCAGCTTGTAGATTTGTGCTTAGACTCAATCAGAGGTCAGATTGCACTTTGCAAAACAAGGAGAGAAAGAGAGTGGCACACTGGGAAATGCAGTCCTCGGTGCTCTACATGTGCACTGGAACAAAGGACTGGCGAGTATTCATTGTAGAGCTTGTGCGTGGGAGGCACTCATAGATGGCTGTTCTTATTTATGAAGCACTTCCAAATCAAACTTACCAAAGGAATACAAACATAAGAAAAATATCTGCTAGAGAATGCTGAAAAAAAATCACTTATCGTTTAACTCCTGCTTGCCACATGAGGCATATATTCAAGTTTATGAATTTTCCTTAAATATTGTAATATATATATATGTTCAAACATCACAGCTCAAAATTAACTTGCAGCATAAAAAAATGATTTTGTATTATCTATTCTTCCTATCCAGAAAACACACCTAAAAAAATCCATAACTAATTTTGAAGCATTTTACCTTTTATGTAAAAAAAAAAAAAAGAGCACTCTTTTTTCCCTAAGTCTGAGTCAGTGAATAAAAACCATGAAGTTGTTCAAATTTAAAACCTCAGGGCAATCAGAGATATAAAAATGCAAAGTGTGCAAAATCTCCTGGGACTGATTGTAGCAGTCAGATTAGATGCTTTTTACCCACACAGAAACAAAGAGTAAAATAATAACAAAAACAAAAATAAAGAAAAACACTCGCAAAAAAATAGATTTGGCATTTCAGAAATTCAATTTTGCACAGCGTTCAATGGAAGAAGGAAAAAGAAAGATACAGTTGTACTTTTCTCTGATGTTGCTTTGGAATCCCCTTTAAGTTGAAAGCTTTTTCACCCTCCCCCCACCATAACCTTGGCTGGCTCCCTCCAGCAGCTCTTGGGATGCTGCTCCTCTGCTTTTCTCTCCATCAGCTGCTACAACCCATTTCATGGCTGACTGCTGGTACAACTCTTCAACTCTTCCTTCCTTTTTTTAAAAACATCTATCTTGTTTTCTTCCTCAGAAAGATGTTAGGCCTTCTCATAGTCTCATCTTTCATCAAGTTAAACCTTGCATTTCTTAATAATAAATGTTACTTTTTCTAGGTTTTCTCTGTGCAGCAAGTTCCTGCACTTAATGGAAATGAGTCAGATAAACTATCTGAACAAACACAGTGACCTAAGCAGGGTAATGAATATAAATGAAAGGGAGGGTCATACTTTTTCTACATTGTTCATATATTTGGTTGGATGTAATTAAAAAAAAAATTAACACAACAAACATCATTGCTTATTTAAAGTGATACTAAAGGTTTATTTTTATTTTTTTAATTAAAGTTAAAAAGATGTTATACTTACCTGCTCTGTGCTAAAATATTTATACCTCCTCCCCACCGGTGTTGTCCGCTCGTCCGTCCTCCGAATGCCCCTTTAAGAGGACAGATGGTAAGGGGCCACCTATGCACATGAAAAGGAAAAGAAATTACTGCGCTGACCCCAAAAAGAAAAAAATGAATAAGCAGCTACATAAAATGTGACAAACATGTGAAGAACAAAGTAGTGAAAAAATGTAGCGCTAAAAAATAAACACAAGAATCGTGATAAATGTGTCAAGTAAATGATAAACTCAAAAGTCCACATACAGAAAAACGTCCATCTTTAAACGATAATAAACCTCTGATAATAAGTGATGTGAAAAGGACTGGAAAATAAATGTCCAACACAATGATTCAACACCAAATGTAGAGAAACCAACAACGGTGCTACCACTAGGCAAACTAGGTAGCCGCCTAGGGCGCCCTGCTGCATAGGGCGCCCGGCCACTAGTGTTCCTACTCTCCTCTCTGCAGCAAGTAACTAAGTCTCAGCGTCAGCAGACAGCCGCTGCTCCATTCGCACATAGTGTCAGAGGCACAGCGGCTGCATTTCATGGGCGCTGGTGAGGCTGCATTTCATGGGCGCTTCATTAAAAAGGTGGGGTTTACATGAGCAGGGAAAAGGGGGTGGAGTCATGGTGAAGCCAAGGGGGGGCGGCAAAATGAGGTTTTGCCTAGGGTGTCAAAAATCCTTGAATCAGCCCTGGAAACCAATAGCAGTGTAAATGGGAATACGAGTCCGTCTGTACAGGCAACCTCAAATGGAAAAAAACATCAACAATTGAATGCCATATGAATGCTCTTACCAGAACCGGTGGACTCTAATGTCAGTGATATAGAGTCATATAGGCAGTATGCCACACGAGGCAGATGTACGGATATCCGGATGGTTCAGACCTCAAGGATGGGATCCAGGGGAACAGAAGGGGACCTCCAAAGTGAACTCCAATCCAAGAACTGTCAGGGTAGGATTTTGATGGTAGGTTTACCAGGAAGACATATTCGCTCACATCCAGAGCATATGTGGAAAAAATAAAAGCTTCCACATAGTGCAGGTAAAAGGAGGTATTTTATTTCTAAAAACCAACTTACAATAAAAGTGATCACAAATAAAATGAGGGCAATGTGGAGAATAAAGATACGATAAAACAGGGGGCAATGTGCATGTATTACAGAGATGTATTGAATATACTGTATATATATATTGCTGTCCCCTTAAAATAACTCAACACACAGCCATTAATGTCTAAACCACTGGCAAAAACAGTCAGTACACCCTTACGTGAAAATGTCCAAATTGGGCCCAATTAGCCATTTTCCCTCCCCAGTGTCATGTGACTCGGTAGTGTTACAAGGTTTCAGGTGTGAATGAGGAGCAGGTATGTTAAATTTGCTGTTATCGCTCTCACTCACTCATACTGGTCACTGGACATTCAACATGGCACCTCATGGCAAAGAACTCTCTGGGGATCTGAAAAAAATGTTTTTTTGCTCTACATAAAGATGGCTTAGGCTATAAGAAGAGCCAAGACCCTGAAACTGAGCTGCAGCATGGTGGTCAAGACCATACAGTGGTTTAACAGGACAGGTTCCACTCAGAACAGTCCTCGCCATAGCCGACCAAAGAAGTTGAGTGCACGTGCTCAGCGTCATATCCAGAGGTAGGTTGTCTTTGGAGAAGTAGAGTGCTGCCAGCACTGCTGCAGAGGTTGAAGGGATGGGGGGTCATCCTGTCAGTGCTCAGACCATACGCCGCACACTGCATCAAATTGGTCTGCATGGCTGTTGTACCAGAAGGAAGCCACTTCTAAAGATGATGCACAAGAAACCCGCAAACAGTTTGTTGAAGACAAGCTGAGTAAGGACATTGATTACTGGAACAATGTTCTGTGGTCTGATGAGACCAAGATAAACTTATTTGGTTCAGATGGCGTCAAGCGTGTGTGGCAGCAACCAGGTGAGGAGTACAAAGACAAGTGTGTCTTGCATACAGTCAAACATGGAGATGGGAGTGTCATGGTGTGCTGCATGAGTGCTGCCGGCACTGGGGAACTACAGTTCATTGAGGGAACCATGGATGCTAACATGTACTGTGACATACTGAAGCAGAGCATGATCCCCTCCCTTCGGAGACTGGGCCACAGGGCAGTATTCCAACATTATAATGTCCCCAAACATACCACTAAGACGACCACTGCCTTGCTAAAGAAGCTGAGGGTAAAGGTGATGGA
Organism: Lithobates clamitans; assembly: GCA_037952925.1. Taxonomy (NCBI): domain Eukaryota; kingdom Metazoa; phylum Chordata; class Amphibia; order Anura; family Ranidae; genus Lithobates; species Lithobates clamitans. Next base: position 621,652 of record JBBGZY010001421.1, read on the forward strand.
CTGGCCAAGCATTTCTCCAGACCTAAACCCTATTGAGCATCTGTGGGGCATCTTCAAAGGGAAGGTGGAGGAGTGCAAGGTCTCTAACATCCACCAGCTCCGTGATGTCGTCATGGAGGAGTGGAAGAGGACTCCAGTGGCAACCTGTGAAGCTCTGGTGAACTCCATGCCCAAGACTGTTAAGGCAGTGCTGGAAAATAATGGTGGCCACACAAAATATTGACACTTTAGGCCCAATTTGGACATTTTCACTTAGGGGTGTACTCACTTTTGTTGCCAGCAGTTTAGACATTAATGGCTGGCTGTAGAGTTATTTTGAAGGCACAGCAAATTTACACTGTTATACAAGCTGTACACTCTCTACATTGTAGCAAAGTGTAATTTCTTTAGTGTTATCACATGAAAAGATATAGTAATATATTTACAAAAATTTGAGGTGTGTACTCACCTTTGTGAGATACTGTATATATATATATATATATATATATATATATATATATATATATATATATACTTTTTTTTTTTTTTTTGCTCTGATTTAATTCTAGCAAAGCTCAATATCAGCTACTGAAAGCAGGAGAGGTGTTTGCATACCTACAGCAGCCTTCAATCTTCCCACTGTGACCGAATGCTATTCTGGTCACTACTTGGAGGTGTCAAAGCATGCCTGCTACGTCCTGCCCCCATAGATTACTATTGGCCATTCAGGCAGTACATCACAGTGATGGGCGAATAGGCATGTAAGGGGGTGGAAATAAGTGGGCAAGCTTAAACACTAACAGGAAGTGTCATAGCTTTACACAATCAGAACTTCACAGCTTTCAGGTGGAGCACTGGGACTGAAGGCTGCTGCCAGTATTGGTGCCAGCACGTTATACCCATCAGATATGAAAGGATAAAATTGAAATATAATCTGAACTCCAGCTAGATAGAAAAACACAATTTTTTCAATGTTGCATATATTGAATAATGTATTTGTATTTACATACAACTATAATAAATACCTAAAACTGACTTTAACCACTGTGAGACACTGTACCGAGTGGATCCAAGGGGCTGGGTACCATGTGATCGCAGTATTGGTCATCACAGCAATCACATGGTAATGTTTACAGTGCTGATCCTGCTCCTTCCCCTTACAACAGTGTAAAGAGAAAGAATGTAGTATAGTGAATTGGAACAGAATGAATGGATCAGCAGCTGCAGATTTATTTATTTTGTTTCAATGATACAGGGATCATTCTTATTAACTATTTCAGGACCTCCTCCTCTCCTAAACTTACTATGTCTATGCTGTCTCCATGTGACCTGTATATTAACCCAGAACAAAAGATATGTCACCAGCACACCACGTTATTCTTGGTGTGCTGGTGACATATCTTTTGTTCTGAGGGGTTCTGGTTTCTAGCCGCTGGTCACTACAGCATCCACTGACCTGACAGCCATTTCCAGGAATGTGTGCGTTGAGAATATTCTCCCTTTTCCTACACATCTGAACATTTTTTTTTTCAATCAAAAGATGCTTTTATTGTGCCAATTGCAATACATCACAGGTTAGATAAAAAATTTTTTATCATCAGCAGGTATGTAAAATGCAAATGAAAAGAATAAGACCATAGCACAACATGAAATTCAATGACATACCTTATAAAAAGGAAGAAAATGTTCCTGTATTAATGCTATACCTCTATAATTCCATGACCTAAAACTTAGATGTTTGTGTGGGATTATACTTTCACAAAAGGCATTGGATGGTAAGTTAGTGCCAGATAACACATAGAAAACTTTAAAAACAATAGCAACCATCCATGTCGGGTAGGCAGGGTCTAACCCACCAACCCAACACAGAATAACAGAAGGCCAACGGGCCAAGGAATGATCATGGTCGCCCTCATCCTACCCGTTCTTGAAGAAACTTCCCCTAAGGTCAGAGGGTGCATATAGAAGTTGTACTTGAATAATTAGAGTTTAACAACAGTAAAACTTGTCCTGTCTCCCGTCCTAGAAATCAATGTTATCCTTTTCCACAAACATTTGTGCTTTATACGCTTGTAGCAACTGATGCAAGACCAGTTGTGGGGGTGCAAACCCCGGAGTTTCCAACCAGGCTTGCCATATGGAATAAAATTTACGATTTGCATTTCTATGCTGATACGTCAACTGCTCCCTGACAAGGATGTAATTGACTTGTTCTACCCATTGTTTCCTAGTGGGCACACGTGGAGAAAGCCAGAACCTGGCCAATAACTTGCGAGCTATATATATATAGTAGTCTGAGCACTGCTATATTGATGGGGGTGAGTATATATTTTTTCATCAACAGCTCCTAAAATGCAGATTGAAGGGTCCAATGACCCTAACCTGGTAAACTGTAGCGATGGCTTCGGTTAGTTCACCCCAATAACGGTGCAATTTGGGACAGCGCCAGATTAAGTGAATTAGAGAACCTTCCTCCCTATTACATTTGGGACACAAAGAGGAATCCCTCCTTCCCTAGCGATGCAATTGGATGAGTGTGCGGTAAGCCCTGTATAATAAAAATAAATGAGATAACCTGTGTGATTGTGAGACCGATGTAATTGGCCCAGATTTCAAACACATTCTCCCAGATCTCATCATTTATCGCCCCTAGGTCCTGTGTCCATCCCCTCCTACATGACAGAGTTGCAGGGTCTTGTATTGATGATAGTAGGATTGAGTAGATATGAGATATCAGGCCCTTTTTCTCTTGTCTGTAAAAGATATCCCTCAACAAGGGATGACTCAATAGTGAAAGTGTAGATATACCACCCTGGGCCTTGAGAGCATGTCTTAATTGGAGGTACTTATAAAATGATTGTCTACGTAGGTTAAATTCTGCCTGAAGGTCCATAAAGGATTTTAGTATATTCTGGTTATATAGTTATATAGTTGGGAGATATTGCAAATGCTAGCTAGTTTCCATGACTGGAAACTTTCCAGTTTATGTACTTCTGCCAGATTTGGATTGTGCCATAATGGGGTGTCATCAAGAAATCCTAAGATCCCCAAACTGTTTTTAACTGTAGCCCAGAGTTTTTATGAGAATTATGGTGGGTGCCGATTCTGGCAGATTGGTTAGTCCAGCCTCTTAACCCGCTAAAACGGAAGCAGTTAGCTTTCCGGACTGCAATAGGCCGTTGATCGGGTCAGATTAATTCGGTAACCCAAAGCCACTCAAGTGTTGTAGCTTGGAGGCATAAAAATAAAGCTTAGGATTAGGCACCGCTGCTCCTCCGCGATCCTTGCTATATTGCAGTGTGGAAAGACGAATCCTGGCTACTTGCTTTTTCCATATTAAAGATCTGAATAAGGTGTCAATGTGAGTGAACCATCTGCGAGTATCCACTGAGGAGAATTGTGCATAATGTACAGCAATTGGGGGCACCAAATCATTTTAATTAGGTTTATCCTACTGATTACTGACAGTGGTAACTTACACCAAGTATTAGAGGCCATTTGGAGTCCCTTGAAAAGGGGGAGTAGATTGTCTTCTAAGTATTTCAACGGATTAGCAGACACCTGCACTCCCAGAGATTTGAATGAGGAGACTAATTTAAGGGATTTTGCAGCAACCGGCAAAAAAACCGTTGGATTATCCAAAGGTAAAAGAACCGATTTGTTCCAGTTGATGGAAAATCCCAACAAAGAGCCAAAGTACTGAATTACTGGCATTGCATTGGTGAGGGAAGCATCTGCGTCCCCCAGATAAAGAAGAGTGTCGTCGGCGTAAAGGGAGATTTTTTCCACACCCGACTCCCTGTTGAAGCCTGCAATAGATGGGGAGGACCATATGGTAGCCGCCAGTGGTTCCAGGGGTAACGCAAATAGCAGGGGTGACAATGGGCACCCCTGTCGTGTGCCCCTGAAAAGGGGAAAAGGGTCTGTTAGCTCTCCATTGATGCGTAGCTTAGCTGTAGGGGCCGCATAAAACAATTTCACCCAGTCAATAAATGTATCTCCTAGTCCAAAGCACCTCAGAACCTCCCACAGGTAAGGCCATTCAATACTGTCGAAGGCCTTAGCCACATCTAATGACAGAATCACTCGTCTAATGTTTAGGGCTGTGGACCTAGAGGGAATGAACCCAGATTTATATTTGTGAACGATTTTGTGGATAACTTTAGCCAGTCTGGTAGCTAGTACCCTGGCCAGTAGCTTCACATCCATTGTTGATAAGGAGATGGGCCTATAGGAATCTGGGGAGTGGGCATTTTTACCTGGTTTCAACAATAAAATGATTACCGCTTCATTCATAGATGGGGGTAGTCTTCCACGCTCAAGGGCAGCCAGAAAGACCTCTCACAATTGTGGCACCAATGTCTCAGAGTACCTTCTGTAAACCTCCACGGCAAGCCATCTGCCCCTGGAGACGTGCCAGGAGAGGAAAGTGCCATTGCCTCCAATAGCTCATCAACAGTGAGAGGAGCATTCAGTAGCTCTACATCCGAGGTTGGGAGTTGAGGGACCTGGCTATTATTAAGAAAGGACCTAATTTCGGCTAAGGTAGGCGTGACTTTGGAGGAGTACACATCAGCATAGAAATCTCTAAACGTGGACAGAATGCCCGAGTGAGAGGAAACCAGGTATCCCGAGGGGAGACCTAGTAATTGTCTCTATATATGAGGATCCTTTCTGTAATCATTGATAGCATATGGCCTGTATGTTCCCCTTCCTCAAAAAATCTCTGTTCAAGAAAGAACATTTTGTTTTCAGCTTTCGTTAAAACCATATTCTTAGCTATATGTTGAGCCTCATGCCATGCCCTTTCAGTTTGTTCAGAGGGTGAGTGAACGAACGCTGACTCAGCCCTCTCAACCTCCCACAGCACAGATTGTTCCCAGGATTTGGTCTTGGTCTTAATGGCAGTGATTGTTTTGATAAATTGGCCTTGTAGAAAGGCCTTCGGCATGTCCCAGAAAATTCCAGGATTAGCCGACGATTTGTTTAGGTTAATAAATGTGGAGAGAGTGTTATGTATAGAATCAGGGCTAGGAAATAGCGACAACCAGAATGGATTCATTTTCCAATAGACCCACTTGACTATGCCATATGTGAGAATCTGGGCACACAAGGGAGAATGGTCGGAGACAGTTCTCGCCTCGTAGCGTGAGGAGGACACTAAGGGGAGCATTGCATTATTGCCCAGACCAAGGTCGATTCTAGAGAGTCCGTCATGTGTGACCGAGTAGCATTTAACCCCTGGATGTTTGAATCTCCAAACTTCCCTTAAGCCAAGCTCTGACAGAAGCCGGGCAAAGGAGGTTGGACCCTTACCCAAACTTTGTGGTGGAGCCCGGGCAGAGTATTTGTCAAGGTCTGCATCTAAGTAATTATTAAAGTCTCCAACAATGAGTGCAGGTATACTGGGGTGATGTGCCAGAAAGTTAGCCATAAGTTTGATGACTTCTACTAATAAAGGAGGCGGGACATAGATATTCACTATAATGCAGTCCAAACCATCTAGGGTACACAATAAAAATATATAACGACCATACGGGTCAATGAGGTTGAGCATGCAAAGGGCACATTAGGACAAACTAACACACTAACCCCTCTGGAATAGGAAGAGAAGACAGAGTGGAACTGAGTACCGAACACACGGGTAGAGAATGGGGATGCCTGGGTTGGAGACATGTGAGTCTCCTGTGAACACACTAAAGAAGAGCCCAGGCATTTGACCATGTGGGATACAGCCAACTGTTTCACTCTGTCTCCCAAACCCCGCACATTCCAGCTTGTAATCACATTATGTTTAGCCTCGGGGTTTTAAAACACAAACATATATGACATACCTCAGCGGGTCAAGTTGAATAGAGGTACGGGTAATGTTTAGGTAGCAACATGTTAGGACAAGCAAACACAGGCACACATGATCCCATGAAGCATAATGCCGCGTACACACGGTCGGACTTTTCAGCTACAAAAGTCCGACAGCCTGTCCGACAGACTTTCGACGGACTTTTGGCGGACTTTCGACGGACTTGCGGCGGACTTTCTAACGAACAGACTTGCCTACACACGATCACACAAAAGTCAGTCGAATTCTTACGTGATGACGTACACCGGACTAAAATAAGGAAGTTCATAGCCAGTAGCCAATAGCTGCCCTGGCGTGGGTTTTTGTCCGTCGGACTAGCATACAGACGAGCGGATTTTTCGACCGGACTCGAGTCCGTCGGAAAGATTTGAAGCATGTTTCAAATCTAAAGTAAGTCGGATTTGAGGCTAAAAAAGTCAGTTGAAAGTCCGGAGAAGCCCACACACGATCGGATTACCAGCCAGCTTTAGTCCGTCAGCGTCCGTTGGACTTTTGTAGACGAAAAGTCCGACCGTGTGTACGCGGCTTTAGACATTCCACGACTATGAAGGTAGTTCCTGTGGAGAAAAAGATTAGACAGGTAGAGAACTCAGGGACCAATGGGGTCCAACTTATTACCAAAGAAAAACTGTAATGTCCACGAGGGACTAGCAACTAGGGGGCTAAGTTCAGTAGCCGGCATTGAAGAGCCAACAGGCAACAGGCCTTGTGCCTTATCCAGAGGCATAGTTGGTACTGAAGTGTGTTGTGAAAACAGTCAACCGCCTTTGCAGGATCACCGTAAGAAAACTGACCAAGCTCTTGATAGTAGATGAGTACCGTAATGTAGAAGGTGTACTTAACTATAATCAGGTTGCCCTCCGGCATCTAACCAGCTCATCTCGTAAGGAGCGCTCCTCCCTATCTAGCCACTGCATTGCCATTGTAGGCTTCTCAAAGAAATGCACTTCATCCCTGGCTACCACTCGCAAGCGGGCAGGGTAGAGCATGGCATATTGCAATTCCAGGGAGCTAAACTTTTTTTTCACTTCATTGAACTGAGCCCGTTGTTTTTGCACCTCTGCCGAGAAACAGGGAAATCTTGGGGTTGTCCATTACAAGAGCATCCCTATCAGGCTCCTACTTACCAGACCGGCGAGTCCTGTCGGGCAGAGGGTAGGCTCCCTTACCCTCCGACTATCGGCCCCCTGGTAGAGTAAACAGGGGGTACAACAGTACGGAGTGGTATGAAGGCCTGTATGGCTGTTCAGGTATTGCTGTCCGGGTGTCACAGGGTTAACTGTAGCAAAGACTGAGTAGACTGGAACACCTTCACTGAGCAGAGCAGGCTGGTGTGGACAACAGGCAGGAAGACTGCAGACAGGTAGGCTGGATCTCAGGGAGCAGGCAGATGGATGGTCAGGAGACAGGCCGGGTTCGGTAACAGGCAGACGGCAGAGGTACAGTGGAACAGGCAAGCGGATGGTCAAACAAGCAAGGGTCGGTGCAGGCAGAGTTCAGAGAGAGGGTGGGGGACAAGGCCGGGTCAGTAGGTATAACAGGAACAACAAGGTACACGGTCAGGCTCTGGAACTACTAGCTGTTGATTAGGCAGCACTGGTCACCAGAACTCACTGGCTTAAATAGGGCTTTTGGCGCCAAACGACGTGCACGCGCGCGCCCCGGCCCACACAGGCACGCGCGCCCGCCAACGCCCGCGCGCGCGCCCCCGCACGCCGGCGTGCACAGTGGAACGATCCCGGACACACACACCGGCGCCGCGAGGAGCCCGCACGGCGAGGTCCGCGGAAACGCGCGCGCCAACGCGCGCCGACGCACCCCGACGCACACCACCGCGGGCGCCCCGCCTGCCACGGTAAGAACCCTGACAGTGCCCCCTCCTCAAGGGCAGCCTCCGGATGCCCAGCTGGGCCAGCCTGGGAGCATGGGAGTTCTTGAAAGTTTGTAGCAATTCGTTGGCATGCAGGTTACCTTCGGGTTCCCAAGAATTATCCTCGGGTCCATACCCCTTCCATTTAATGAGGTACTGGAGCTGATTCTGCCTTTTCCTGCAATCCAAGATTGCCTCGACTTCGAACTCCTCCTCATTGTTGACCAAAACAGCCTCCGGTGGCTTGGCCTTATGGTCAGGAAAAGGATCGTGGATAACTGGTTTCAGTAATGAAACGTGGAAGACCGGGTGGATTCTAAGGGACTCAGGCAGACTAAGTTCAAAGGCAACATCATTCACCTTTCTCTTCACCCGAAACGGGCCCAGAAACTTAGGTCCCAACTTCTTAGAGGGACAAGCCAACTTTAGATTAGTTGTAGAGAGCCATACTTGGTTGCCAGGTTCAAGGACGAGTTCTCCTCGCGTTTTCTTATCGAACATCCTCTTGAAGGAAGCCTGGGATTGGGCCATGGTTTCCTGTAGGATCTTACAATTACTAGAGAAGAACTCCATTGTTTCCGTTACTGCGGGTAGAGAACATTCCGGGATAGAACTGGGGAGGAAAGAAGGATTGAATCCATAATTCGCAAAGAAAGGAGTCTGGTTGATGGCAGAGTGTAAGGAGTTGTTGTATGAGAATTCGGCGACTGGTAGCAAGGACACCAGTCGTCTTGAGTAAACACAGAGAAACAACGGAGGTATTGCTCCAGCGTCTTGTTAGTTCTTTCTGTCTGGCCGTTCGTCTGAGGGTGGTAGGCCGAGGAGAACGCCAATTCAATTTCCAAAGCGGCACACAGTGCTCTCCAAAACCGGGAGGTAAATTGAACACCTCGGTCGGATACGATATTCGCGGGCACCCCATGTAACCTTACTACTTCCTTAACGAATATCTTCGCCGTTTCTACGGCTGTGGGAGTACCCTTCATAGGGATGAAGTGTGCCATCTTGGATAGCCTATCAATCACCACAAAGATGGTTGAGAAACCTTCAGAGGGGGGTAACTCCACAATGAAATCCATCGATAGCATTCTCCAAGGCCTGTCAGGAATCGGTAAGGGTCTCAATAAACCCCAGGCCTTTGAGCGGTTGCATTTATTCCGGGCACAGGTGCGGCAAGAACCCACGTACCTCTTACAGTCCTCCAGAAGACATGGCCACCAAAAGGTGCGTAGCACCAATTCTGAGGTTTTCCGGGCTCTGAAGTGACCCGCCAGCTTGTGGTCATGACATAGTTCCAGTACCAGTACCCTACATCTTTCAGGAACGAAAATCTTGCCTTCATGCCAGAGCAACCCATCATTTAAACTGGTTCCAGTAGGTAGAGGAATTTCAGAGGAGGCCTGTTTAATCCTGGAAATTAAATCTCCCTGGAGAAGTAAGAAACTACCTGCAGGCAGAATAGTATCAGGGGAAGCTCTTTCCTTGGAGTCGTGGAACATCCGTGATAGGGCATCAGGTTTTCCATTCTTGGATCCGGGCCTGTACGTGATGTGAAAGGAGAAGCGGGAAAAAAAAAGTGCCCATCTAGCCTGTCGTGGTCTGAGTCGCTTGGCTGCTCTTAAGTATTCTAAGTTCTTGTGGTCGGTAAAGATAAGAACCGGATGTACCGCACCCTCTAGTAGATAGCGCCATTCTTCCAAAGCCGCTTTGATGGCCAACAGTTCCCGGTCTCCGACATCATAATTTTTTTCAGAAGATGAGAGTTTACGGGAAAAGAATGCTACAGGGAACAAGAGGGCCTTGGGGCCCTGACGTTGAGAAAGCACTGCCCCCACTGCGATCTCCGAAGCATCCACTTCTAGCACAAACGGTAACGCAGGGTCCGGGTGCTTGAGAATAGAGGCAGAAGTAAACAGTCCCTTTAATTTCTCGAACGCTGCCTGTGCTTGGGATGACCAACAGAATCGTGCCCCCTGTTTAGTAAGTTCCGTTATTGGTGCAATGATCTTAGAAAAGTCTTTAATGAATTTCCTGTAAAAGTTGGAAAATCCTACGAAACGTTGGACTCCCTTCTTGTCTGTAGGAGCCGGCCAGTCCAGGATGGCCGAAACTTTTTGTGGGTCCATCTTGATTCCTTCAACAGAAATAATGAGTCCCAAGAACTGAATACTCAGGCGTTCGAACTCACATTTATCTAGTTTAGCGTATAAGCCATGTTGCCTGAGCCGGACGAGAACATTCCTGACGTGCCTGCGATGATCCGCCAAAGAAGAGGAGAAGATGAGTATATCGTCCAGATAAACGATGACATAAAGGTCCAGGATATCTCTAAAGATGTCGTTCACAAAGTGCTGGAACGTAGCCGGAGCATTACAAAGACCGAAGGGCATGACCTGGTACTCAAAATGCCCGAAACGAGTGCGAAACGCAGTCTTCCACTCGTCACCCTCTCGGATGCGGATTAAGTTATAAGCACCCCGGAGATCCAGTTTAGTAAAGATTCTGGCAGTGCCCAGCCTTTGGAATAACTCAGGTACCAGAGGGAGCGGGTAGCGATTTTTAATCGTAATCTTGTTCAGTTCGCGGTAATCAATACATGGCCGCAGGGAATGATCCTTTTTTTCCACAAAAAATAAACCCGCACCGGCCGGGGAGGTGGACGGGCGGATACATTTCTTTTTCAGGTTTTCATCCAAGTACTGCTTCAGGGTGTCCAACTCCTGCTCAGTCAAGGGGAAGATCCGGCCAAAAGGTACCTCGGTTCCAGGAAGCAATTCAATTGGGCAGTCGTAGGGCCTGTGTGGTGGTAGTAATTCTGCCCCCTTCTTGCTAAACACATCTGCAAAGTCTTGGTAAGGCTCAGGAATAACTTGAAGCAAATCAACATCTGGTTGTAGACAGAGGAGTTGGGCAACCTCATGGCCTGTCCCTTGCAAGCAGTGTTGAAGACAGTATCCAGAGAGGAACTCAACATTACCAGAAGCCCAGTTGATTTGGGGGTTGTGCGCTTGTAGCCAAGGTATTCCAAGAATAACTGGAAAGAGGGGGGACGAGATGGCGTCCAGACAGAGATATTCATGGTGTTGCTGGCCCATGATGGCTTCTAAGGGGACAGTCTCCTGAGTGACTGGGCCGGAGCGGAGAGCAGAACCATCAGCAAGATGAACAACAAGGCTTTGAGTTTTGGTTTGGAGAGGAATGGCATGTTGAGAGGCAAAGGTCCGGTCAATAAAACAGCTGCAGGCTCCAGAATCAATGATAGCTGGGACTAGGATGGCCTTTCCGGGAAGCTGTAAAGTGACAGAAATGGTTAGATGCGTGCCCAAGGAGGGTACAATAGTAGCACAGGTACGAACATCAGAATGACACTTACGCATCTTGTTGGGGCAACCGCTGGCGTAGTGCCCCGATTCCCCGCAGTAGAGGCAGAGGTTGTGTGCCCGCCTACGTAACTTCTCTTCTGGGGTCAAAGAGGGACGGAACAGGCCAAGCTGCATTGGTTCAGGTGCATCATAGGTTGAGGCAGGTGGTGGAGCAGGAGATCTACTGGGTGGACAGGGTACTTGTGGAATCATCCAGGTGGGACGAAAGGTACTGGTGGATCTCTCGGTACGTCGTTCTCGCAGTCTACGGTCTATTTGGATAGACAGATTGATAAGGTCTTCCAGGGTCTGTGGTACCCCTACTCGTGCCAACTCATCTTTGAGTGGTTCTGACAACCCCATCCTGAACTGATGGCGCAAAGCAGCGTCATTCCAAGCCGTGTCAGAACTCCAGCGTCTGAACTCGAGGGCATAGTCTTCAGCTGCTCGGCGGCCTTGACGAAGGGCCTGTAAGGAAGCTTCTGCGGTGGCAGTGAGCTGGGGGTCTTCGTATAGTTGGGACATGGCTCCGAAGAAGGCCTCCAGACTATCCAAGACGACAGATTTTTGCTCCAAAAGACGGTGGGCCCATGTTTGTGGTTCACCAGACAGCAAGGAAATAACAAAGCCCACCTTAGTGGCTTCCAGGGAGAACGTGCGTGGCTGAAGGGCAAAGTACAGGTTGCAAGCATTCCGGAAGGCACGATACTTACTCCTGTCTCCGAGGAATCTTTCGGGTACTAGTACTTTGGGCTCAGGAGGTAACATGACCACAGAAGGTGTTGAGGTGGCTGCTGCGGACCCTGGTGGACCGGAAGGTGCGGACAGAGCCTGCACACGTTCTTCCAGGCTGGAATAACCCTCTTGGAGGCTTTTCACTGCCTGGGTTAGACCCGCCAAATGTCGGCAAAGTTCATCCATGGGGGAGGCCCCCTGCCCAGACTCGGTCATGGCTGCCTAATACTATCAGGCTCCTACTTACCAGACCGGCGAGTCCTGTCGGGCAGAGGGTAGGCTCCCTTACCCTCCGACTATCGGCCCCCTGGTAGAGTAAACAGGGGGTACAACAGTACGGAGTGGTATGAAGGCCTGTATGGCTGTTCAGGTATTGCTGTCCGGGTGTCACAGGGTTAACTGTAGCAAAGACTGAGTAGACTGGAACACCTTCACTGAGCAGAGCAGGCTGGTGTGGACAACAGGCAGGAAGACTGCAGACAGGTAGGCTGGATCTCAGGGAGCAGGCAGATGGATGGTCAGGAGACAGGCCGGGTTCGGTAACAGGCAGACGGCAGAGGTACAGTGGAACAGGCAAGCGGATGGTCAAACAAGCAAGGGTCGGTGCAGGCAGAGTTCAGAGAGAGGGTGGGGGACAAGGCCGGGTCAGTAGGTATAACAGGAACAACAAGGTACACGGTCAGGCTCTGGAACTACTAGCTGTTGATTAGGCAGCACTGGTCACCAGAACTCACTGGCTTAAATAGGGCTTTTGGCGCCAAACGACGTGCACGCGCGCGCCCCGGCCCACACAGGCACGCGTGCCCGCCAACGCCCACGCGCGCGCCCCCGCACGCCGGCGTGCACAGTGGAACGATCCCGGACACACACACCGGCGCCGCGAGGAGCCCGCACGGCGAGGTCCGCGGAAACGCGCGCGCCAACGCGCGCCGACGCACCCCGACGCACACCACCGCGGGCGCCCCGCCTGCCACGGTAAGAACCCTGACAATCCCCCATTGATCTGGCTTTAGAAAGAATAATATTACGATCCTTGTAATTGAGCAGCTTAAACAGGAAAGCTCTAGGAGGATTGCCTGGAAGCAGGGGTCTAGTGGGGACGCGGTGTGCGCGCTCCACTGCAAACATCGGCGAAAATTAGTCCTTCCCAAATTTATTCAGCAGCCAATGTTCTAAAAAATGTACAGGGTTTTCCCCTCCATCTTTTCAGGGATGCCTATGACCCTGGCATCGTTCCTGCGAAGCCTGCTTTCTAAGTCGTCAAGTTGTGCAGAATATTTAGCCACCAGCAACTGCTGAGCATACGATTGCCTTTGCATGGGGGCCCAGGCATCTTCCAGTGTACTGATGCGCCCCTCAATGGCTGAGGTGCGGTCTCCCAGTTTTTGCATGTCTTGGTGGAGGAATGACATTTCAGCTTTCACCCCCTTAACCTCTGAGGCCAGGGCTGTAAGAGAGAGGTTGCATGATGTGACTGCAGAGAAGATATCTCACAGCGTGGGTTCTGGCCCAGCAGGGTCTAGGGTCATGGCCATATTCGGGGCTTAAACAACAGGTGATGTACTCACAGTGTCCCATGGAAGCAATGGCGCCGTTGGATCCTCGAGTGGCACTGTGTCATTAGCATCAGACTGAGAGCCGCTGTGATTGTCTAGCATGTCCCCAGACAGCGCCGAGGAGTCCCGTGTAGCAGGCATGGAGAACAGCTTTTGAGCTGCCTCCCTGTACTTTTCCTTGGCAGATTTCTGTGACAAGCCGCCAACTTGGGCCGCATGGTTTGGTACAAGGTGAGTAGCAGAGCCGCGTCTAGACATCTCTCCGGCAAGTAGGGGACACAGCAGCCAGTGGACTGGAAGTGTAGCAATTACCACAGGGCTAAATATCTCTGAGAACGGGCAATGTTAGGCAGTTAGCAGGATAAAAGAGCGGAGATTCGGCGGAGCTCACAAGTCATGCATCTGGCTACATGCGCTGCCAAGCCACACCCCTACACATCTGAACATTAACCCTTTCATCTTCATCCTGCCACTGTATGTAACAAGTATATTAACCCCTTCACTTCCTCTGTGTATGACCTGTACATTAATTATTTAGTGTACCATTCTCAAGATCTGCGTTTAACCCCCTCAATACTGGCATGTTTCTTCATTTCAAAAACTGTGGCAAAAAATTAGATCACCTTGAGTTGTCTGCTTCCATATAACGGTTTATTTCAAGGTTTTCATACTATTTCGGCATATTGTATAAAAACAGCAGGTATTAAATACCAACAAAAGAAAAAATTAGCTATCTAAAAAAGACATAAAACATATTTGGGTACAGTGTTGCATGACTAAATCAGAGTAATTGTCAGGTAAACAATCACAGCGATGAAAACTGAAAAATAGCCTGATAATGAAGGGGTATGACAGGCTGGTATTGAGACTGGGAGGCGGAGTTCCAGAAGTATCTGCCAATATGGAGCTCTTTTCTTTAACTTCATTGTAGAAAAGTGAAGTCACCATTTTGCTTCTGCTGTCTGCCAGGTGTGCTTGAATCATAAAATTGGCTGAAGTACAAAAGCTTTGACAGGTTAAGTGGTTACCATCAATGTATTGGAGTCCAGTCGTAAAAATCCTGGCAAATGACTGGATAGCAATATTTTAAGAAATCCCTTACAAAATGTATGTTTGCCAGGTGGGACCTACAAAAGACTGTGTTTACACTGAAAACAAATATGCCACTAAGGTCAGTTATGACAAAATAGAGCAAGTATCCAACGTAAACTAGTTTTACTGTGTTATAAATGTATATTCCTTTAAAATAACTTTAATAATTAACGTCTATTTTCTATATACTTTGTTTCCTTTACAACGTTAATTAGCTTACCACTGAAAGTACTTTGTATTTGAGAACGTTTAAAATATTTTAGACTGTAAATAATAATACATTAAATAAACATTGTATACAATAACTTTGTTTAAAATATTTCCTACAAATTTTAATAATATTTTGAATGTATTCAGTAACTAAAAGTTTATATATACAGTATCTCACAAAAGTGAGTACACCCCTCACATTTTTGTAAATATTTTATTATATCTTTACATGTGACAACACTGACGAAATTACACTTTGCTACAATGTAAAGTAGTGAGTGTACAGCTTGTATAACAGTGTAAATTTGCTGTACCCTCAAAATAACTCAACACACAGCCATTAATGTCTAAACCGCTGGCAACAAAAGTGAGTACACCCCTAAGGGAAACTGTCCAAATTGGTCCCCTAAGTGTCAATATTTTGTGCGGCCACCATTATTTTCCAGTCCTCTTCCACTCCTCCATGACGACATCACGTAGCTGGTGGATGTTAGAGACCTTTCGCTCCTCCACCTTCCATTTGAAGATGCCCCACAGATGCTCAATAGGGTTTAGGTCTGGAGACATGTTTGGCCAGTTCTTCAGCTTTACCCTCAGCTTCTTTAGCAAGGCAGTGGTTGTCGAGAAGGTGTGTTTGGGGTCGTTATCATGTTGGAATACTGCCCTGTGGCCCAGTCTCCGAAGGGAGGGGTTCATGCTCTGCTTCAATATGTCACAGTACATTTTGGCATTCATGGTTCCCTCAATTAACTGTAGTACCCCAGTGTCGACTGTCCACTATGCTGCAGCTCAGTTTCAGGGTCTTGGTCTTCTTACAGCCTAGGCCATCTTTATATAAAGCAACAATTCTTTTTTTCAGATCCTCAGAAATTCTTTGCCGTGAGGTGCCATGTTGAACTTCCAGTGACCAGTATGAGATAGTGAGAGCGATAACACCAAATTTAACACACCTGCTCCCCATTCACAGTTGAGACCTTGTAACACTAACAGGTCACGTGATACCGGGGAGGGAAAATGGGTAATTGGGTCCAATTTGGACATTTTCACTTAGGGGTGTACTCACTTTTGTTGCCAGCAGTTTAGACATTAATGGCTGTGTGTTGAGTTATTTTGAGGGGACAGCAAATTTAAACTGTCATACAAGCTGTACACTCATTACTTTACATTGTAGCAAAGTGTCATTTCTTCAGTGTTGTCACATGAAAAGTTCGAATAAAATACTTACAAAAATGTGAGGGGTATACTAACTTTTGTGAGATACTGTACCTACAGTATTTATTCATCTAAATTGCAATACACAATAAAATATTTACTCAGCACTATGCCTCAGTATGAATAAAATGCATAATCAACGTTTGTTATAACTTTAATAATTTGTCCCCGGAGTGGTGGGAACTTTTTTCCCACCACTAGATGTTCCCAGTCGTTTTGAGTGAATGACAGCCAGCATCATTCAACCCATATCCTCTGAGCCAGGTTGTCATCGAACTGCCCCTGCCTGTGACTGGACAGTGAAGGTGTAGCAGCACAGTGATGAGCTCATCTTTCTTTCACTCTGCTCTCTCTTCCTGTCAACATGTGCCAATTGGATCTTTGTACTGCTTCTTTCTCTCCTCCGTTCTGCTGGAAAGGTGCTGCAAGAGAACAAAACCAAGTCAGATTCAGGTACTTACATTGCCTGCAAAAAAATTTTTTAAATACAATTAACAATGAATTTATGAATAAAGAGCTGAATTTTTGTATATTTTTTAGAGTTGTCTAGAGTTCAGCTTTAATAAAATACAATTTCTCACAGATTCTTTTGTACTTTTCTTCATTTTGGGATAAGTTTGGAGCAAATAAAAACAACACAAAAAGCCTGTAAAAGTAAAAAAATTATGTTTTTGAGTCATGTTTCATTTTTTTTTTCCCTTCTAAGATCTAGAGTGGGGATTTCACATTTGCCTACAATGCATTTTGCAGGTACTATCTGGTACTGCAGGCAGTCTATTCCTTTAAAACAATGTGCCTTTGCTTACATTTACTTTTTATTTCTCCCTAGAAAAAAAATTATCCCACAATCACCAGTGGTCAGTGGCACTTTAACCAACCCTCCCTATGCCCACTACCACCTTTAAAAAAACAGTTCCACAATCATTGGTGGCCAGTGGCACTTTAACCAATTCTTTTTTTTTAATATCCAACAGGTTCTTTATTAAAGATAACAAAGCCATCCTCGGTTAAGTGTACACTGGGTATATTATTTGAGTCAAGCCTAAACATCCACCAGCTAGGTATGGTCAAAACCATGTATGGGTCATGTCGGGCGACCAGGGCACTGCAGTAGCTGCATCTGAACAAGTTCGCGCAGACTGAGGCCAGGGGTATCCAACCATGGCGCACATAATCTTTTACATTTTCCTGAACATCTCCTATGCTGGTAGACATACCTTTCAAATATATGCGTCACTCATAACTGGTGTGAAGGGGGCTGGAGCGACTTCCAGAGCATAAGAAGTGTTTTCCAGGCCTGGAAAAGAGCTTGATTAAATGCAACCCGATAGGTTTCCCTAAGACAATGCCTAACAAGCAGTATTTAGGTTCAAGGGGCACCTGAGTTCAGAATACCCTATTAAGGGTACCCAGGACAGCCGTCCAGTAGTGGTGGAGCTTGGTACATCTCCAAAGGAGGTGGATAAGGTCACTCCTGTCACGTTTGCACCTGTAGCATAAAGGATCTGCAAGTACACCCATACCGTGAAGCCTAGCAGGAGTGTAATGTGATCTCAGTACTATAATACTATACTACTGTACTATTTATTAGCATCCAATGATAGTAGCACCCTTTCCCTTTGTCCCCACTTTAACCACATAGCGACCGGCGCACGCGATGTACGTCGGCAGAATGGCACGGAAAGGGAAATGGGTGTACCTGTACGTCCCTTTGAATTTGCCGCCGTGCCATCGCGTGCGTGCCACCGTCGTGGGCTCTGTGAGTCGGATCACGGGTCCCGCAAACTCGATGTCCACAGGGATACCCACGATCGTCTCATGGAGAGGAAGAACGGGGAGATGCAAATGTAAATAGGCATCTCCCCGTTCTGCCTAGTGACACTGTCACTGATCATAGCTCCCTGTGATCGGGAGCTATGATCAGTGATGTGTCACACACAGCCCCCCCCAAACAGTTAGAACACATGCCTAGGACACACTTAACCCCTCCCTAGCCCCCTAGTGGTTAACCCCTTTACTGCCAGTGTAATTTTTACAGTAATCAGTGCAATTTAATCGCACTGATCGCTGTAAAAATGACAATGGTCCCAAAAATGTGTCAAAATTTTCTGATGTTTCCACCATAATGTCGCAGTCACGATAAAAATCGCAGATCACCGCCATTACTAGTAAAAAAAAAAATTATTAATAAAAATGCCATAAAACTATCCCCTATTTTGTAGACGCTATAACTTTTGCACAAACCAATCAATAAACGCTTATTGTGATTTTTTTTACCAAAAATATGTAGAAGAATATGTATCGGCCTAAACTGAGGAAAAAAAAATGTTTTATATATTTTTTGGGGATATTTATTATAGCAAAAAGTAAAAAATAATGCATTTTTTTCAAAATTGTCGCTGTTTTTTTGTTTATAGCGCAAAAAATAAAAACCACAGAGGTGATCAAATACCACCAAAAGGAAGCTCTATTTTTGGGAAAAAAAGGACCTCAATTTTGTTTGGGAACCGCGTCGCACGACCATGCAATTGTCAGTTAAAGCGACGCAGTGCCGAATTGCAAAAAGTGCTCTGGTCTTTTATCAGCCAAATGGGCCAGGGCTTAATTGGTTAACCACTTCAATACTGGATACTTTCACTCCCTCCTGCCAAGGCCAATTTTCAGCTTTCAGCGCTATCGCACTTTGAATGACAATATTTAATCACCACTGGGTTATTAATTTTTTGGTAAATAAGTGGAAAAACACCAATAATTAAAAAAAAAAAGAAAAAAGTATTTTCTTAATTTCTGTTATAATCTTGCTAATAATATTTTTTTCATAATTTTAAGCCATTATTCTATTACAAAGACAGCGGTTTATGGCTGAGTGTCCTGGAATGGTGTAACTAAATTTAGTATTTGTAGTTACCTGGAAACATAAAAACAACATATTTCAATGGTAGGCAATTACCAGAAAGCATGTCAAAATTAAAACCTCAAAAGACATTGACATTTTTTCTACCATTTTATTTGATTTTAGTGGCTGCTGAGGGAAACCTCCTCTTCAATGAATTCATATATGTAATGACGTTTACTGCATATATCACTTTACATTCTAGTGTATATCAACTAGCATTAGTATTGTAAGACCTGATTTTACATAGCGCTGAGATTGAGGGAGTGTGTTTGGTTCTTAAGGGTTGTTTTTCTCCTTTTTATGTTTATAAATTACCAGAAAGCAGTCAGTTCCTTTGAGCCCCCCATTGGAACACCATCCATATGCCGCCATTGGCGATCGTGGAAGCCCATTTGCTGTCCTGACCTAGGATCCATGGTGGCTGTTCAAGGAGATGTACCCTTCTAACCAGTGGGTCTCAAAGCCTTTATGACTTGGGTGGCATAAGCCTCCCCAAGTCAACAACATCTGGTAAGCCTCCTAAGATCCTCTGGTGGCGGCAGTAGTGTATTTAGGTTTTGTGCTGCCCTAGGCCTGACTAAACTCGTGCACCCCCTAATTTAAATATGACCCACCCCTTCCTGTCAAGGCCACACTCCTTGCTGTTTAAGACCCGCCCTGAAATTTTTGAGTGGGGACACTAGTTCTGAGGGGCTGGGGGGCAATGGATTCCCTTAATTTGCATAGATTTCCTCTCACTTCCTGTTTGGCTATGGGGCAGGAAGTGAAGGGAAATCTCTACAATGGGACAGGGATGGTAAAAAAATAAACTGACAGTGGCTATAACCATAGGCGTCACCAGGGGGGGGCTATCGAGGCTGGAGCCCCGAATGTGGAGCCCATAGCCCCGAGTCTCAGCGGGTGTGGAGGAGAGAAGAGCCGGCGGGTCGCGGCTGCAGCGGACGGCATTGGAGGTGGAGGAGGGACGATCAGGCATGTACAGGCACTGAGCCATCGGATCGCCACCTCCCCCCACCGCTCACATCGTCTCCCTGCTTAGTTATGCAGCGCGGCTGCATACAGACATGACCCTAGGAGTGGACACTGATAAGCTTATTGTACGATCCAGAAGTCATGCAGCTGCACACAGCTGTGACATGAACTTCCTCGGCACTCGTTCTCTTGTTCTTTCCTTCCCTCGCTCTTCATCCTGTCTGCTGTCACAGAGAATCTAGATGAGAGCGGGGGAAGGAAAGAACAAGAGAACGAGTGCCGAGGAAGTTCATGTCACAGCTGTGTGCGGCTGCATGACTTCTGGATCGTACAATAAGCTTATCAGTGTCCACTCCTAGGGTCATGTCTGTATGCCTATCTAAGCAGGGAGAGGAGGTGAGCGCTGGGAGGGGGGATAGAGCAGCATTGGGGGGGGAATAGAGGAGCATGGGGACCAGAGCAGGGGGGGGGACCAGCAGAGCACATGTGGGACCAAAACAGCATTCGGGGGATCAGCGGAGCATGCAGGGAACCAGCGCAGCACACAGCACGCGGGGGACCAGAGGAGCACATGGGGGACCAGAGGAGCAAGCGGGGGACCAGAGGAGCACGCGGGGGACCAGAGGAGCACAGGCGGACCAGAGGAGCATGCGGGGGACCAGAGGAGCACGCCGGGGACCAGAGGAGCACAGGCGGACCAGAGGAGCACGCGGGGGACCAGAGGAGCACGCGGGGTACCAGAGGAGCACGCGGGGGACCAGAGGAGCACAGGCGGACCAGAGATGCACAGGCGGACCATAGATGCGCAGGCGGACCAGAGGAGCACGCGGGGGACCAGAGGAGCACAGGCGGACCAGAGGAGCACGCGGGGGACCAGAGGAGCACGCGGGGGACCAGAGGAGCACAGGCGGACCAGAGGAGCACGCGGGGGACCAGAGGAGCACGCGGGGGACCAGAGGAGCACGCGGGGGATCAGAGGAGCACAGGCGGACCAGAGATGCACAGGCGGACCAGAGGAGCATGCGGGGGACCAGAGGAGCACAGGCGGACCAGAGGAGCACGCGGGGGACCAGAGGAGCACAGGCGGACCAGAGGAGCACGCGGGGGACCAGAGGAGCACGCGGGGGACCAGAGGAGCACAGGCGGACCAGAGGAGCAAGCCGGGGACCAGAGGAGCACAGGCGGACAAGAGGAGCACAGGCGGACCAGAGGAGCACAGGCGGACCAGAGAAGCACAGGCGGACCAGTGCAGCACGTGGGGGACCAGAGGAGCAGAGAGGGACCAGCGTAGCACGCGGGGGACCAGAGGAGCACAGGGGGACCAGCGCAGCACGCGAGGGACCAGAGAAGCACAGGGGGGCCACAGGAGCAAGAGGGACCACAGGAGCAAGGGGGACAAGAAGATCTGGCATGGGTGAGACCTGTCAAAGTTGGCCGGTCTGGATGAAGTCCAGGGCCAAATTTTTGTCTCAGTCCAGCCCTGGAGACGAGCAGGCGGACAAGCAGAGATGACATCATCTCTCTCCGCCCGCCCGTCACCAATCTTCCGCTTTCACAGCTGGGACTTCAATGTGGGAGCGATGTGCGGTGGGGAGCAGAGAGATGATGTCATCTCTCACTGCCTGCCACACATCAGCGCTCTTCTGCCCTCACTAAATGGGCCTCTTCAATGTCGGAGGTGTGGTGGGGAGCAGAGAGATTAAATCATGTCTCACTGCCCGCCCTGCATCTCCGCTCTCCTGCCCTCACTAAATGGGCCAGTGCTGCCAGCCTCCCACCAATGCAGCGAGAATGCACATTTGGTGGCACTGGCTGGCATAGCAAGTGACAATCTGCAAATGGTGGCAAGTGACAATCTGCTAATGGTGGCAAGTGACGTGGCAAGTGACAATCTGCTAATGGTGACAGGTGACATGGCAAGTGACAATGTGCAAATGGTGGCAAGTGACAATCTGCAAATGGTGGCAAGTGACAATCTGCAAATGGTGGCAGGTGATGTGGCAAGTGACACGCCCAGGGCTCCCACTGATTCGGCATTATGGTGAGTTGAACCAATTCATTATATATTACAATATAACAATAGAAACAATGCGCTTTGATCACCCTGATACCATATCAACCATGGTGCCATGATGATTGAAACGCCAACACCAGCCTTCTTTTGCCCGCAAAAAATTGCTTACCACTGGCGTGCACCGCCCCACACCCCCCCCCCGGTTGGTGACCGCTGCTATGGGCTCTAGCCCCAGATCTTTTTCAGACCTAGCAAAGCCCCTGGCTATAACCCTTCCTTACTCTTTCTAAAATGAAAAAAAAAGTGTTGCCCATAGTTCTACTTTAAGCACAAATTTCTGATAATGCCCGCATACCGCGAG
Source organism: Lithobates clamitans (assembly GCA_037952925.1). Classification (NCBI taxonomy): domain Eukaryota; kingdom Metazoa; phylum Chordata; class Amphibia; order Anura; family Ranidae; genus Lithobates; species Lithobates clamitans. The sequence goes on from JBBGZY010001421.1 coordinate 643,771, forward strand.
CAGTGCATAATTTGCCTCTCAGCCCAGTCCGCTCTATAAGACTGGTGCTACCCTAACAGCGCAAGCCGGTGGGGACTCTTTCCGTGCTGCCCCCCTGCAAAGTGCTGCCCTAGGCCTGGGCCTTGACGGTCTAGGTCAGGATACAGCGTTGGGTGGCGGCCTTTTCATCATTCTAGCCTTTCTGAATGCTGTTGGTCTCAAACATCTGTCCAGCTCTCTGAGGTCCTTCTCTATACCTTTGGACTTCAAACTATATTGGTTTTTACCAACATATGTTTGGACTGCAGCTTACACTTATTTTTTATTTCTAGTTGGACATTATAGTATTTGTATTCACTTTGGTGATTTTTCCTCTTTTTTATTATTGTTTCACCAGTTTGTATTTGCATATTGCACTGTACATTTTGCACAAGATATGATCATATCATATTTATAGAAATATTTACATTGTGAATTTTTTCACTGAAATTCTCATTGTAATTTTATTTTTATTTATAAGCTTTATTGCAGGTACTGTTTTCTAGATTCTTAGTTCATTCAGGTTTTATAGCGCTACACCTTTACATTTACATAAATTTAAGCCAAAATGTATACTGCTACGTTTATTTGATAAAAATAACCAATATCAATGTATATTATTTAGTCTGTAGGAAAGTCCACAAACTATGTTATATATTTGAAAATCGATCAATCCTGATGTACTGATGGCCTATCTTATTTCTCGAGGCCAAAAATGCCAGAACAGTACAAATACTCCCCAAATGCCCCTTTTTTTAAAATTAGACAGGCCAAGGTATTTAGTAAGAGGCATGGTGAGTTTTTTAAAGTTGTAGTTTTTTGTCACAATTTTGTGGAAAATGAAGAAAAAAAATTTCACAACTTTTGTTTCTTTACATACTGTCACCAGTGCAGTACAGCATCATCATATACCGAAACTGGTGTGGCAGTAATCAGGAACACTAACTGGTGACATCATTTAACAATATTTTTTTTAACATTTTTTTCTTTTTTATTGCAATTTTTTTACATACTGTGACCAGAACAATACTGTGTTTCCATAGTAACACTGTACTACTCTAGGGAGGTTATCAGGATTGTTTTTTTTTTTTTTACACACTATGATTGCTTATAACAGTTCCAGGGAATATGACTGTTATAAGCTACCAGTTTTTATGAATGACATTGATTCTTCCAGTGTGTACTATTGTGAAGCTGTGATTGGGCACAGCTATCACATGGTACAGATGGACTGTCTGTCTGTGATCACTGTGACAGATAGCAGGGATCAACACAATAGTACACAATGAATGTGTCTCAGGGCCTGGATTTGAACCTGGGACCTCTGCTGTGTCTCGCGATGACTCTTTTAGCTGAGCTACCTGAGATGCTGGACAGCACCCTGACTGATCCATTGGACAACCCCACCTTGTGCCTTGACTCCTGCTGGACCTTGAACTCTTTTCTCCTCCCAACAAACTTCCTGATTTAAGCCATGTACCTGCACTTCCTGTTTGCCGGGTTATTATACCTCAGCCAGTATCTCACTCTCGTCTTCCCTGCTGCATCCATATTGTGCTACCACTCGTTATCAAACCTTGGCTTGTTCCTCGACTACGCTTCTGCCTGATCCCAACCTGCAACTACTCGTTACTGACCTTTGGCCTGTTTTACTGACTATGCTTCAGTTTGATCGTTACCTGCTTATCCACTTCTGGACCCCGGCTTGCTCACCTCCTGGTGGGGCTATCCTGAGGACCGCAACCTGGTACTAACATGCAGCAAAATCCATCTCCACCATCAGAAACTCTGGTGAACACACATCAGGTGAGCCCATGTCATCCACAAGGATGACTGCCTGTGTACCTATTCTGCTGGTTGGTGGTAGTCCTGCTACTGCTATAGCACCTGGTCTTCGAGCCTGACCCCTGATTTTGACAGAATGGCTATGAATGGAAGTACTATTGTGTACTATTGCCACGTGATCGGTTGTGATTGGTCACAGTGATCATGTGGTACGAACAGCAGCCCAGTACACTGATCTATCATAGATTGTGTCTGGTGGACATGGCGGGTGACAGATCGCACCGCAGCGCGGCCCATGGGGCGCATGCGAGGCACAATCCTGGGAGAACATCATACCCAGGACATCCACTCAGGATCCTGCTTGGTTGTCATATTACAATGAGCAGGTGGGAAATGGTTAAATCCCCCACCTTACACACTTTTAAAAAAACAACCAGCGAGTAATTAAGCCCCGGTTTACACATATGTGATGCGGGAATCAGCACGATTCCAGTGCGGGTTCCCGCATCACATTTCCTCGCAGGCAGTTCACACTGCCCTCTGCAAACTGCCTGCGAGGAAACAATACAAAGGTAATGACACCCCAGATCGGTTCGCAAGTCGCAGTGTGAACTGTGAATTAGGACAGGAATTTGATCGCATGGGTGTAAACACCTATGCGATCTGATTTCATTGCGGGGAAAAAAAGGTTCCTGCACTATTTTCATGCAAATCCAATGCGAGTTCAACTGTATGGCTGAATTTGCATTGCACAGACATTGCATGTGATGTGCACAGCAATGCTGTGCACATCACATGCAATGTCTGACTATGCATGACTGTTGGATACCAGATGTTACTCTTGACCATATCTATACCCCTCTTACTCTTAATCCCCCATAAATTAAGACCACACCATTCTTGGGGTATAAAAAAGGCCGTAGCAGCCTACTTTATTTAAATATAAATATTTAATTCAGAAAATAACTATGGAAAAATATCCATCAATAAACAAAAAACAATAACACACGAAAAAAGAGTGTTGGTCTGGGCAATAACATCTTAACAATCAATCTGATGGCCATCACAAAAATTATGGCACTGCAGTCCTTATCAAATATATCAAAAATAGGCCTCAAGCCGACAAGCTGGCTCAGAGACTGCCAGTGACCGCAGTGCCCCCATATCACTTCCCGGCTAACCTCCATTATCCGGGAACCAGCATCTGGACCCACACAACATTAGATCCCACTCTTACTTGCCATCTTCCTTCCCTTGCACAGACCAACGCCCGCCTCTGCCATGACTTCTCTTCATCTCTCACCTGTAAAAACAGTTAACAACCACAACGCACAACAAACTTAAAACGAAAAACAACAATAGGGAGGGTGGGCGGGAACTTTCCACAACTCTCTGCTTGTACCTCCCAGGGCGGGACTTCTATTTATAAATCCCCTCCCTGTGTTATCCTCCCCCTCGGCACCTTGTCTCCACCCCCTCACTCATTAACCCTGTTACCTCCGTCATGTGCGCCCTGCACATACCTCATTTTATTCGGCTGCTCCAGGCTTTTCTTGACTGTTGGATACCAGATGTTACTCTTGACCATATCTATACCCCTCTTACTCTTAATCCCCCACAAATTAAGACCACACCATTCTTGGGGTATAAAAAAGGCCGTAGCAGCCTACTTTATTTAAATATAAATATTTTATTCAGAAAATAACTATGGAAAAATATCCATCAATAAACAAAAAACAATAACACACGAAAAAAGAGCGTTGGTCTGGGCAATAACATCTTAACAATCAATCTGATGGCCATCACAAAAATTATGGCACTGCAGTCCTTATCAAATATATCAAAAATAGGCCTCAAGCCGTCAAGCTGGCTCAAAGACTGCCAGTGACCGCAGTGCCTCCATATCACTTACCGGCTAACCTTCGTTAGCCGGGAACCAGCATCTGGACCCATACAACGTTAGATCCCACTCTTACTTGCCATCTTCCTTCCCTTGCACAGACCAACGCCCGCCACAGCACCCCAAGAGTAAAACCTTACTCGCGGGTGCCCTTCCAAACCCGAAACTACAAATTTGCTCACTTCCCTGTTAATCTTCCTCCTGGCCCTGTTAACGCCTGCCACCGACCTGGCCATCCTCCAAGACCTACGAGCCACCATGTCAGACCACACTATAATAGTATTGGGGAATTCCACCATCAATCGCCACACATCACACTTGATGTCCCGCGTGATGTCCACCATAGAACTTAATCCTAGGTCATTTCCCCCAGCGTGAACCACCAAGATGTCAGGTGGTCTGTCTCGCTGTAAATAACACTGCACTTCTGGCACTAATCTGCCCCATAACATACCCGGTATACCCAACCATTTTATGCAAACCTCTCACCTGTTAAACCCCAACTGCCTACCCTCATAACGAGCGTCCCCCCTTCTTGCCTCGCAACACACATAAGAATGGCCCATAATCCAGACCAGTCTTGTCACCGAACCTGAAATTAGAAGAAGACAAGAAAAACTAGCCACAAAAGACGCAGTGCAGAAACCACTAAGGTCTATAACTGAAAACATCTAACAAAACAAGACCATTGCTTACAATATTTGTTTTTTTTTTTTTTTATATTCCTACCACCAAATGAGGCCGTACATAAGATTGGAACCTGTTAGATTCCCACCTCCCAATACGTTTTACCGACTCCACGTCGAGACCATGCCTGGATGCCTCCGTAGCAGCCCCAATCCTAAACGAATGGGAAGAAAATTCCTTTTCTTCCAAGCCTATCCCCCTTAGACATCTTCGAAAAACTGCCCCGAACTGAAACCTGGAAAGCCAACTACCATCCCGATGCACTAATAATGGGCCCTTGAAATCTGGACGAACCTCTAAAAATTCCCTGACCGTGCCCACGGGACACAACAGGGAACCACCTTACCTTTTCCTACCTGATCGAATTTTTGACCTCTTGAAAAACAACTGTAACAATTCCTTTTCCAACTTCACATCCTGGCACCCCAATCCCCCTTCCACCTTCTTAGAAGGACTAACCAGTTCCCCTATCCTGAATGCCCCAAAGAACGCTAACACGAAAGCCACCTTAAACAACAAGCCCTCATAGTCAGATGAACACACCCCTTTCAAATGGTCAACAATACCCCCCAAAATTTCAAAAGTAACCGGTCTCCTGGAGTCCCGCTTAACCACCAACCTCCTGTAACCCTGTTACATCCGGTTGCCCCTGTAACTTGAACAGGAAGGCCAACCCTGCTAATTTCGCATTAATCACAGATGCAGACATTCCTTCCTCCATTTTTCTAATAATGAAATATAACAGTAGCAAATTCACTTCCTGCCCGATCGTTTCTTCGCCTATCCCTTCCACAAAAGCCATCCACTCCTTCCATACCTTTTTGTATGTTGACCAGGTGCCCCCACTTACCGACCGCTCGATCCATCCTGCGGCGACTCTAATGCTATGTCCCACATCCACTCGGGACAAGGCACCCTGTGTTTCTCTGCCTCCGGTGCCAAATCTCGGAACCTGTCCCACTGGAAGCGAGACAACGCATCAGCTATCACATTTTCCACCCCCGGTAAGTGGACAGCATGAATGAAAACATTCAATTGTAAACATCTTAACACTAAATGCTGTAGCAACCTGATCACTGGCGGAGAGGACGGCGTAATCCTATTTATCACTTGCACCACCCCTAAGTTATCGCCATGGAAACGCACCTTCCGATCCCTGAAAGATGCTCCCCATAGTTCCACCTCCAGAACCACTGGAAACAGTTCCAGTAGCACTAACTTCTTCGTGAACCCTCCTTCTACCCAAGATTGTGGCCAAGGACCAGCACTCCACTGACCCTGAAAAAACGCACCAAAACCTGTGGCACCCGCCGCATCAGTAAATAGCTCCAAGTCAAAATTGCTGACTGGGCCCGACATCCACATTGCCCTGCCATTAAACGAGTCCAAAAAGGTATGCCATACCCTTAAATCTTCCCTATGCGTTTTTACAATCCTAACGAAATGCCGTGGTGATTGTATGCCACTTGTGCTAGCCGCAAGCCTGCGGCTAAACACTCTCCCCAGGCTTGAATGGAGGAGAAGATTTGGATGCCGCACACCGGATGTAGTCAAAAAACTTCACTTTATTGAAAAAATTGGATCATCAAAATAACAAGACTGTCATGCAGAAAGTACAGGTAATCTGACGCGTTTCGCACTCAGGACTGAGTGCTTACTCATAGCAAAATAACAAGACTGTCATGCAGAAAGTACAGGTAAGCTGACGCGTTTCGCACTCAGGACTGAGTGCTTACTCATAGCTATGAGTAAGCACTCAGTCCTGAGTGCGAAACGCGTCAGCTTACCTGTACTTTCTGCATGACAGTCTTGTTATTTTGATGATCCCATTTTTTCAATAAAGTGAAGTTTTTTGACTACATCCGGTGTGCGGCATCCAAATCTTCTCCTCCATTCAAGCCTGCTTTGCCTAGCATTCAGCCAGCACCTGGAGCTCTTCTGCTCTGAAACTTCTACTTACACCTGGGTCAGTGTCAACCTGAGCGGTGGAAACACTTTCTTTGCTTGTCTGCATCTAAGGATAAACACTCTCCCCATCGGTAGTATCCGGCACACAAAATTAAGTTTGCCCAGCACAGATTGCAACTTTACGCAATCCTATTAAACCCGCAACCTCTTTTTTTAAGTCCTCCAACTTGTCCTCCGGCAGCCTGCATTCCATTGCATCTGAATCCAGTATTATGCCCAAAAATTTGATGACCATGCATGGTCCCTCCGTCTTGTCCGCCGCCAATGGAATGCCGAATCTGTTATGTGCCAGCGTCGCCATGAGCACCGCGCAAATTCTGGACGAAGCCGCGCCAATACAGAGGAAATCGTAAAAAAAAAAGTAGTGAATGACTGAATTCACCCCTGATACGTCCCTCACTACCCTATCCACAAACGAGCTAAATTGCTCGAATAACACGCAAGACACTGAGCAGCCCATTGGCAAGCACTTGTCCACGTAGAATTCTCCATTCCAATGGCAACCCAGCAGCCGGAAACTTTCCGGGTGAACGGGGCAGCAGGCGGAAAGCCAATTCCACATCGGCCTTTGCCATCAAGGCTCCCTTACCGTAATGCCGTACCCATCCCACTGCCACATCAAATGACGTATAAGTCACTGAGCACGCCTCCTGTTCAATAGCATCATTCACCGACCCACCTTTTGGGAACGACAAGTGGTGAATGAGCCTAAATTTGTTGGGTTCTTTCTTGGGCACCACCCCCAGTGGAGATACTACCAGATCTGCCAGAGGGGCCTCGGCGAAAGGGCCACCCATTCTACCCATTGCAACCTCCTTCTTCAGTTTCTCTGAAACCACCTCCGGATGTTGCAATGCAGAACGTAAATTTTTTGGCACAGGAGGAGTAACCGTTAACGTGCATGGGATCTTAAAACCTACCGAAAAACCTTCCTCCAGCAGGACTGCCGCTCTCCTATCCGGATACCTACCTAGAAACGGCCGCATCCTTTCCACTTTCACCGGAGTCCTCCCTTTTGTTCCCAGCCTCACCAGCTCGCCCCTTACCTTGCTTAAAACATCTTGACGCTGGATGCGTTCCCCCGCAGCCTGTGCACTCGTGCTTGTACTTACACGTGGCCCCAAACTTACAGGCCCCTGTGTTGTACTGCCAGCAAATCCCTTTTTTGTTTCCAGCCGAGTGTCCCTGGGCCGAGTGTCCCTGGGCCGAAGGTCCACCGGCTCCTCCCTGAAAAAACTGGTTAGGAGCCCTCGCCGTCGTCATCAAGCGCATCCACAGGCTGATGTCCTTGTGGTCCCAGCGAAGCTCCGGACGCACCGCTCGCCTCTGCCTGAACTGTTCATCATACCTAAGCCACGCTGTGCCACCGTAAACTCTGTAAGCTTCCCCTATCGCATCTTGATAGCAAAACAACGCCGAACAGTGTTCAGGCTGCTTTTCCCTGATCACGCTTGCCATAATTTCAAAGGCCTGCAACCAGTTTGCAAATGTCCTAGGTATTAACCGATATCTCCTCTTCTCCTCGCCGTCTTTCTTTGAACTATCAGGTTTAACCCTATCCAGGTTAAACTTCTCTAGGGGTAACAACGAAAATATTTCTACGTACTCACCTTTCCACAACTTTTCTCGAACCGCCTGCTTCAGGTGAGCTCCTAATGGCCCCTCGAAGCACACGTATAGCACAGCCTGCTGCGTCCCCCAGCCTAGTTATATCTTGCCTGCCCGCGACTTCCTTAGCCGCCACCGCAGTGTCCGTCCCCTGCTTATCTCCGCTCGCCACTGCCTCATGCACAGTCGGTGGCGCCACTGCCGCCACCGCTGGCGTAGCCATGTTTACATCCGTATTCCCAGCTGTCGGGACCCACACCGCCGCCGGTACCGGAGCCGGCCGTTCTGCCGCCTCAAAATTCTGTACCAACTCCTTGATGCCCGCCAAAAATTACAACAAAGCAGAAGCACCCTCAGCTGGCCCACCGCTTACCCCACTGACACATGACCCCCCAGCAGTAACCCCTGTCCCCACCATAGTATCACTACCCATAATATGCTCTGATGTAAGAGACTTACCGGGCTGCATAGGTAACGCCCTATCAGCCGACCTTCCGCCCGCTTCTGCTGCTGTTCTCCTGGAAGGGGGGTTCGCCTCCTCTTCCGATCCGGATCCTTCCTCCAGCACACTAAGAATCGTCTCCTCCTCTTCTTCTGATGAGGGCCCGCTAGGCCTGCCGCCCATAGCTGCCGCAGCCACCTCCATGTTTTCGTACAGGTGTGAGCGGGGACTTAGTGCGTACAGGTGTGAGGGGGATGTGTGCATACAGGTGTGAGGGTGGCTGAGTGCGTACAGGTGTGAGGGGGGTGCTGAGTGCATACAGGTGTGAGGGGGGTTGAGTGCGTACAGGTGTGAGGGGGTGCTGTGTGTGTACAGGTGTGAGGGGGGCCGAGTGCCTACAGGTGTGAGGGGGGCTGAGTGCGTACAGGTGTGAGGGGGACCGAGTGTGTACAGGTGTGAGGGGGACCGAGTGCGTACAGGTATGAGGGGGAGTGAGGTAGAAAGAAATCCTGGATAGCCGCACTCTGGGATAAGGACATCTTTATTTCAATAAAATCCAACAATACAGTCAATTGCAGAGACGTACAGGGTGGTAGACTGCAAAAGCGTTTTACATCATTTGGATGCTTATTCGTAGGTATGAGGGGGACCAAGTGCGTACAGGTGTGAGGGGGACCGAGTGCATACAGGTGTGAGGGGGACCGAGTGCATACAGGTGTGAGGGGGCTGAGTGCGTACAGGTGTGAGGGGGCCGAGTGCATACAGGTGTGAGGGGGACCGAGTGTGTACAGGTGTGAGGGGGACCGAGTGTGTACAGGTGTGAGGGGGACCGAGTGTGTACAGGTGTGAGGGGGACCGAGTGTGTACAGGTGTGAGGGGGACCGAGTGTGTACAGGTGTGAGCGGGACCGAGTGCGTACAGGTATGAGGGGGACCGAATGCGTACAGGTGTAAGGGGGGCCGAGTGCGTACAGGTGTGAGGGGGGTTGAGTGCGTACAGGTGTGAGGGGGGTTGAGTGCGTGTAGGTGTGAGGGGGGCTGAGTGCGTACAGGTGTGAGGGGGGGGTGAGTGTGGATTCGGTGAGATGGCCCATGGGCAGGCCCTGGGGAATGTTGCTGGTCAGGCTGGTGGGGGGGCCCACGCCTAAAGCTGTGTAAGGGGCCCAAAAAATTCTGATGGCTGCCCTGCACACAGCTGTGATTATGTAGGCTGCCTATCACACTAAAAGTCTAGCAACGAAGAAGGACATGACAGGGCTGAACTATTTTTGCTAATTTTGTCCAAATTAAATTTCATTCAAATTTGAAATGAAAGGTATATGTAAACGCAGTCACTATGCTCTCATATTCTGTACGATTTAACATGTTAAAGTAATTTGAAAAGTAATTTTTAATATTTTTAAATTTGCAGCTTTCATTAAAATAATAACAAGCTATCCTAATATGAAGGTCCTTTTTTAGGCACTTCCTGTTATAAGGTGACAACTCCTGTCTCCCAAATGAGATACTGCTTTGTCACATGGTGATACAGGTGTTCGATGGAGACTTTGAGTTCCTGCAATATTGAACAGTAAACAAGTGAACACTGGTAGATTGCAGACAAGAGGAGAGAGCAGGGTGATGACTTCATGAGGGTGATGATACCCTCTCACTGCCCAATCAGCAACCAGGGGATAGGCTTTGACCAATCTGTATTACTTAACTGTAGCAAACAAAAAGTGGTCACCAACCTGGCTATGCTGCCTGGCGGGAAGGGAGAGTGCTTGATCATAAGACTGTCTGAACAGAATGAAGACTCTTTTGGCTGTTCACATGTATGTATTTTGACTGTTAATTTGACGGTTTCCCTTTGCGGAGCTGTACATATTGTTATTTGCTTAAAATTGACACATAGATATCATGCAGTTTCAGGGAGTGTAAAACAACATGATTTAAGGGCACAAAACTGCCCATTATAACACATTTCATATGCTAGTGAAAGCAAATAATTGGTAATACAATTTCTCCAGGCTATGGCTTTCATCTGCCCATATTTAAGGCATTCTCAATAGTAGATCATCACCCTACAAAAGTTTTTTTTTTTTGTTTGTTTTTTAAACCACCTTTTATAGCTGACCTAAACAGCAATATGACCTGTTACAAAAATGCCTATTGTTCATAATTCGTTTTAATCAGGTCTGAAAGGTTGCATGTTTTTCATTTTAGAAGTGGCATAGCGTATTTATTATAATCAAGTGGTCATGTCCTTGTAGGTCACTGTGAACATTTCATACTTTATGCAAACTGATGAGCAGCCAGCAGTGTTAGCTGAACACTCAGTTGTGAGCAGGGAAATTTAAAATAAGTAGGATCTTGCACTTGAATGGATGATGAACCGAAAAACAGCTTCACCCTAATCATTAAAGTGTTTGTAGAAGCTGAAGCTTTTTTTTTTACCTTCTCATGCATTCTATGCATGAAATTAAAAAATTATTTTGTGTGCAGCATCCCCCCCCCCCTCTCCCAGACCCCACCTAATACTTACCCGAGCCCCATCTCAATCCTGCGATGTGCACAAGAGCAGCAGCTATCCCAGGTCTCTCTCTCCTCATTGGCTGAGACACAGCAGCAGGAGCCATTACCTCCCACTGCAGTCAATCACAGCCAGTGAGGAGGAAGCGAGCATGCATGAGTACCTCCATAGCAAGCGGATGCACTCTCTAAGGGGAAGGGGCCAGGAGAGCCAGAGGAGGACATCCGCCACTCCATAGAGAGCAATGAAGGGTCCGATCGGGTCCACCTAAAAAACTGACAGGCGAACCTGATCAATCCACTCCTGTGAAAGGGGCCTAACTCCACTTTTGTAGGAAAGATGCAAAAATGAAAGAAAAAAAAGCATATACAACTGTGACAAAAGTCATAATGTAATTGAATGTTATTAAAATGACCTTTCCTTTTTAATCTCTAGTGCTGTAATTTTATGTAAAATGCAATGCAATATGGCTACCTGGAGGCATGTACAGAACTCCCCCCAGAAATTGAATTATTTGTGTGATTGGCTCACTGATTTTCCCAGAAGTCAGTACTAAGATACAAGTCAGATTTTGGGCATCCCCTGCAACAAAAATGTAATTTTTGGTGAAAAACTCCCAATAGGAAATCAAATCTAAAAGGGATGCAGACCCTGCAATTTTCCTCATACGAAACCTGCAAGAGCAGCAGCTAATTGATAATTATGAAATCACTCTCTTTCACATTTATTTTCCACATGGAAACAGACAAATAAACAGCCATTTCTTGTAAATAACAAAAAGTAGAATTTTGCAACACAATAGCTCCGCAGGAGGCATTAATAGTCAGTGTTGATGACCAGAGCAATACCATGTTTCCATAGTGACACTGTATTACTCTAGGGAGGTGACCAGGATTGTTTTTTTTACACACTATGATTGCTTATAACAGGTCCAGGGAATATCACTGTTATAAGCTACCAGTTTTTATGAATGACATCCATTGTGTACTATTGTGAAGCTGTGATGGGGCACAGCTATCACATAGTACAGATTGACTGTGACCAGCCCTGTTTGCACCATGTGATCACTGTTATGAATAGCAGGGATCAACACAAAAGTACACAATGAATGTGTCTCAGGGCCTGGATTTGAACCTGGGACATCTGCTGTGTCTGGCGATGACTCTTTTAGCTGAGCTACCTGAGATGCTGGATAGCACCCTGTCTGAACCATTGGACAACCCCACCTTGTGCCTTAAATTCTGCTGGACCTTGAACTCTTTGCTCCTCCCAACAAACTTCCTGATTTAAGCAATGTACCTGCACTTCCTGTTTGCCGGGTTATTATACCTCAGCCAGTATCTCACTCTCGTCTTCCCTGCTGCCATCCATATTGTGCTACCACACGTTATCAACCCTTGGCTTGTTCCACGACTACGCTTCTGCCTGATCCCAACTTGCAACTACTCGTTACTGACCTTTGGCTTGTTTTACTGACTATGCTTCAGTTTGATCCTTAGGTGCGTATTCACTTCTGGACCCCGGCTTGTTCACCTCCTGGTGGGGCTATCCTGAGGACCGTAACCTGGTACTAACTTGCAGCAAAATCCATCTCCTCCATCAGAAACTCTGGTGAACACACATCAGGTGAGCCTGTGTCATTCACACGGATGATTGCCTGTGTACCTATTCTGCTGGTCGGTGGTAGTCCCGCTACTACTATAGCACCTGGTCTTCGAGCCTGACCCCTGATTGTGATAGAATGGCTATGAATGGAAGCCACTCATTGTGTACTATTGCCACGTGATCGGTTGTGATTGGTCACAGTGATCATGTGGTACGGGCAGCAGCCCAGTACACTGATCTATCATAGGCTGTGTCCAGTGACAGATCGCACCACAGCACGGCCCATGGGGTGCATGCGAGGTGTAATCCTGGGAGAACATCATACCCAGGACATCCACTCAGGATAGCGCCGCTATTCTGCTCGGCTGTCATATTACTATAGGGCAGGCGGGAAGCGGTTAAATCCTCCACCTTACACACCTTTAAAAAAAAAACAGCGGGTAATTAAGCCCCAGTTCCCACATATGCAATGCGGGAACCAGCACAATTCCAGTGCCGGTTCCTGCATCACATTTCCTCGCAGGCAGTTCACACTGCCCTCTGTAAACTGCTGCGGGTGTCAATACAAAGGTAATGACACCCCAGATCGGTTCGCAGGTCGCAGTGTGAACTGTGAATTAGGACAGGAATTGGATGGCATGGGTGTGATCACCTATGCAATCTGATTCCAGGGCAGGGAAAAAAAGGTTCCTGCACTATTCTCATGCAAATCCAATGTGAATTCCCCCCTACAACTGTATGGCTGAATTTGCATTGCACAGACATAGCATGTGATGTCTGACATCACAATAGTGTGAACCTAGGCTGAAACTTTAAATTCCCCCATCTTCACCTTCAATCGGCTGCAATTCTTCTTCCGGATTGTGTTTACAAATATTCAGCGCTCCCCTTCCTTCACTATGGACAGTATAGACCACAAAATAACATAAGGAAAGGCGAGTATACCACAACACACAGCCAGGGAGTCCATCGAGGGGGACAGCCGATACGATTGTAAGGGGCCCGAGCGTCTGGAGGGGCCCGGCACGGCCAGAAGAAGGCAGGAGCGGGTGAAGGGGAGCCGTGTTGTGAAATATAGAAACAATCTCGGCAGCTTCTGCTGCTCTGTGTGATTGAGCTCAGACATCGAGCTCTTTACTGCAACCTCTGGCTACTATGTGCATGTAGCCAGAGGTTGCAGTAAAGAGTGAGCTGTGTTATTTTATGTGATCGGCTGTAGACCTAATTTATGGGCTGTGTGGGCAGTATGGGCTGTGAAGAAAAGGGAGGGGGGCTGTTTGTGTACAGAGAGGGGCCAGAGCTTTGTATGTTTACAGATTTGTATATGTGGGGGGCTTACAGATATACAGGTGTGAGGGGGGCTGACATATATGCATGAATGAAGGGGGCTGACATATATACAGGTGTGAGGAGGGCTGACATGTATAAAGGTGTGAGGGGGGCTGACAAATATACAGGTATTAGGAGGGCTGACATATATAAAGGAGTGAAGGGGGCTGACATATATACGGGTGTGAGGGAGGCTGACATATATGCAGGAATGAGGGGGGGCTGACATATATACAGGAGTGAGGGGGGCTGACATTTATACAGAAGAGAGGGGGCTGACATAGATACAGGTGTGAGGGGGGCTGACATATATACAGGAGTGAGGGGGGTGACATATATACAGGTGTGGGGGGGCTGACATATATACAGGTATGAGGGGGGCTGACATATATAGAGGAGTGAGGGGGGCTGACGTATATACAGGAGTGAGGGGGCTGACATATATACAGGTGTGAGGAGGGCTGACATATATACAGGATTGAGGGGGGGCTGAGTGCGTACAGGTGTGAGGAGGGGGGCTAAGTGCGTACAGGTGTGAGGAGGGCTGACATACAGTGGGGACGGAAAGTATTCAGACCCCCTTAAATTTTTCACTCTGTTATATTGCAGCCATTTTCTAAAATCATTTAAGTTCATTTTTTTCCTCATTAATGTACACACAGCACCCCATATTGACAGAAAAACACAGAACTGTTGACATTTTTGCAGATTTATTAAAAAAGAAAAACTGAAATACAACATGGTCCTAAGTATTGAGACCCTTTGCTCAATATTTAGAAGAAGCACCCTTTTGATCTAATACAGCCATGAGTCTTTTTGGGAAAGATGCAACAAGTTTTTCACACCTGGATTTGGGGATCCTCTGCCATTCCTCTTTGCAGATCCTCTCCAGTTCTGTCAGGTTGGATGGTAAACGTTGGTGGACAGCCATTTTTAGGTCTCCCCAGAGATGCTCAATTGGGTTTAAGTCAGGGCTCTGGCTGGGCCATTCAAGAACAGTCACAGAGTTGTTGTGAAGCCACTCCTTCATTATTTTTGCTTAGGGTCATTGTCTTGTTGGAAAGTAAACCTTCAGTCCAGTCTGAGGTCCTGAGCACTCTGGAGAAGGTTTTCGTCCAGGATATCTGTTTTCGTCCAGGATATCTGTACTTGGCCGCATTCATCTTTCCCTCGATTGCAACCAGTCATCCTGTCCATGCAGCTGAAAAACACCCCCACAGCCTGATGCTGCCACCACCACGCTTCACTGTTGGGACTGTATTGGACAGGTGATGAGCAGTGCCTGGTTTTCTCCACACATACTGCTTAGAATTAAGGCCAAAAAGTTCTATCTTGGTCTCATCAGACCAGAGAATCTTATTTCTCACCATCTTGGAGTCCTTCAGGTGTTTTTTTAGCAAACTCCATGCGGGCTTTCATGTGTCTTGCACTGAGAGGCTTCAATCGGGCCACTCTGCCATAAAGCTTCGACTGGTGGAGGGCTGCGGTGATGGTTGACTTTCTACAACTTTCTCCCATCTCCCGACTGCATCTCTGGAGCTCAGCCATGGTGATCTTTGGGTTCTTCTTTACCTCTCTCACCAAGGCTCTTCTCCCCCAATAGCTCAGTTTGGCTGGATTGCCAGCTCTAGGAAGGGTTCTAGTCGTCCCAAATGTCTTCCATTTAAGGATTATGGAGACCACTGTGCTCTTAGGAACCTTAAGTGCAGCAGAATTTTTTTTGTAACCTTGGCCAGATCTGTGCCTTGCCACAATTCTGTCTCTGAGCTCTTTAGGCAGTTCCTTTGACCTCATAATTCTCATTTGCTCTGACATGCACTGTGAGCTGTAAGGTCTTATATAGACAGGTGTGTGGCTTTCCTAATTAAGTCCAGTCAGTATAATCAAACACAGCTGGACTCAAATGAAGGTGTAGAACCATCTCAAGGATGATCAGAAGAAATGGACAGCGCCTGAGTTAAATATATGAGTGTCACAGCAAAGGTTCTGAATACTTAGGACCTTGTGATATTTCAGTTTTTCTTTTTTAATAAATCTGCAAAAATGTCAACAGTTCTGTGTTTTTCTGTCAATATGGGGTGCTGTGTGTACATTAATGAGGAAAAAAATGATCTTAAATGATTTTAGCAAATGGCTGCAATATAACAAAGAGTGAAATACTGAATACTTTACGTCCCCACTGTATATGCAGAAGTGAGGGGGGTGCTGAGTGCGTACAGGTGTGATCGGGGGCTGAGTGCATACAGGTGTGAGGAGGGGGGCTGACATATACAGGTATGAGGATAGGGGCTGATGCATACAGTGTGTACAGGATTGAGGGGGGCTGATATATACAGGTGTGAGGGGGGCTGATATAAATGCAGGTCTGAGGAGGGGTGCTGAGTGCGTACAGGTGTGAGCGGGGGCTGAGTGCGTACAGGTGTGAGCGGGGGCTGAGTGCGTACAGGTGTGAGGGGGGCTGAGTGTTTAAAGGTGTGAGGGGGTGCTGAGTGCATACAGGTGTGAGGGGGGGTGCTGAGTGCATACAGGTGTGAGGGGGGCCGAGTGCATACAGGTGTGAGGGGGGATGAGTGTATACAGGTGTGGGGGGGTGCTGAGTGCGTACAGGTGTGAGGGGGGCTGAGTGCGTACAGGTGTGAGGGGGGATGAGTGTATACAGGTGTGAGAGGGGCCGAGTGTGTACAGGTGTGAGGGGGATGAGTGTATACAGGTGTGGGGGGGTGCTGAGTGCGTACAGGTGTGAGGGGGGCTGAGTGCGTACAGGTGTGAGGGGGGATGAGTGTATACAGGTGTGAGAGGGGCTGAGTGCGTACAGGTGTGAGAGGGGCTGAGTGCGTACAGGTGTGAGGGGGGCTGAGTGCGTACAGGTGTGAGAGGGGATGAGTGTATACAGGTGTGAGAGGGGCCGAGTGTGTACAGGTGTGAGAGGGGCTGAGTGCGTACAGGTGTGAGAGGGGCTGAGTGCGTACAGGTGTGAGGGGGGCTGAGTGCGTACAGGTGTGAGGGGGGGTGAGTGCGTGTAGGTGTGAGGGGGGCTGAGTGCGTACAGGTGTGAGGGGGGGTGAGTGTGGATTCGGTGGGATGGCCCATGGGCAGGCCCTGGGAAATGTTGGTGGTCAGGCTGGTGGGGGGAGCCCAGTCCTAAAGCTGTGTAAGGGGCGCAAAAAATTCTGATGGCTGACCTGCACACAGCTGTGATTATGTAGGCTGCCTATCACACTAAAAGACAAGCAACGAAGAAGGACATGACAGGGCTGAACTATTTTTGCTAATTTTGTCCAAATTATATTTCAGTCAAATTTGAAATGAAAGGTATATGTAAACTCAGTCACTATGCTCTCATATTCTGTACGATTTAACATGTTAAAGTAATTTGAAAAGCAATTTTTACTATTTTTAAATTTGCAGCTTTCATTGAAATAATAACAAGCTATCCTAATATGAAGGTCCTTTTTTAGGCACTTCCTGTTATAAGGTGACAACTCCTGTCTCCCAAATGAGATACTGCTTTGTCACATGGTGATACAGGTGTTCGATGGAGACTTCGAGTTCCTGCAATATTGAACAGTAAACAAGTGAACACTGGTAGATTGCAGACAAGAGGAGAGAGCAGGGTGATGACTTCATGAGGGTGATGATACCCTCTCACTGCCCAATCAGCAACCAGGGGATGGGCTTTGACCAATCTGTATTACTTAACTGTAGCAAAAAAAAAGTGGTCACCAACCTGGCTATGCTGCCTGGCGGGAAGGGAGAGTGCTTGATCATAAGACTGTCTGAACAGAATGAAGACTCTTTTGGCTGTTCACATGAATGTATTTTGACTGTTCATTTGACAGTTTCCCTTTGCGGAGCTGTACATATTGTTATTTGCTTAAGCTTGACACATAGATATCATGCAGTTTCAGGGAGTGTAAAACAACATGATTTCAGGGCACAAAAGTGTACTGCCCATTATAACACATTTCATATGCTAGTGAAAGCAAATAATTGGTAATACAATTTCTCCAGGCTATGGCTTTCATCTGTCCATTTTTAAGGCATTCTCAATAGCAGATCATCACCCTACAAAGGTTTTTTGTTTGTTTGTTTGTTTGTTTTTTAAACCACCTTTTATAGCTGACCTAAACAGCAATATGACCTGTTACAAAAATGTCTATTGTTCATATTGTTCATAATTCGTTTTAATCAGGTCTGAAAGGTTGCATGTCTTTCATTTTAGAAGTGGCATAGCGTATTTATTATAATCAAGTGGTCATGTCCTTGTAGGTCACTGTGAACATTTCATACTTTATGCAAACTGATGAGCAGCCAGCAGTGTTAGCTGAACACTCAGTTGTGTGCAGGGAAATTTAAAATAAGTAGGATCTTGCACTTGAATGGATGATGAAAGGGAAAACAGCTTCACCCTAATCATTAAAGTGTTTGTAAATCTATACGTTGCATAATTATACTGTGTATTTGATATACTAATTTTCGCTTATTATATTCTTTACATTATATTTTCTCTAATAAAGACCAATCTTGTTGTTAAAAAAAAAAGTGTTTGTAGAAGCTGAAGCTTTTTTTTTACCTTCATGCATTCTATGCATGAAAGTCAAAAATCTTCTGTGTGGAGCATCCCCTCCCCCAGACCTCACCTAATGCTTACCCGAGCCCCATCTCAATCCTGCAATGTGCACGAGAACAGCAGCTATCCCAGGTCTCTCACTCCTCATTGGCTGAGACACAGCAGCAGGAGCCATTACCTCCCACTGCTGTCAATCACAGCCAGTGAGGAGGGAGCGAGCATGCATGAGTACCTCCATAGCAAGTGGATGCACTCTCAAGGGGAGGGGCCAGGAAAGCCAGGGGAGGATCCAACATGTCTGTTGACATCCGCCGCTCCATAGAGAGCAATGAAGGGTTCGCCTGACAAGCGAACCTGATCAATCCACCCCTGTGAAAGGGGCCTAACTCCACTTTTGTAGGAAAGATGCGAACATGAAAGAAAAAAAAAGCATATACAACTGTGACACAAGTCATAATGTAATTGAATGTTATTAAAATTACCTTTCCTTTTTAATCTTTAGTGCTGTAATTTTATGTAAAATGCAATGCAATATGGCTACCTGGGGGCATGTACAGAACTCCCCCCAGAAATGTAATTATTTGTGTGATTGGCTCACTGATTTTCCCAGAAGTCAGCACTAAGATACAAGTCAGATTTTGGGCATTCCCTGCAACAAAAATGTAATTTTTGGTGAAAAACTCCCAACAGGAAATCACATCATTAATAGTCAGTGTTGATGGGGTAAAGCAGCTAACGTATACAGTATCTCACAAAAAAAGGTGAGTACACCCCTCACATTTTTGTAAATATATTATTATATCTATTCATGTGACAACACTGAAGAAATTACACTTTGCTACAATGTAAAGTAGTGAGTGTACAACTTGTATAAATTTGCTGCCCCCTCAAAATAACTAAATACACAGCCATTAATGTCTAAACCACTGACAACAAAAGTGAGTACACCCATAAGTGAAAATGTTCAAATTGGACCCAATTAGCAATTTTCCCACCCCAGTGTAATGTGACTCGTTAGTGTAATGCCCCGTACACACGGTCGGATTTTCCGATGGAAAATGTCCGATCGGAGCGTGTTGTCGGAAATTCTGACCGTGTGTGGGCTCCATCGGACATTTTCCATCGGATTTTCTGACACACAAAGTTGGAGAGCAGGAGATAAAATTTTCCGACAACAAAATCCGTTGTCGGAAATTCCGATCGTGTGTACACAAAGCCGACGGACAAAGTGCCACGCATGCTCAGAATAAATAAAGAGATGAAAGCTATTGGCCACTGCCCCGTTTATAGTCCCGACGTACGTGTTTTACGTCACCACGTTCAGAACGATCGGATTTTCCGACAACTTTGTGTGACCGTGTGTATGCAAAACAAGTTTGAGCCAACATCCGTCGGAAAAAATCCTAGGATTTTGTTGTCGGAATGTCCGAACAAAGTCCGACCATGTGTACGGGGCATTACAAGGTCTCAGGTGTGAATCAGGAGCAGGTGTGTTAAAATTGGTGTTATCGCTCTCACTATCTCATACTGTTTACTGGAAGTTCAACAAGGCACCTCATGGCAAAGAACTTTCTGAGGATCTGAAAAAAAGAAATGTTGCTCTACATAAAGATAGCCTAGGCTATAAGAAGATTGCCAAGACCTTGAAACTGAGCTGCAGCATGGTGGCCAAGACCATACAGCGATTTAACAGGACAGGTTCCACTCAGAACAGGGCTCACCATGGTCGACCAAAGAAGGTGAGTGCACTTGCTCAGTGTCATATCCAGAGGTTGTCTTTGGGAAATAGACATATGAGTGCTGCCAGCATTGCTGCAGAGGTTGAAGGGGTGGGGGTTCAGCCTGTCAGTGCTCAGACTATATGCCGCACGCTGCATCAAATTGGTCTGCATGGCTGTCGTCCCAGAAGGAAACCTCTTCTTAAGATGATACACAAGAAAGCCCGCAAAGAGTTTGCTGAAGACAAGCAAACAAGACTAAGGACATGGATTACTGGAACCATGTCCTGTGGTCTGATGAGACCAAGATAAACTTCTTTGGTTCAGATCGTGTCAAGCGTGTGGTGAGGAGTACAAAGACAAGTGTGTCTTGCCTACAGTCAAGCATGGTGGTGGGGGTGTCATGGTCTGGGGCTGCATGAGTGCTGCCAGCACTGGGGAGCTACAGTTCATTGAGGGAACCATGAATGCCAACATGTACTGTGACATACTAAAGCAGAGCATGATCCCTGGACTGGGAGACTGGGCTGCAGGGCAGTATTCCAACATGAAACGACCTCAAACACACTTCCAAGATGACCACTGCCTTGCTAAAGAAGGGTAAAGGTGATGGACTGGCCAAGCATGTCTCCAGACCTAAACCCTATTGAGCATCTATGGAGCATCCTCAAACGGAAGATGGAGGAGCGCAAGGTCGCTAACATCCACCAGCTCCGTGATGTCATTAGGGAGGAGTGGAAGAGGACCAGTGAAGCTCTGGAGAACTCTATGCCCAAGAGGGTTAAGGCAGTGAGAAAGTATCACTGCTCCAGGTGGGTCAGATCAAGGTAAAGGGTATCTCCTCCAGTCTAGAAGTTTAGGTGCTGGCAATGCTGTGGCAATTAGCCATCAAAAGGAATTCTGGACAGCTCCAGGACACTCCAAAAAATATATTAAGGTAGTTCTGGAAAATAATGGTGGCCACACAAAATATTTGACAATCCTACGGGAACATGCGCAGTTCCGAGCCAAGCGTCACTGCCATATTTTTTACTGGCAGCCTTTTCCTGTCACTGTCATTTACTGGCAGGAAAAAAGTGCCCATTTTTTACTGGCTGCCAGTAAAAATACTGACGGTTGGCAACACTGACATCCATGTGTTCCTGGAGTTCAGTTTTAAGCTAAGTGAACATTCTACGTGAACAATCTCTACTTCTTTAGTGAATCAACCAGCTTGCTATCGATCAGTGCGAAAGGGTGATCACCCCTAATGAATCATTTGCATGTTTGATAGTATCACAAATCTCATCTCCAGGAAGAAACTAAAAACCCTTCCATCTCCACCCACCTGTACCTAATCTTTTATTTAACTTACTGTAACACACTGAGTCCCAGGTGTTCTTTCTTCTGCTCTATTTTGCGTGAGGATTCGGGTTGGTGGTGCCCACTGGACATTAGAAGGGGCTATCACAGGTTCCTGAAGTCTTTAGGAGTGATGTCACACAATACTTGAACACATAAGCAGATGGCTGGAATTTGTTAAGAGAGAGGAGAACAGCTTCGGACCACTGGACACTGCTACCGTGAGAGGTGCCTCGGAGATTAACACGGCAGCAGATTCAGCTTAGATTTTAGAGCATTTTTATGCTTTTTAAAAAGTGAAAAAAATTGATAGGTCCAAGGAAAGGGGGTTGCTCAGTGTTGGACTTTAATATAATACTTCTAGAATGTTGTGAGTGCAAAAGTAATTAAGTCTATAATTGATAAATGTTCATATCCTTAGCATGATTGAGATGGTGTCATAGAGATCTTTCTGTTGTATTTTTGAACTATTCCTTTATGCTTAAGATTTATTTTTTTAAAGCCCATAAAGCTGAGAAAGGATCAGGGTGGTGGCTTTGACCTGTGCAGTTTGCAGCAAGGCATTTGGGTCTCAGCAGCTCTTATTTGTAATGCTAATCAGCCTTGTCTCCATTGTCGCTAGTCTAATTAGTGCTATACCTTCCTCACTGGCCTGTTCTGTGAATTGGAATGTTTCAACTAACTCTGTCTGCTGTAATGACCTCTCCTGGAGGAAGATAATGGGGGTGATGTTAATCAACTCCATCACATTGTCCAGCATTATAACATTTAAAGAGACCCTGCCGCCAGACACAAAATTTCAACAAAATCTTCCCATAAGATTATACACTCATCGGCCACTTTATTAGGTACACCTGTTAAATTGCTAATCAGCCAATCACATGGCAGCAAATGCATTTAGGCATCTAGACGTTGCTGAAGTTCAAACTGAGCATCAAGTGACTTTGAAGGTGGCATGGTTGTTGGTGCCAGATGGGCTGGTCTAAGCATTTCAAAAACTGCTGATCCACTGGGATTTTCACTCATAACCATCTCTAGGGTTTACAGAGTATGGTCCCAAAAAGAGAAAATATCCAGTAAGTGGCAGTTGTATAGACGAAAATTCCTTGTTGATGTCAGAGGAGAATGGGCAACAGTAACTCAAATAACCACTCGTTACAACCAAGGTATGCAAAATACCATCTCTGAACGCACAACACATCCAACCTTGAAGCAGATGGGCTACAACAGCAGAAGACCACACCAGGTTCCACTCCTGTTAGCTAAGAATAGGAAACTGAGGCTAGAATTCACACAGGCTCACCAAAATTGGACAATAGAAGACGACTGGAAAAACATTGCTTAGTCTGAGTAGTCTTGATTTCAGCTGCAACATTCAGTTGGTAGGGTCAGAATTTGGCGTAAACATGAAAGCTTGGATCCATCCTGCCTTGTATCAATGGTTCAGGCTGGTAGTGGTGGTGTGGGGGATATTTTCTTGGCTAACTTTGGGCCCCTTAGTACCAAGCCACGGCCTATCTGAGTATTGTTTCTGACCATGTCCATCCCTTTATGACTACAGTGTACTCATCTTCTGATGGCTACTTCTAGCAGGATAATGCACCATGTCACAAAGCTCAAATCATCTCAAACTGATTTCTTCTACATGACAATGAGTTCACTGTTCTCCAATGGCCTCCACAGTCACCAGATCTCAATCCAATAGAGCACCTTTGGGATGTGGTGGAACGGGAGATTCGCATCATGGATGTGCAGCCGACAAATCTGCAGCAATTGCGTGATGCTATCATGTCAATATGGACCAGAATCTCTGAGGAATGTTTCCAACACCTCATTGAATCTATGCCACAAAGAATTAGGCGGTTCTGAAGGCAAAGGGGGGTCCAAACCCGGTACTACGAAGGTGTACCTAATAAAATGGCCGGTGAGTGTATGTAGATTTAAAAGAGAAGTGTGGGATTTAAAAAAACAAACAATCAAAGACCATTGATTGCTCAGTTTTGAGTCTTCAGCAGTGGCGGCTGGTGCTTAAAATTTTTTGGGGGGTGCAAATAAACTGAAAAAATTCTGGAAAAAAAAAAATCAATTGCAGCCTCACTGTGCCATCAAACGCAGCCACTATGCCATCAAACACAGCCACTGTGCACATCAAACGAGCCACTGTGCCATCAAATGCAGCCACTGTGCCATCAAACACAGCCACTGTGCCAATTAAATGCTGTCAGTGTGCCCATCAAATGCTGCCAGTGTGCCCATCAATTGCAGCCAGTGTGCCCATCAATTGCAGCCAGTGTGCCCATCAAATGCTGCCACTGTGCCCATTAAATGCTGCCACTGTGCCATCGAATGCCGCCAGTGTGATGCCCCCCACCTGCTCGCTGTCTGCAGGGCACTTACTCTGTCTTGGTGGGGCAGCGGGTGATGGCAACGAGTGGAGTCCTTCAAGCCAGCGTCTCCTGCCATCCATATCTCCAGACTCCCGTCCTCTCCTTCTGATAGGCGTCCAATAGCGGCGCCTGTCGTTTCAGCCAATCAGGTGACAGGTAACAGACCCAAGCACCTGATTGTCGGAGAGGCGGTTCAGTATTAGGAAAGCGACTATTCAGTCGCTTTCCTAACACAGCTGAGGTCACCGTTTTTAAAGCCTAATGGAGCCTATGGTCCTAATCAGGTGCTTCAAAACCACCCCCCGCTGCTGTACTCCAGTGCCTGAAAAGGGGCTGGACGCCTGAATGAGGGGTGGCTGCAGCGGCCATGGATAGATTCATGCAATGCATGAATCTATCCATAGTACACAGAGGGGGTGGCAGAAGAGAGGGTACCGGGCCTGTGCACCATAAATGGACGGGCCTCCACTGGTCTTCAGTGAGGACAGAACCAGGGACTGTCAGTCACCAGCTCTGTGCTCTGCCCCTCCAGAGCTCAGAGGAGTGCTGGGCTGTGAAGAGGACAGAAGTGGCTATCTCAGGCTCCCAGGAGCAAGCTGAGTGGCTGACCACCTGCCTGACCACCTGCCAGTCAGGCATCTGAATGGATCTCAACATTAAAGTTGGGATCCCTCCAGAGTCTGGATTTTAGCCTGCTGTTGGCTGAATATGGGCCACAGAACAAAGTGCACTCCTGTGACCAACAGAAGAAGTAGGGCCAAAAGAGCTTTGGCCCTACTTCACCTTTAATGTATCTTATGTATGTTATTGACCTGTAAAAGCCTCCCTTGTGTGAAAACCCAAAAGCCATGAGAGTTCTGCTGGGTGCCACCATCTTAGAAATGATGTCAGCAGTCCCAGCAGACTGAGAGCTGTTATATTTTCCTTCACGTTTCACCAGCATCTACATAAAAGGTTAAGTAGGGAGGTGAAGGGAGGGGTGGAGGAGCTGGGCCAGAAAAGACAGTAGAGAAGAGAAGAAGGACTATGATGTACAAGATATGAGGGGGCCGTGCTAAAGGACAGACTAGTAACATTCAAACATTTCAGTTGCACATTACGAGTGAATAAAAAAACAAACTTATGGAAAGTAAAAACACTGCAGGTAAGCATTTACAGTAAAAACGTGTTTCTGTTTGCATAACCCACTGCTGGAGAAGAGACCATGAAGACCCAGCGTGTCACATGACCTGCCTGAAGACACCTTGAAAATGCATAAAGCAAAATAAGGCATAACATAATACTGGGCGTGGGGGTGGAGGGAATTGGAGGTGATGGGTTGAGCTTTAAAGAGCCTGTCCACCCAAAACAAATTTTTCTGACTTTTCTCAGATGCTTATTACCACTGATATCAGAAGGGCGTAACCCACACTTCATCTGCCAATAAGAAGATTAAAAATACAGTTAAGTGGTTTCAGTAGGATTTTACAAGTGTCCAAATATAATGGGCCCCTTTACCTCCTTTGTAATAGGACTACAAAGCTTGCTATTTAAATACACTGTGCAGTATTGCCAATTAGCCTGAACACGGCATACGCCAGTTCTATGTTGTGTAATTCTCCAACGTGCTCATCCGTCAGCATGCCAACGGATTACGTTGGAACACATGTAACAGCATCTGTTACATATTAAGTGCCATGTATCTAATAAAGTCAGTCATGTTGCAAAAAGAGTCAGGATACTACCTAAAAAGGCCCAAACTACAGATTATCAGCCAAGCAAGGCTTCATCAAGGAAGTCAGCAGATAACAGGTAAAGTTCAAGTATTAACAAGTGAGTTATATGAGGATCAAAATATAAACCTCTTATGCAGAAGGCTGGCGCCCATAGGCAGTGCTGCTGGGGAGTATACATAAACAGTATCTCACAAAAGTGAGTATACCCCTCACATTTTTGTAAATATTTTATTATATCAAACATATCTAGCAAATTTACACTGTTATACAAGCTGTACACTCACTACTTTACATTGTAGAAAAGTGTCATTTCTTCAGTGTTGTCACATGAAAAGATATAATAAAATATTTACAAAAATGTGAGGGGTGTACTCACTTTTGTGAAATACTGTATATGTCCGTATGTGTGTGTATATTGGATGCATGCCTCCCAACTTTCGTGTGATGGGAATGAGGGACACCTCTAAACACAAAGTATGGAGGACACACCCCTACCATGCCCCCAGTTACATGGACCATCAGTAATAAAGTGGTTGTAAACCTGCATGTTTTTTCACCTTAATGCATCCTATGCATTAAGGTAAAAAAACTTCTGACACTAATAAGCCCCCCAGCCCCCCCCCCATTTTACTCACCTGAGCCCATTCATTCCCTCGGCGGAGACGTCCTCACCCTCTCTGCCCGGGGTTCTCGGCTCTTGATTGGATAGATTAATAGCAGCGTAGCCATTGGCTCCCGCTGTTGTCAATCAAATCC
This sequence comes from Lithobates clamitans, assembly GCA_037952925.1. Lineage (NCBI taxonomy): Eukaryota > Metazoa > Chordata > Amphibia > Anura > Ranidae > Lithobates > Lithobates clamitans. Next base: position 670,111 of record JBBGZY010001421.1, read on the forward strand.
AATGACACGGGCGCCGGGGGGCTGGACCAAGTTCAGCATTCTGCATCTATGGACGCAAATGCTGGACTTGGGAGCATGTCCGCAAGGTTACCCCGAGGGAGAGCGCTTCTACTAGGGGGTTTACCGATGCAAGGAAGAGCCGCGAGCGTCGTTGGGGAACCCCAGAAAACTATGATGGGGGCCACACTGTGCAAAACGAACTGCACAGTGGAGGTATGATATGTTTGCTATTTAAAAGAAAAAAAGAAAAACAGGGTTTACAACCCCTTTAATAAGTAAAAAAAATGATTGGTTAAAACCACAAGTGCTTTTTTCACTAGTAGTTTTTCATATTGGTAATTTATTAAAAATCAAAAGCTGGTTCAAGGTTGTAAGAATATCTGAAAATTGCTCAGTATATGGCCACCACTGGGCTGTCTGGCCATTTGGAATATGACTGTTTAGAAGTGTATGTCTCTTCAGTGGCTGTGGAATGTGCTGATCATAGGTGTGCACAGCCTATTGCATTAGGGTGTGCACCCCAAAGCTCAAACACATATGCGTGTGCATGTGTATACAGTATATACTGCCGGTGTCAGTAGAGCAGTGGACGATGTCAGTGGGGCAGAGTTTGGTGTCAGTGGGGCAGTGGACGGTGTCAGTATTTTTTTTTATTTTTACTATTTTTTTTTTTATTATTTTTTACAATTTTTTTTTTTTTTTTTTTTACAATTTTAGTTTTTTAATTAGTTTTTTTTACATTTTTTTTAGGAGCCCCATTAGGGGGCTTTGGTGAAATATTGCGGGTCTAAACAGGGGGCATCTGCAGCACACAAGGTGATTAGGGTGTGCCCAGGCACACCTAGCACACCCTGTGCGCACACCTATGGTGCTGATGTACTTAACGTATTTTACCTGCTCTATGTACAGGGCCAGAGCTGTTCTCTTCCAGCCTCCCCCAACTCTTATTTTCCCTCACAATGACTCTATCTCTGGACAATGTGACTCCTTCAAGCAGGTGCAGCAAAAAGAATCTGAGCCTGGCCAGATCACCAGCTGCTGTCCCTCCGCTATATGTAAAACCGGCACATAATTCCAGGGTAAAGGAGACACAAAAAACTTGCTCACCCTTCCACTGACCCTTCTCTTGTTCACTGATGTCTTTGTTTAACAAATGTTGAGCTCAGGCATCTGAAAGGAGTGATGTGGAGTGTTCACACAAGTACTGAAGAGATCTTAATTACAGTCCTTTTATATTGCCAGAGACCAGAGCTTGTCTTGGGGTGTCTTTGGAATAATGAAATCACTTACATTGCTAAGCAGCCTTGGTCTTGGATGTACAGGGGCCACTAAAAAAAAGGACTTCCAATAAAACACTTGACGTAAAATACAGTATCTCTCAAAAGTGAGTAGACCCCTCACATTTTTGTAATTTTTTTCATTATATCTTTTCATGTGACAACACTGAAGAAATGACACTGCTACAATGTAAAGTAGTGAGTGTACAGCTTGTATAACAGTGTAAATTTGCTGTCCCCTCAAAATAACTCAACACACAGCCATTAATGTCTAAACCGCTGGCAAAAAAAGTGAGTACACCCCTAAGTGAAAATGTCCAAATTGGGCCCAATTAGCAATTTATCCTCCCCGGTGTCTTGTGACTCATTAGTGTTACAAGGTCTCAGGTGTGAATGGGGAGCAGGTGTGTTAAATTTGGTGTTATCATTCTCACTCTCTCATACTGGTCAAGTTCAACATGGCACCCCATGGCAAAGAACTCTCTGAGGATCTGAAAAAAAGAATGGTTGCTCTACATAAAGATGGCCTAGGCTTTAAGAAGATTGCCAAGACTCTGAAACTGAGCTGCAGCATGGTGGCAAAGACCATACAGAGGTTTAACAGGACAGGTTCCACTCAGAACAGGCCTCGCCATGGTCGATCAAAGAAGTTGAGTGCACGTGCTCAGCGTCATAACCAGAGGTTGTCTTTGGGAAATAGACGTATGAGTGCTGCCAGATTTGCTGCAAAGGTTAAAGGGGTGGGGGGGTCAGCCTGTCAATGCTCAGACCATACGCCACACACTGCATCAAATTGGTCTGCATGGCTGTCCTCCCAGAAGGAAGCCTCTTCTAAAGATGATGCACAAGAAAGCCTGCAAACAGTTTAGTAAAACAAGCAGACTAAGGACACGGATTACTGCAACCATGTCCTGTGGTCTGATGAGACCAAGATAAACTTATTTGGTTCAGATGGTGTCAAGCGTGGCGGCAACCAGGTGAGGAGTACAAAGACAAGTGTATCTTGCCTACAGTCAAGCATGGTGGTGGGAGTGTCATGGTCTGGGGCTACATGAGTTCTGCCGGCACCGGGGAGCTACAGTTCATGGAACCATGTATGGCAACATGTACTGTGACATACTGAAGCAGAGCATGATCCCCTCCCTTCGGAGACTGGGCCGCAGGGCAGTATTCCAACATGATAACGACCCCAAACACACCTCCAAGACAACCACTGCCTTGCTAAAGAAGCTGAGGGTAAAGGTGATGAACTGGCCAAACATGTCTTCAGACCTAAACCCTATTGAGCATCTGTGGGTCATCCTCAAATGGAAGGTGGAGGAGAGACAGGTCTCCAACATCCACCAGCTCCGTGATGTCGTCATGGAGGAGTGGAAGAGGACTCCAGTAGCAACCTGTGAAGCTTTGGTGAACTCCATGCCCAAGAGAGTTAAGGTAGTGCTGGAAAATAATGGTGGCCACACAAAATATTGACACTTTGGGCCCAATTTGGTCATTTTAACTTAGGGGTGTACTCACTTTTGTTGCAAGCGGTTTAGACATTAATGGCTGTGTATTGAGTTATTTTGAGGGGACAGCAAATTTACACTGTTATACAAGCTGTACACTCACTACTTTACATTATAGCAAAGTGTCATTTCTTCAGTGTTGTCACATGAAAAGAATAAAATATTTACCAAAACGTGAGGGGTGTACTCACTTTTGTGAGATACTGTATATGTTTTATGCAGATCTTTATGTTTGTATTATTGCAAGCATAGTGGTTTTGTGGTTAGCACTTATACCTTGCAGCACTGGGGTCCTTGGTTTGAATCTCGGCCAACACACTATCTGGTGTTTGCATGGTCTTCCTGTCTTTGCTTGGGTTTTCTCCAGGGTACTCTGGTTTCCTTGCATACTTTAAAGACATGCTGGTAGACTCCCGCCTAATATGGCCCTAGTATGTGAGTACAAATTGGCTATGCACATGTGTTATCACTTTCTGCATGCTGGTTCAAAGACCAAGCAGTTCGGGAAGATTGAAGAAAGACAATCTACTTTGTAAAAATACTTCACCAAGGAGATACTATGGGGAAAGGTTCTCAAGTGCATCAGATGTAGAGCCTAGAGAGCTGATCCATAGAATAGATGTCAGCCTTAAACGGATGCCGATCGAATGCTGTTTTTTCAGCATGCCTGTTTGACAGAAGCCGTATGTTGGAGCTGGCTTCTGTCAGACAGGCTGCTGTACACACGGGCCAAATGTCGGCTGATTTCTGTTGAACCGACCAATATTTGGCCTGTGTGTACCAGGCTTTACAGGTACCTCATTATTTGTTTCCAGATATTATTTCATCTAGGCACTCTTGCTAGATAACATTGCAAGGTCAGTGACCTGACTTTTCTAATCGCTGCCTCCAGCCTGTGATTGGACAGTGAAGGGAAAGACAGATGCTGAGGAAGTCATCGCTTTGCTCTCTGTTCTCTAAAAAATGTTCAAATGTTTGACTGAGAACTTTGTAAATAGCAATAAGGTTCTGATGGGCTGAAAGGTAATTTTAGTAGTCCTGTATAAAGAAAAAATTATTATTTTACTCATGAATGCATAACAGGAAAAAATAGTATTTTTCATACATTTTACTATGCCCTCATTACTTTGTAGCAGCTGTTGCAAATACCCAGCACTTATTATTGATTACAGGCATTTGTATTACGCCAATAATTTACATAGTAGAACAAATAAATGACTGGACCTCTGTGCTACTAAGAGTGAATCTCTACAGGCTAGTAATCACCACCAATAAGGTGATATGTCTTAGGTTCCTGCTTAACACCTATATTTGTTCCCATATAAACCTAAAACAATATTAAAAGTGAAAAGTGAAGCGCTACCTCTCTAGCAAAATAAAAATTGGCGAATATTAAAATCCAGAAGGAACTGTGAAAACTCCAATTAATGGTATAAATAATAATTGCAAACTAACAACAATAGTGGTGACCCCCAAATATTGGGCCTAAAATAGAAATGATAACTGTGTATGGTACAATAGCAATAATAATGATAATAAATGTTCAAATTAATATTTAAAAATAACTGTGATAACGTGACCACCCTAGCTATATCATGGATGGAATCAGTGCATATAAACATCTACTGGAAGTGAATTACGTCCATCAAAAAGTGAATATGCCAAAACACCCAGTGATAACAATCCTTAAAAATCAAACTTCTGTGAATACTGTGTTCTTCACATGCAGATACCATGTGCCCTCCACCTGTCACACTATGTGCTCACCTCATATAGAGACCCTTCAAAGGTCCATGCAAGCCGGTTCCCCTTAGGGGTATAGCTCCAATGGCTGGTGGCTTCCCTGTTGTTCTTGTTTCCTTTGTGCAGTTTACCTCATACACATGTGCTCATGAAATAGGAGAAATTAACATAGTTCTGAACTGTAAAAAAAAACTTTCCTTTATTAAAAATGTAGCACACTTTTAGGTAGGTGCTAGAAAGAGTATCATTTTTGAGCTCCCTGCTTAACAGGGGGGCCGTTAGGTAAATTTAGATGCTCTCTGCTTACCATGGAGCAGTGATCAATTGATAGGGTCTACTCAGTGTGCTCAGATGCTGTTCATGTTGTCTGTCTGTTTTACGCTGGTCCAATAGGACGGGCATATTGGACAGTGAGAGGAAACCTGACAAATGGGAGCATTAGGCAGTAGTTACAGCCCTGGCCATTGGCAGAGGAAGGTGCCTGAGTGCATGGTGGGTGACTGTATATATGCCTAGAGCACATGTGCTCTGGGTCTTTGGCAGGAGAGCGGGGTCCTGGAGGGAAGGGGCTGCTGCCCCTCCTCTGTACAGGCTGCCATGCGGCCTCAGGTGGCCGACCTGAGGACTGGAGCCGCAGACCTTACAACCCAGATATCCTGCACAGCTAACTAGGAGGGAGACACGTCTAGGAGGATCTGTTCCTGGCTACTGTGAGTACAGATCTGCGTCTTGGGGCCTGTTCTGTGAGGGCCATCCCTTCAAGCTAGTAAAGTCAGTGGATGGGTGTCAGCCAAAGGGGATACTGGTGAGTGTCTTGAAGAATTATGGTTCATTGAGTCTGCTGCCAGAGCAAGCAAAGGACTTATTCTTCCATATAACTATAGTGTGGTGCAGCAGAGAGTCTGCTATTCAATCCCATTTAATGAGGACAAGTGAGAGTTGTCCTCATTTGTGCAAAGTTCCAGTTGGAATATCCCACTAATCCCTTCTCCTATCCAAGTTCTACCAATAAACAAAAACTACCAATAAAAAAAAAAACAAATACCCTAGACTGGTCATTGGATAACGAGCAGAAGAGTGTGCAGGTGGTCGTGTGAAAATACCAAAGTGTTTGGCTGCAGAATAATCAGAGGGAGGCCCAGGAAAGACTATACTCAGTAACCCCCAAGGGGCAGTGCTACAAAAAGATATGGATATTTATAGAAGAACCAGAGGAAGAAGATTCGTTGGAACTACGACGGAGTACATTCTTCATTTTTAATAGAGGACTTTGTAAAAAACTTTTTTTATTCATTCTTGAAACTTTTTTGGGTGAATGAGTAGAGGTACAGTGTACCCCATACTCCTTCACATAGGGTGGGGGGCCCGGGATCTGGGGTCCCCCTTGTTAAAGGGGGCTTCCAAAATCCGATAAGCTCCTTGCCTGCAGACCCCCACAAACACTGCTCAGAGCTTTTCCACATCAACATGGGGAAAAGGTGCTTTGGAGGTGGGGGACGCAGAGCCAACCCACTCCCCCATGTTGAGGGCATGTGGTCTGGTATGGTTCAAGATGAGGGGCGAGCACCCCTCCCCTGACCTGCTGGGCTGAGTGCTCAGATAAGGGTCTGGTATGGATTTTGAGGGGGACCACATGGCATTTTTATTTTAATTTTGGTGTGGGGGTTCCACTTAAAATCCAACCAGACTGAAGGGTCTGGCATGGTCTTGGGGGGGATCCCACACCGTTTTTTGTTTTGTTTTTTTTTTTTATAAATTGTGGCGCGGGGTTCCCCTTCAAGATCATCAGAGGATAAGTCGCATGCCACAAGTCGGATCAGTTAAGATGATGATCTGACTTGGATGTGACTTACTTTCAAATCAATGGGCTGAAATCGTGCACAAGACGGACAAAAGTAGTGCAGAAACCTTTTTCAAAGTTGGAGCGTATGTCGCACCAGTGTGAACCGGGCCTAAACTGGGAGCCCTGAGCTATCCTCAGACCTGAGTATTTAATGACGCTGCACACCTGAATACTCATCCAGGTTACAAATGTCTATTAGCAAAACCCAGACACAGGATTGACTGTTCCGATCCAGAGCTGCAGAATCCAGAGAAAGCCAAATATACAGCTTTCTCTGCCCAGAAACACTAGTCTGGGACGTTGCATTTACCCTAAATGTGAATTCTGCGTCACATTTTCCTATCTTCTCACATTGACAGAGTCTCGTCCTGTCACAATACATATACTGAGGCTCATTTAGAAAGGAGTAAATTAAACTACCAGCATGTATTTGAAGTGTGGGAGGAAACCCACTCAAGGACAGGCAGAACATGCAAACTCATAGCTTTCAACTGTCCCTCCTTAAAGCTTGGTACACACCAGTAGTTTTTTTTATTCAACCCAGCAGGGCTGAACGAAAAAAACTGACAGCTCAGGAGGAGCCTATGTACCAACTTCTTGACATTAGTACAATGATCTCCCCTGCTGTGCTATTGTGTTCTGACAGGGGCACGCCCCCCTGCCAGAACACTCCAGTCAGCGCTCTCAACCATTGGCCAAAAAGGCCGGCCACTGTCGGACCAACTCCAGTACGCACGGGCCGAATGTTGGACAGTCGGCTCATGTGTACTAGGCTTTATAGGGACTGTCCCTCTTTTGAGACCAAATACCTCTGTCCCTCGTGCAGCCTAGTTGTCCCACTTTTTGATCCAGTCAGTACATCTCCATACAAAAGTTAGTATTTTACTACCAAAAAGTGTTATGCTGTACTAAACTTTTTATCCAATCTCTATATTACTGCATTTGGTATTTTGAAAAGCCAATACAAAGGAAAAGTAGAGGTCAAAAAAGCACTTGTGTGCTTTAGTCAATTACTTTCTGCATATTAGATCTATGTGGTCCTTGTAACCAGGGATGTGGCAGGGACATGTTCTTTGCCTACATAATGTGTGCTAAAAGTTGTCCCTTTTCATCATTTCAGAAAATGGTGAGGCAAGCAAACTCCATTCAGATACTGTCCTGGCTGGGATTCAAACCAAAGTGCTAGACACTAATGCCTGGTATGCACTGAAAGTTTTTCTTTGGGAAACCCAGCAGGCTGAAAAAAAAAGGAGGAGGGGAAAAGGTCTCTGTACTAACCATACAATGTTAGTACAGTGATCTCCCCGCTGTGCTTTTGTGTTCTGAGAAGATTGACCCCCCCCACACACACACACACCCCCTGACAGAACACACTGGTCAGCGCTCGTAGCCAGTCAGCTGCTGGTTTTCCAGCAAGCTTGTGTAGCGGGTGTCTCACTCTATAACCCACGACCCTGCCAAGCTGGCTGGAACAATGTACACATGCTTTCCAGCTTGAGTTAGGGAGAGATGCCTGCCAGAACAGGCCAAGGCCAACACTTCCTCCAAGCTCCCTGACAAGCTGGTGGGACCTTCTGTAGCTTGCAGTCCAACCAAAAGCGACGGTTCTGCCGGCCGGGGAACCTGTCGTGGTCAGAGGTAGAAGGGAAGCTGTCGCCACTAAGGGACCAACCACCTTTACCAGAGACCACAGTCAGTAACTGAAGCAAGTACTGGAGCAGTATTCTTACCGAACGGGCACGGTGGAGAATTGGGAAACTTCAGGCTATGATCAAGTCAGGGACCCAACCAGCGGAGGTGACGCTTGCAGAGCAGCCTTGTGTGTCAAGCTAGGGACTGAGCCTGTCAGCAGGGGTGAAGCTTGAAAGGTATCTGGAGTGCTAAGCTAGGGACCCAGCAGGGAAGCATGGGTGACGCTTGAGGGAGATACCACCGCAAAAGCCTTGAGGAGCTCACAGGATTCAGAGTTAGTGAATCAGAGGGTCCAGTGAGAGACCAGGAGCTCAAGGGGCTGAAGAACTACAAGTAGAAGTTGTAGTAAAGCTGAGAGAACTGTTACGTTTGAGTTTGGAACTGTTAAGTACTGTAGCCATAGGGGACAGCAAACCTGCACATGCAGAAGTGGCACCTTGCTGGGGCCTTTCCCTGTACGGCAGTCCTCCTATTGAAGCCTCGGAGTCTGCCAATTGAAATTGCTACAAGAAAACTACTTAAGGGTGTCCTGGCCCCAAGACTCTTTCCCTTGCAAAATATAAAAGGACTGTTAAAAGAAATAAAACCTCTTTTGCATCCAAGAAGTGTCTGGCGTCCAATTACTTTTACCACCTTTTCACCCATTATGCCTTACAACCCACTACATATTGAAGGATGCCAGCGGTCTGTGGCCTCAAAGGTTCTCATTAGACTGGAAAACGTTGGAGATTCTGCTACACACGTTTAGCCTTGGTTCACACTGGTGCAATTTGCCATGCTATTTGACAGTTTGAAATTGCATTACAAGTTGCACCCCATTGCCGGCAATGGAACTGTTCGATTCACAGCGAAAAGGTTCCTGCACTACTTCTTTTTCAATTTCATTGCGACTTGCATAGACTTCTGTTAAATGAAGTTGCAAGCCAAAATGAAATCGAAGGTGCAAATCACACTGATCTGTGGCTTTGAAATCGTGCTGAAGTAGCGTGATTTCGAAGCTGCACTAGTGTGAACAAAAATACAAATGTATCACAAAGTGAAAATATCAATGCAAAAAGTTATAATAGTATCATAAAAGCCCAAAGTTAAAAATTTGTAAATTTGTAAGGAAGACCTTCTTCCATGACTAGGCAGATTTACCAATAGGCATAACAGGCCCCTTCCTATGGCGGTAGAGGGAAAGCAGCAGCCTGTACAATTACTATTCCTTCATCATCAATAGAAATACAGTCATCTCTTATAAGCTTATTTACAAACTGTCACGAAATTGTTACCCAGGTTTGTAACAGAAAAATGTTCTATTTCCTTCCTTCAGTCCTTCATCCTCCTTTCTTTAATTTCCTTGCTACCTTCTGTCCTATTTTCCCTCCCACCCTTATGCCGTGTACACACGAGCGGAATGTCCGACAGAAAAAGTCAGACGGAAGCTTTTCATCGTCTATTCGATCGTGTGTGTGCCTCATCTGACTTTTTTTTCAAAAATTCTGACGGACCTAGAAATGGAACATGTTCTAAATATTTCTGACGGAACCAATTCCTATCAGGAAAACCGATTGTCTGTATGCTGTTCCGACGGACCAAAAACGACGCATGCTCTGAAACAAGAAACGGAAACTATTGAGTACTGGCTATTGAACTTCCTTTTTCTAGTCCCGTTGTATGTGCTGTACGTCACCTCGTTCTGGACACTCCTTCCTCTTCCTTCTCTTTTTTATTCCCTTCCATTTTTTCTATCCTTTTCATTTTCTTTCCTTCCTTCCTTCCTTCCTTCCTTCCTTCCTTCCTTCCTTCCTTCCTTCCTTCCTTCCTTCCTTCCTTCCTTCCTTCCTTCCTTCCTTCCTTCCTTCCTCTCTCTCTCTCCCCTCTCTCTCTCCCCTCTCCCTCTCCCCTCTCCCTCTCTCTTTCTCTCTCTCTCTTTCTTTCTCTTTCTCTCTGCCTCTCTGGCTCTCCGCCTCTCTCTACGTCTCTCTCTCCCCGTGTCTCTCTTTATCTGTCTCTCTCTCTCTGTCTCCCTCTCTCTCCCCCTCTCTCGTCTCTCTCTGTCTCTCCGTCTCTCTCTCTGTCTCTCTCTCTCCCCCTCTCTCGGTCTCTCTCTCTCCCCGTCTCTCTCTGTCTCTCTCTCTCCCCCCTCTCTCTCTGTCTCTCCCTCCATCTCTCCTTCTCTCTCTCCCCCTCCCTCTCTCTCTCTCTCTCTCTCTCCCCCCCTCTCTTTCTCTCTCTCTCTGTCTTTCTATCTTTCTTTTCCGCAGTTTACACATTTAGTGTGCAACTCAGCTGTCTTGTTACTACTGTGCTTGCAGTTTAAGGCTTAGTACTGATTCATAGTATTTCATTCACTTTCCTACCCTCACCCACACACACTTCTTTGTTACACTCAAAGACAGTGCCATCTAATGGCCATACAGTGGTACTCCAGGAGCACTGCAGCCTGTGCGTTTAGTGAGGATTAACCCTGGTGAGCAGAACTGAGCTCCTCATTTAAAACTCTGAAAGTGAGAGACTCTCTGCAGATATGGTGTCACTAAGTGTACATTGTTCCTCGTTTAGAGATTAATAGCCCCATGTATACAGGTATATAATAATTCTTAAGTGCAGGGATGGATGCTAACTGTAATTTGTTTAAATTATGTAGGCATGGCAAACAGGTTCTGCTGGTGCTGTATAATAAGTGCAAATGTGTTTATATATAGAACTATTAGCAGAGATTTAAAAATGTAACTATCTTTTACAACTGGCGCTGTATGACTGTACGATAAAGAAAATTCTTACACCACTTAACTTTCCAAAACAAAACAGGTCATGTTCTGAATATTAAAAGTTTAGGCTAAATTAGTTGGCCCTATGCGTTCCTCTATTTTGCTCCTTTCCTATAGCCATAGACGGAAGTGGCTGCACTGTTCTCCAAGCGTCATTAATATAAATAACTGTTATTTAGTACAACTGAAAAAAATAATTCCTTAGCAGCATAGTAGAAATGGTTGCTAGGCAACATGACAGGAAATGATACCTGTAATTCATGACTTTGTATATCTTCTTCCTGCTGCAGTATGTGCATCTTCCAGAGAGTTTTATGGAGCTGTTCTTTTATATAGCCAAAAGTTTGTGGCCACCTGACCATCTTACCTATATGAACCTGTTGGGCATTCTATCCCAAAACAAATGGACATTAACCCCTTGGCGCTGATGCCTCCTGGCCCTTTAAGGGGTTTTAGATGCTGGAAGGTGGGGTGGGGTTTATGATTACGTGTGATCACGTGTGTAACTGTGTCGTGAGCATGCAAAGCACGCGCTGTGTTGGACTGTGGCGCTGGCTCAGGCACTCAGTGGCTTGCTGGGAGGCTGAGCCAAGTGCCGGTCCAGGGTTCTGGGCAGAACCCGACTATATGGTTGGACTCTTTCCCCAGCCTGGATCAGCACTGTGATGTTAGCTGACAGCGGGCTTCAGCCAGTTGTCTGCTGAAAACGGGTCACAGGAATGCAGAGCTAACCGCACTCCTGTGGACCACAGGAGAAGTACATTCAAACAAGCTTTGGTTGTACTTCTTTAATCCCTTCTAAAAGGAAGCAGACACTTCAACTTTTCTCATTAGGGCCATGAAAGTTCATCAGCTGATTGAAATTAATTAGTCACTCTCATTCAGCATCAGTATTCAAAGACATGATGTGGAACAAACAGGTGGAACTCTGCAACAATATTTTGTTATTATACCTGCAATGTATTGATCACCCAGAATTAAATGTTTTTTTTCCTCAACAAAAGTGAAGTTACTCTTTATTCTTTTCCGTAGCCATACTGTATACAGTGGAACCTTGGTTAACGAGTAACGCGGTTAACGAGCGTTTTGAAAGACGAGCAACTTTTTTTAAAAAATCCTGACTCGGTTTGCGAATGTTGTCTCGCAAAACGAGCAGAATTCAAGCTAATGTGGTGTGCAGTACCACATTTGGCCAGAGATGCGGGTACGCTGGTGACACTCGGAATGGTTTGGAGCCGTTCGGAAATACTCGGAATTACTCGGAAATACTCGGAAATACTCCATTCCCGAGTGTGTCCGAGCCTTTCCGAGGGTTTCCTAGTTCAGCCGAGCTGTCCCCGAGTATTTCCAAGGCACCCCGGTACCCCCCACCTCTGGCCGCATGCGGTATTGCATACAATAGAAGTCAATGTGGAACTAATTATCTTTGTTTCCATAGATTTCTATGGGGAAACTCGCTTTGTTATGCGAGTGCTTTGGATTACAAGCATTCTCCTGGAACGGATTATGCTCGTAATCCCAAGGTTCCACTGTATTAATCTTATATTTATCTGTATTGTTGCATTGTAGACATCACAACATTGTAAAAGTAAATAAACCTTGTGTAACCTTTTCCTTATTTACCTTTTCCTTAGCAAGTTCACAGTAAGGCTCGGTTCACACTAGGGGCGGCACGACTTGCACACGACTGCCTGGGCGACTTGCAAAACGACTTCTGTATAGAAGTCTATGCAAGTCGCCCCCAAAGTAGTGCAGGAACCTTTTTCTAAATCGGAGCGACTTGCGTCGCTCCCCTTAGAACGGTTCCATTGTACAGAACGGGACGCTACTTGTCAGGCGACTAGGTCGCCTGACAAGTCGTCCTAGTGTGAACCGAGCCTCACAGCTCTGAACTTGCTGGGGCTAATGACATCACATTCAAGATGGTGGCACCCAGCATCAGTCTTGGCATACAGTAGGGCCTATTGCATTAGGGTGTGCACCCCAAAGTTTACACACACACACACACATACTGTTATAAGTAAATCTAAACAAACAGTTGAGTCAGTAGAGCAGTAAACAGTATAAGTAGGGCAGTGGGCAGTGTCAGTAATTCTTTATTTTTATTTTTTTTATTCTTTTTTGTAATATTCTTTTTTATTTTTGTTTTTACTTTTTAGGAGCCCTGTTTGGGCGAATTTGGTGAAATATGGTGAAATATCAAGGGTATAAACAGAGCCCTGATGTCTCACTTTTGAGACAGAGAAAGGGACTTAGGATGGATATTCTCTAGCCCCCTTCCCTGCAACCTCAGTCGCATTGTACAGTGAATGAATGGGAAGTGCTCTGTGCTGAGCAGCTTTCTGTTAATTCACAAACACAGTTTACTATGCTTCAGTTATGAATAGACACATAAGTGATCAGTACCGATCACTCACTATATTCGTTCAGAAAATGAAGGGGCTTGTAAATGACATATTACATCAACAAAAGTTCTTTATTGCGTACAGATATATAAAAAAAGAATTAAAAACTACATAAACTCTGGTATGCATAGTATCCAAACATGAGATGTCAATGATACAAATGCAGATAGCAAAAAAGATTTTTTTAACACTAATAGGGCGTACACACGGTCGGACTTTGTTCGGACATTCCGACAACAAAATCATCGGATTTTTTCCGACAGATGTAGGCTCAAACTTGTTTTGCCTACACACGGTCACACAAAGTTGTCGGAATTTCCGATCGCCAACCAAAAGGTCAGTTAAGAACCAAGCGCGGCACCCTTTGGGCTCCTTTTGCTAATCTCTTGTTAGTGAAAGTTTGGTGAGAGACGATTCGCGCTTTTTCAGACTCGTGGCTTTCAGATCGTTTTCTGCCTTTCAGTTTGTGCTTGTGGGTTTGTATCTGCTCTTCAGTGCGTGCAAGCAAGTTCCGTGTGACTTAGTCATTGCATTCTTGTTCGTTCGTTACTGTTTTTCAGGTCGCTCTTCACAGGCCTTGCTGTTCTTCAGTGCACTCTGTTACTTCGTTCTGAGCAGCCGACCGTTTTTTAGCCATGTTTCGTATGCGTACTCCTCGTAGAGTTCGTGCTGTGCGGGGGCTTGGTGTTGGGGTCCTGACCTTGACACAAGTCCAGTCCATGAACAGGGTGGGGACGTGTTCATGGACCAAGAATTGGTTGCTTCAGCATGACCAGTTCTCTCATATGACTTTGCTCCGTGAGATCCGTGAGAATTATTCTGATGATTTCAGGAACTTTCTCCGGATGACAGACCCCGTGTTTCACCGTTTGTTGGCTTCGCTGACCCCCTATATCAGCAGGCAGGATACCTGCATGAGGCAAGCCATCACTCCGGAGCAGAGGTTGGTCGCTACCCGGTATTTGGCCACAGGGAGAAGTCTGCAGGACTTGAAGTTCTCGACAGGCATCTCCCCCAGGCTCTGGGGATCATTATCCCAGAGACCTGTTCTGCCATCATCCAGGTCCTGCAGAAGGAGTATATGAAGGTAAGATTTTTATCCTTTAATGTCACATTTTATTGTATTGAATGTTTGGTAATATCTTGTATTTCTTTCCTCATTCCCTAATTACCATAATTGGAATATGCTGTGAATGTCCCCTTTGTCCTCATGCATGCTGGATTTTTATGTAATTATTATTTTATGTCCTTCATACATATTTGCCCTTCACTAACCTCCCCAGCATGGTGTCTCCTGGCCCATATTCACCTCATGTAGTCACTTAACAATGTATTTTATCAGCTCCATAGTAGTACTTTACCCCAAACACCCCCTAAAATGTTTTGAAATGTTATTTTTGATTTAAATTCAGGCAGAGTGCCAGAGGTTTTTTTTTTGTGGTGTCCCCAAATCATTTTTAGTAACCCTCCCTCCCCCAACTGCTAAGTCAACTGATACCAATTCTCTATCTATCCTCAATCATCTATCTGCTGACTTTGCCAAACCCATACACACTATACCCATCTCTTTTGTGCTCAGATTTATGGATGAATTCCCCAAAGCATGTAGTGCAAGGGCCTGCCTGTATACTTTCCAATGGTACTGTTTAAAGTTTTTGTATCCTATTATTATCTTGATAGGTAATAGCAGAATGTCCAAATGTCCTCAAATGTGTACAATGTGTATTTATATCTTTGTATTATGACACTTCTTACCTGTCCAGTGGTCTGCCAATAGTGTAACTAAGGAGGGTCTGTTCAAAGTAATACCCATTATTTAGGCATTCATCTCTCAATGAAGTGAAGAGGGTTACCTGTCCAAGATTTCCACACACCCCCTATAATGTTAGAAATGGCCCATGAGAGGGGGGAGGGGGAATATTATAGGTGTACCTTATACTTTGGCCTTGTTAAATTCCCCTTAATAAATGCTATCTGGAGGTTGCCCCATAATGTTTGTGTATAATCTGCTTGCCATGTTTCAGAGTAAAAATAGTAATGTTTATTGTTTTTTCCTCAACAGTTTCCTTCCACGCCACAGGAATGGCAGACTGTGGCCTCCCACTTTGCCGAGCGGTGGGGCTTTCCTAACTGCGGAGGGGCAATTGATGGGAAACACGTCCACATCGTCCCACCACCCAACTCAGGGTCGTACTATTATAATTACAAGGGGTTTAATAGTATAGTGATGTTGGCGGTGGTGTCGGCTAATTACGACTTCTTGTATGTGGACGTGGGGAAGAATGGCCGGATGTCCGATGGTGGAGTCATCGCCCAGACGGAGTTCTACAGGTGTCTCCAGAATGGCAGCAGGGACTTGCCAGCTCCAGAGGACAATGTGGAAGGACTCCCATTTGTGTTCGTTGCTGATGAAGCGTTTGCGCTGGGGGACCACCTGATGCGGCCATTCCCAATGAGGACCCTCACCCCGGAACAGAGGGTTTTTAATTACCGGCTGGCCAGAGCCCGAAGAGTGGTGGAGAACACATTTGGAATCCTGGCCACCCGGTTCCGACTATTTCTGACACCCATCCATATGGCGGAGTATAAACTGAACCATATTATACTGGCGTGCTGTGTTCTCCATAACTTTTTAAGGAAACATTCGGCCAACTATGCTGGCTCAGTTGGGCCTGAGGCCGGAATCCTATATCAAACCACACTGACGGCGCTTGAAAGTGGCCGTCCTGGCTTGCCCTCCCTGAGTGCCCGTGATGTCCGGTTACGCTACCTGGAGTTCTTTGCAGGTAGGGGGGCTATCAATATGCCAGACAATCTGTGAAGCCTTTTTATAATAAAAAAAAAGAAATTCTTGGTGGACATTTACTGCTTGTGTTTGTTTTAGCTGACCCTGATAGAAATGTGTTGAGTCCAGAAAATGTTGTGATTGTGTAACCTTATACAAAGCACTGTTGGCTGTTATTTCCTAAATGCAAAAACACATTTCACTACAAGTGCACTTGCAACTGCACTGAAACTGCACTTGTAGTGCAAAGAGGATTTGCCCTTAGGAAATAACCCCCAATTACATAACCCCAAAAGTGTTGTATTGTAGTGTTGAGACAATAATCCACACATTCTTGAGTAAGCAACTTTTTTATACCTGCACAATCACATGTGCATTTACCAAAGGTTTTTAAAACAAACCAACATGTTTGTTGTATAACAATTTTTGCAGTAGCATTATCAAAAATCGAAATGTCCATTTCAGATAAAACAGGCCTGTGTAAAACCAACAAGAAAGACAAAAAACTTGCATATGGTAAAACCTGAAGGCTATATCAGACATCAGTATTTAGGAACTGGGTTTGATATAGCGTTTAGACGGGGGGAAATCACCCCTGGAAAAGCCAAATTTGGAAGATGCACACCAATGTACGAATGTCAACATGTGCTATCTGCCATCAGGGGGGATCAAGGGACGTGTTTTGGGGGAGCAAGCCCTTCCTCAACGCTACTTTATAATTGAGGAAGAGGTTGCACCCCCAAAACGTGTCCATTGATCTCCCGTGATGGCAGATAGCACTAGGGTGACCACATTTCCAAACTGACATTCAGGGACACCCCCCCCAAAAAAAAAGATGATTTTTGACAAATTTTTTTGCCGATTTTTGGGGCAGGGCGTACGAAATCAGTGGGCCCGTGTGCAAGATCAAAAGTGGGCCCTAGGCATCAAGAACAACAACAATATGGTGCGCAAAGCGTGTCGTAATGAACTGTGGACATGTCTTAAATTGCACTAAATATTGGCTTAAAGAGGGTGTTCTTAAAGAGAGTCTGAGATGACTTGTATAGTGCAGAATGTGGTAATGTTAAATAGGGAATGCAGAGTGTATGGAGGGGGGTAATATGTACAGGAGAGGAGTGTGGAATGTATGGCGGTGGGTAATATGTACAGGAGAGGAGTGCGGAATGTATGGCGGTGGGTAATATGTACAGGAGAGGAGTGCGGAATGTATGGCGGTGGGTAATATGTACAGGAGAGGAGTGCGGAATGTATGGCGGTGGGTAATATGTACAGGAGAGGAGTGCGGAATGTATGGCGGTGGGTAATATGTACAGGAGAGGAGTGCGGAATGTAAGGCGGTGGGTAATATGTACAGGAGAGGAGTATGGAGTGTATGGCGGGGGGTAATATGTACAGGAGAGGAGTGCGGAATGTATGGCGGTGGGTAATATGTACAGGAGAGGAGTATGGAGTGTATGGCGGGGGGGTAATATGTACAGGAGAGGAGTGCGGAGTGTATGGCGGGGGGTAATATGTACAGGAGAGGAGTGCGGAATGTATAATGGTGGGTAATATGTACAGGAGAGGAGTATGGAGTGTATGGCGGGGGGTAGTTAGCGGAGAGAGGAGGAAGAGGAGTGCAATATCACCTCCTGATAGTCTGTCAGCCACTGCTAATCCACTTTGGTGGTGGGGCACTCCGAAGGATGTAAGGGGGCACCCTGGAGGTTGTAAGGGGGGATGTAATGGGGCACTCTGGCAGTACTAACTTAGTCAGAGCCCCCTTACGTCCTCCGGGGTGCCCCCTTAGTGCCTCCTTACATCCTCCTCCAGAATTGCCCTGAATCTCTAGCAAAGTTCCCAGGATTCCAGACAGTACAATTGTCCCCTCAATAGCAGCCAGTTTGTCTTTGAAGATGGGGAAGGGTGCAAGTTGTCAAAGAAGAATACTTGTGGTGATTTTGGGGGATAAGAGCATGCTGTATGTGCTAGGGGGCACACTTTAGGAGGGAGGGGAGAGAAATTGTGCTGGAAGGGGGGTTAAATAAAAAATCTGACCCCCCCAGCACAATATATCTCCCCTCCTAAAGTGCCCCCTAGCACATACAGCATGCTCTTATCCCCCAAAATCACTGCAAGTATTATTTTTTGACAACTTGCCCCCTGTCTCTGTGTCTCCTTCTCCTGCAAGTGCCAAGTATTAATATTGTGTACTAACCTCAGATCAGCACATCCCGTCCTGTTGAGTCCTGTGTCCATTCTCCTCCCCCTCCTGTCTGTGACATCCGAGCCGAGGAAAAGGGGGAGGGGACTTCAGTCCGTGTGTTAGTGTGAGGTGGGCAGGAGGGGGGAGGAAGAGAGAGATGCCGTACACGCTGTAATTGCAGGCAGCCTGTGGGACAGAAACACCCCACACAAGCTGCAGGCCAGTCACTGGAGCCAAGTGCGGAGCTGAAAGAACCAGCAGTGACTCCCAGCAGCACTAGCGCGGAGGAGGAAGTGAAATCTTCCTCCGCTTTCAACGCTGGGCAGTGACGTCACTGGTTGCCTGATGCCAGGCGGCTATAGCTAACAGTGATCAGGAGGAGGTGGAAGCGGAGCCAGAGCCAGCGCTATGGCGGCTCGGTCCACCCCTGTTCCCAGATTGTCAGTTTCATTCCGGGACACTGTATTGTCCCGGAATGAAGCTGCCCGGGACCGGGGACAAAGATGTCAATTACGGGATAATCCCGGGCAATCCGGGACACGTGGGCACCCTAGATAGCACATGTTGACACACTGTGTGCATCCTCCAAATTTGGCTTTTCAAAACATTGCAAAAAGTTTTAAAAGATTGGACCACAATCCAAAAAGTGATTTTGTGGGGTTTTAAATTCGCCCCAAAACATCAATGATGTTATTATTTTTTTTAATCACATCATTGATTTTTTGCTGTATGTTTTGCAGTTCTACATTACACCCCATGATCTCCCCGATCAGAATATGGGCACTTTCTGATGTGAAACGTTCTGGATCCCTCACATCACGATCACCTAAAAAGAGAGAAAGAAAACAAAAACAGGTATCAAAAATCTGCCACCATCCATCTCTTTTACCTGAGTCTGTGGTCGCAGACATTCACCTGTTGTGGTGCCAATCTCCACCACATCTTCTTCTTCCTCCTGCTCTGCTTGGGTTGGGGGTATTTCACCTTCTTCCATAGGTGGGGGGTCTGTGGTCTTCTCGGATGAGGGGTGTCCTCCGAGTCTTTTCTCCCCTATGTAAAACAAAAATGGTATAATTAGCACACAGATATTTGATGGCAGAACTAGAAATAGGAAACATTGCTTGGAAGTGGGGTACAATTGTCTATTTTAGCCGAGTTCCAAGATGTCTTTTTTAATGCCCTTTGTCAAGCTGCAATACTTTACCTGTTTGGTACAAGCTTCACAGATGGAGACCCCCCTATAGTATACACTGGAGCACCTGTGTGGCCCCCTAATAAAAATGGTGTTCTGGGGTCCCACACTAGTGCTCCAGTGTCCAGATGTGAAAACAGCTGCTCAGTGTCCTCTCCTTACACACAATCTAGTTTGCATTTCATTCTAGTAACAAACCCATCTACACAAACAAATTTTTGGCATCCAAGTAGGCCCAAAAAAAATGTGGGAAAATGCATATGGCCTAAACAATGGTGTTTTAGAGGCCGAAAGAAAAATGTTTGATACGAACGAATAATGGGCCCATGAACATTAAAGTTGCCCTTTTAAACGTTACAATTAATAAAAGCATATGGAGCAGCACGAACGGAATAAAGACAGAAAGAATAGGAACACAGCACAACTACTTACTTTTTTGCAGCACTCTCCGGATCTTTCGGTACTGCTCTGGCTCTCTCAATTTCAGGTCCGACCACCGCTTCCTGAGCTGATCTTTTGATCGTCGTACCCCGAAATTCTTCTGCAGACTTTTGATCACTTTCGCCATGATCTTGGCCTTTCTGATATTGGGGTTGGGGTAAGGCCCATACTTTCCATCATAGTCGGACTTCTTCATGATGTCGACCATCTCCAACATCTCCCTAAAGGACATATTTGTGGCCTTAAAACGTCTCCTTCTGGATCGGGACGTGTCCGGATCCGGGCTTTCCTCCCCCTCCTCGTTCCTGCAATTATTACGCACCTGCTGTGACTCCGCCATGTGCTCTTCCCCCACTGCGCCGAACGAAAAGGGGCGGGGAATAGACTAGAAAGAACGTCAGGGGCGGGCAGAGTTACACGCATGCGCAGTGTGTATAAAGCGTAACACGCGTGTGTATTACGTACGATCTGTGAGCGGAGGAAGGAGCATTGGACGCGCCGATCGTAAGAACGAAGGTAAGAGACAAACTTGTGCCTATACTGCTTCTACATTGAGGCCTATATTGTAACAAGATTAGGAGAGTTTTGTCTGACATTAGGCTTTGTCTTGTGTTGTGTCTTGCAGTGAACATGGATATGCTAATGAAAGATAATGACTTCATGTCAGTATTCCTAGATATGTTAAGGGAGCTGCCCTGTCTGTGGGAGATTAAACACCCCCATTTCAAGAACCAAGCAAAGAGGAAGGCAGCACTGGTGCAATTGTGTGAAATTGTGAAGCAGGTGATCCCCACGGCAGACATCACCTATTTAAAGATCTTCATTGGTGGCCTGAGGAGCACATATCTAAGGGAGCGCAAGAAAGTCCTGCATTCACAGAGATCCGGAGCAGCAGATGAAATCTATGTCCCCAGGATGTTGTACTACGACAGGCTGCATTTTCTGGCAGGCCAGACTGAACCCAGGCCATCCCTCTCCAGTCTTCCTTCCACGCTTCCTTCCCCCCCGGCTGAGGCTTCTGACGCCCAACCTGGGCCTTCCAGGCCACATGTGGAGGAGCCCAGATTGAGCCAGGTATAGCATTCCTCTAAATATTTCTGCTTGTCCAATCAATGATGTTAACTAGATGTTAGTTGGGAGTACTAATGTATAATTGTGATTGATGATGCAAAACATTACAACCATGTCCCTTTTTCATACACAGGGAAGTCGCAGCCAGGAGGTGGCCGAGCCGAGCCGGCTGCCTGATATGCCGTTCCCTCCCCTCCCCCTGGAAAGAGAAAGTGGCAGTAGGAGAAGTGCACTAGAGGAGGCTACCAGAGGACTCTTTTGGAGGGCTACAGAGGTCCTGGGAGCACCACAGACCGTGGAGGAGGACATTGCTGCCGTCATTGCATATAAAATGCAGAGGATGGAGGAGGGCCAACAAATCTTGTGTGAGGCGCTCATATTGGAGGCTCTTAACAAAGGTATGAGGGGCCAAATGACAGCTCAGACACACCTTTGCGATGGTCCTCCTCCTCCTCCTGCAGGTCCTCCTCCTCCTCCTCCCTCTCCTCCAGGTCCTCCCAGTCCTCCTCCTCCTCCAGGTCCTACTCCTCCTCCTGCCACATCTCCAACAGCACAGCCACAGCCGGGAAGGAAGCGTGAAAGGAAGACCAGAAAGTGAGGACCCTGGATCCAGTCTGGTCGGCCAAAAAATGCAGCCTCTTGTGGTACCACAGCCTGGGGACACACATGTCATCTGCTGCTATCCGGATCTCTGGGACTTCTGGACCAGACTGCCCCCCCTTACATATGGACTCCTCAGGCCACCAATTTTGATGATCAAGAATTGATGTCTGCCCTGGGGGTCCCAGGCTTCGCTAATTTCTCATGTTGATCCAGTGTTGCCTTCCTCTTTGTTTGGTTCTGATCCCTTAATAAAGGATTTTTGTTTTGAATTATACTCTCCTATGTGTTTTACTTCAAAAATGACAGTTGGTTTGTGAGGATTCAGGTACATTTCAAATATACAATGTGAAATGAACAAGGGACACCAACACCAAACAATCTCCTTGAGATTAAATAATAAAAGATATCAATGGTGTTGGGGTAACTTGACACACAAAACACACACAAAAATATTCTGGAGTAAAAGTAAAAATAACATTGAACAAAGATCAGCCTTTGAAAAAATCCAAACATTAAATTAAAAAAAATGCTTAAAATCCCGAAAAAAATTAAATTAAAAAAAAAAAATTCTGTCAGATGTGACAACTAATAACAATATATTCAGGGAATCCCAATAAAAAAACAAAAATCAAACTTTGTGAGAAGTGTGTGTGAATATGAGCAGCAAAACTACTTAATTCTTGTCACATTATAAAGAAGAAGAGAGTGCGCTCTATTAAACCATTTTTAACATTGCAGCGTGACGAAAGTGCTGTATCCATTGCGAATGCTAAGTTTACCAGAACGAGCTGTTCCGTCTTGGAATTTCTTCTGAGCATGCGTGGCACTTTGTGCGTCGGAACAGGCCACACACGGTCGGAATTGACGCGATCGGATTTTGTTGTCGGAAAATTTTATCTCCTGCTCTCCAACTTTGTGTGTCGGAAAATCCGATGGAAAATGTCCGATGGAGCCCACACACAGTCGGAATTTCCGACAACACGCTCCGATCGGACATTTTCCATCTGAAAATCCAACCGTGTGTACGGGGCTATTGCTCAGAGAAGAGCCCCTACGAGCTTCGATCATATGTTGTTTTGATGTTCTTCAGGGGCATGAAGACATCTTCAAATTTAAGTATTGTGCATGACCAAAGTCGATTAAAAACATATAGGTGGGGTAGTTTCAAGGTGGTAATCTGCCCAAGGAGTATAGAATGGGCCTACACTATCCCTTGGTGATCTCCACACTGACACACCTTATTCCTTGCAGAATGCAGAGTGATCAGTTGCAGGATGGGAATGGCTGCTGGACAATAGTACTTTCACCTACCTGGATATGTGAGGAATTCTCAGTATTCCTTGCATGAATCCCTGATCCTTTAAACTTGTTATTATAGATATGCCCCTGCAAACAGAGGACCTGTAGAGAAAAACTATATTGGATTTGAATTTATTATACAATCAAGTGGGATATATATTTACATACATATATAGACTGTTGAAAGAATTCCCATCAGTGTCAGCTGTGATTTGAATGTTATTTACCATCTAAGGCCACTTATGGGTATGTCTGTGCTTCCTTTCCCTTTGTCTCACATTTAGTCTGTGTGACTTTCCATGGGATAGTGTGGGCCCGTTCCATACTCCTTGGACAGATTACCACTTTGAAACTACCCCACCGATATGTTTTTTATTGACTCTGGTCATGCACAATACTTACATTTGAAGGTGTCTTCATCCTCCTGAGGTAGATCAGAACAACATATGATCGAAGCGCGTTTGAGCTCTTCTCTGAGCAATAGCATTTAGTGTTAAGAAACTCTTTTTTGCTATCTGCATTTGTAACATTGACATCTCACGTTTGGATGCCATGCATACCAGAGCTCATGCAGTTTTTAATTTATGTTTTTTTTCTTTTTATATATCTGTACGCAATAAAGACCTTTTGTTTTATATATTCTATTTAATCCAGCTTTTTCTAGCTGCCTATAGGCCCTTGGGAGCAATTTTTCAAATTAATCATATTTTGGGCTAGCAGCACTTTCTCTCCACCCAGGTGGGTGGGTCTAATTTTATGTAAAGTACATATTTACCAGCCCCTTCCCCCCATCTCCATCCTGACACATCCCCCACAGCAGCCAGCTGTAGAGGAAAAAATCTGACAGAGCGGTGAGGGGGGGGGCGGGGACATGGGGCCCCAGGCAGCAGGGAGAATCAGTGCTGGAGAAGGTGATTAGGGTGTGCCCAGGCACATCGGGCACACCCCCTGTGCGCACCTATATGTCTTGGCTTTTTAGATGTTTAGAGAAGGGAGTCTTTAACAGGTAACATACAATGGCGGCTGGTACTCAATATTTTTGGGGGGCGGCAAAGCAATACCACGTGGGAAATGAATGGGAAGGCGGCGATTCCCCCCCCCCTCCTCCTTGTGAGAGACAGACGAGATGGGGGCAACCCCTCCACCATGGGAGACGGATGAGATGGCGGTGATCCCCCCATGGGAGATGGACGGGAGGGCGGTGATCATCAGAGGCCTCCTTACCTTAGGTGGCAGATGAGGAAGATCCGGGGTAGGGCTGCTGCTCCTCGCTCCAGGTTCGTTGCTTCTCCTCCTGGACGAACAGGAAGTGAGTCCTGAGACACGATGGGCTGGGAGTCCTAAGACTCCCTGGCCCATCGGATCTCAGGACCCGCATCCTGATTGGAGAATCAGGAAGGCAATAGCGAATATTAATTCGATATTGTCACACAACTGGGTGGGCATGGTAGGAGTGCTCAGCGCCCCGAGCCCACCCTTTTTTAAGCCAATTAAAGCCTCAGACTCTAATGATGTGCTTAAAAAAAAAAACATTGAAATTCATGCGTCCAGCGCCCTGCATGTAGATTAGGGCACATGGATTTGGGGGGGCGGCGCCCCTGCGCCCCTTATGGACGAGCTGCCACTGGTAATATACATAAAACATGTCAACTGTACATAAAATTTTATGTGAAGATTTTTGTGGAAATGAATGCTCTGATGACAGGCTCTCTTTCAGCTTCAAAGATGTTAACATACAGATAGGTTTGTTTTCTGTACTAGAGAGCAGCAGCTTTGGAGGGCTGGAGGCTAGGTTGACTGACTGCTGTGACCATACACCACTCTCTGTCTCTGCCCATCAATCACCAGACCAAACTTTCACTTCCTCCAGTCACAGATAATAGTGATGGAGGAGACTTCATCTATGCAGGTTTGTTTATTAAATGACATTCCTGGAAGATGCATACTATTGTACGGTGGGTTCTATGGAAATGCTAATCTCCTTCAATAAAGTCTCTTATCATTATTGAATATTCCCAAAGATATGAGCCTGAGTATGTTACCCCCCACTCTGTGTACGCCGTGTGGAGAGCGCCACAGCCCCAAATGGGTAAGTGATGATTGAATGAGAGGAAGATAATCTATCAGCCATGCTAGTGTTGGAAGGTGGAAAACACAGGAGACAAGAATGTGTATTCACAAAACAACACAGTAGAGCTGGTGCCCCGGGCAGCATAGGGAGAAGGCCAGAGACAAACACAATACAGCTTTTATTTACTACTTTTTTATTTTAGCTTTTTCTCACAATCAGCACCATGTGTCGGCATTAAAGTGATTGTAAAGTCTCGTTTTTTTTTCCTATAAAAATAATAAACATGTTATACTTACCTGCTCTGTTGCAGTGGTTTTGCACAGAGCTGGCGCCGATCCTCCTCTTCTCGGGTCCCTCTTCTGTGCTCCTTGCCCCTGCCTCCTGTTCAGTGCTCCCACAGTAAGCAGCTTGCTATGGGTCACCCAACTCGAATCACAGCTCCGTGTGTCCATTCAGACAGGGAGCCCCAACCCGCCTCCCCCTCTCTCCGATTGGCTAGCTGACATTGATTGGGCAGCGGTCTCAGCCAATCAAGAGGCAGAATCTTGGACAGCTGAGACACTCATGGACATTGCTGGACAGAGAGGGACCACAGGTAAGTGTTAGGGGGGCTGGAGGGGGCTGCTGCACACAGAAGGCTTTCTATCTTAATACAATACAATGCAGTAAGATAAAAAACATTCTGCCTTTACAACCACTTTAAGATACAATGGACCCTCAAACACTCATACATCCACTTCTATTAATAAATAAAATTAAAGCTGAACTCCCAACAAATAACTAAATACAGATAAAATACATACTGTATAAGGGAGCTGTTTTAATTGTCAAATATTTTTATTATATTCCTAATATATTTCTATTCATCTAGTCCTGGGATTTACACAGCTCTGCCACACAGACAAGCCAAGAAGATGACACCACCTTTTCTGCTACAGAGAAATACAGTGGTCAGTGGCGGATTACCAAGTAGTCAGAGAAGGCACTGGCCTATGGTCCTCACGCCATTTAACCACCTCAATACTGGGTGCTTTCACCCCCTTCCTGCCCAGGTCAATTTACAGCTTTCAGTGCTGTTGCATTTTGAATGAAGATTACTCAGTCATGCAACAATGTACCAAGATGAAATTGTTATAATTTTTTGAGACAAATAGAGCTTTCTTTTGGTGGTATTTGTTCACCACTGGGTTTTTATTTTTTTTTCCGCTATAAATGAAAAAAGGCCGACAATTTTGAAAAAAAACGTGTTTTTTCTTTGTTTCTGTTCTAAAATTTAGCAATTAAGTAATTTTTCCTTATAAATGGTGACTAAAATTTATATTGCTACATTTCTTTAGTAAAAAATAACCCAAATCAGTGTATATTATTTAGTCATTGAACATTGATCACACCTGACGCACTGGCGGCCTTTCTCATTTCTCGAGGCCCTAACATGCCAAGACAGTACAAATACCCCCCAAATGACCCCTTTTTGGAAAGTAGGCATTCCAAAGCATTTTAATAAGAGGCATGGTGAGTTTTTTTAACCACTTAAGGACCGCCTCACGCCGATGTACGTCGGCAAGGCGGCACGGGCAGGCAAAATCACGTACATGTACGTGATTTGCCTCCCGCGGGTGGGGGGTCCGATCGGACCCCCCCCCGCCGCCCGAGGCGGTCCCGTTTTGTTCCCCGGCGATCGGAGATGAGGGGGAGGCCATCCGTTCGTGGCCCCCCCCTCGCGATCGCCGCCGGCCAATGGGAACACTCCTTTGCTGCTGTATGCTAAACAGCAGCAAAGGAAGTGATGTCATCTCCCCTCGGGTCGGTAGTTTCCGTTCCGGCCCGAGGAGAGAAGACAAGTATGTGAGTGCACCAACACACACACACACAGTAGAACATGCCAGGCACACATTACACCCCGATCCCCCCCCCCGATCGCCCCCCGATCCCCCCCCGATCACCCCCCCCTGTCACAAATTGACACCAGCAGTTTTTTTTCTGATTACTGCTAGGTGTCAGTTTGTGACAGTTACTGTGTTAGCACAGTTACTGTTACCCCCCTGTAGGTCTAGGGTACCCCCCTAACCCCCCCTAATAAAGTTTTAACCCCTTGATCACCCCCCGTCACCAGTGTCGCTAAGCGATAATTTTTCTGATCGCTGTATTAGTGTCGCTGGTGACGCTAGTTAGTGAGGTAAATATTTAGGTTCGCCGTCAGCGTTTTATAGCGTCAGGGACCCCCATATACTACCTAATAAATGTTTTAACCCCTTGATTGCCCCCTAGTTAACCCTTTCACCACTGATCACCGTATAACCGTTACGGTTGACGCTGGTTAGTTTGTTTATTTTTTATAGTGTCAGGGCACCCGCCGTTTATTACTGAATAAAGGTTTAGCCCCCTAATCGCCCGGCGGTGATATGCGTCGCCCCAGGCAGCGTCAGATTAGCGCTAGTACCGCTAACACCCACGCACGCAGCATGCGCCTCCCTTAGTGGTATAGTATCTGATCGGATAAATATCTGATCCGATCAGATCTATACTAGCGTCCCCAGCAGTTTAGGGTTCCCAAAAACGCAGTGTTAGCGGGATCAGCCCAGATACCCGCTAGCACCTGCGTTTTGTGCCTCCGCCCAGCCCACCCAAGTGCAGTATCGATCGATCACTGTCACTTACAAAACACTAAACGCATAACTGCAGCGTTCGCAGAGTCAGGCCTGATCCCTGCGATTGCTAACAGTTTTTTTGGTAGCATTTTGGTGAACTGGCAAGCACCAGCCCCAGGCAGCGTCAGGTTAGCCCCAGTACCGCTAACACCCACGCACGCACCGTACACCTCCCTTAGTGGTATAGTATCTGAACGGATCAATATCTGATCCGATCAGATCTATACTAGCGTCACCAGCAGTTTAGGGTTCCCAAAAACGCAGTGTTAGCGGAATCAGCCCAGATACCTGCTAGCACCTGCGTTTTGCCCCTCCGCCCAGCCCAGCCCACCCAAGTGCAGTATCGATCGATCACTGTCACTTACAGAACACTAAACGCATAACTGCAGCGTTCACAGAGTCAGGCCTGATCCCTGCGATCGCTAACAGTTTTTTTGGTAGCATTTTGGTGAACTGGTAAGCACCAGCCCCAGGCAGCATCAGGTTAGCGCCAGTACCGCTAACACCCACGCACCCCCTGTACACCTCCCTTAGTGGTATAGTATCTGATCGCATCAATATCTGATCCGATCAGATCTATACTAGCGTCACCAGCAGTTTAGGGTTCCCAAAAACGCAGTGTTAGCGGGCTCAGCCCAGATACCTGCTAGCACCTGCGTTTTGCCCCTCCGCCCGGCCCAGCCCACCCAAGTGCAGTATCGATCGATCACTGTCACTTACAAAACTCTAAATGCATAACTGCAGCGTTCGCAGAGTCAGGCCTGATCCCTGCGATCGCTAACAGTTTTTTTGGTAGCGTTTTGGGGAACTGGCAAGCACCAGCGGCGTAGTACACCCCGGTCGTAGTCAAACCAGCACTGCAGTAACACTTGGTGACGTGGCGAGTCCCCTAAGTGCAGTTCAAGCTGGTGAGGTGGCAAGCACAAGTAGTGTCCCGCTGCCACCAAGAAGACAAACACAGGCCCGTCGTGACCATAATGCCCTTCCTGCTGCATTCGCCAATCCTAATTGGGAACCCACCACTTCTGTAGCGCCCGTACTTCCCCCATTCACATCCCCAACCAAATGCAGTCGGCTGCATGAGAGTCATTTTTATGTCCTCCCGAGTACCCCTACCCAGCGAACCCCCCAAAAAAGATGTTGTGTCTGCAGCAAGCGCGGATATAGGCGTGACACCCGCTATTATTGTCCCTCCTGTCCTGACAATCCTGGTCTTTGCATTGGTGAATGTTTTGAACGCTACCATTCACTAGTTGAGTATTAGCGTAGGGTACAGCATTGCACATACTAGGCACACTTTCACAGGGTCTCCCAAGATGCCATCGCATTTTGAGAGACCCGAACCTGGAACCGGTTACCGTTATAAAAGTTAGTTACAAAAAAAGTGTAAAAAAAAAAATATATATATAAAATAAAAAAAAATTGTTGTCGTTTTATTGTTCTCTCTCTCTCTCTATTCTCTCTCTCTATTGTTCTGCTCTTTTTTACTGTATTCTATTCTGCAATGTTTTATTGTTATTATGTTTTATCATGTTTGTTTTTCAGGTATGTAATTATTTATACTTTACTGTTTACTGTGCTTTATTGTTAACCATTTTTTTGTCTTCAGGTACGCCATTCACGATTTTGAGTGGTTATACCAAAATGATGCCTGCAGGTTTAAGTATCATCTTGGTATCATTCTTTTCAGCCAGTGGTCGGCTTTCATGTAAAAGCAATCCTAGCGGCTAATTAGCCTCTAGACTGCTTTTACAAGCTGTGGGAGGGAATGCCCCCCCCCCCACCGTCTTTCGTGTTTTTCTCTGGCTCTCCTGTCTCAACAGGGAACCTGAGAATGCAGCCGGTGATTCAACCAGCTGACCATAGAGCTGATCAGAGACCAGAGTGGCTCCAAACATCTCTATGGCCTAAGAAACCGGAAGCTACGAGCATTTTATGACTTAGATTTCGCCGGATGTAAACAGCGCCATTGGGAAATTGGGGAAGCATTTTATCACACCGATCTTGGTGTGGTCAGATGCTTTGAGGGCAGAGGAGAGATCTAGGGTCTAATAGACCCCAATTTTTTCAAAAAAGAGTACCTGTCACTACCTATTGCTATCATAGGGGATATTTACATTCCCCGAGATAACAATAAAAATGATAAAAAAAAAAAATATGAAAGGAACAGTTTAAAAGTAAGATTAAAAAAGAAAAAAAAAAGAAAAAAAAAAAAAGCACCCCTGTCGCCCCCTGCTCTCGCGCTAAGGCGAACGCAAGCGGCGGTCTGTCGTCAAACGTAAACAGCAATTGCACCATGCATGTGAGGTATCACCGCGAAGGCCAGATCGAGTGCAGTAATTTTTCCAGTAGACCTCCTCTGTAAATCTAAAGTGGTAACCTGTAAAGGCTTTTAAAGGCTTTTAAACATGTATTTATTTTGTTGCCACTGCACATTTGTGCGCAATTTTAAAGCATGTCATGTTTGGTATCCATGTACTCGGCCTAAGATCATCTTTTTTATTACATCAAACATTTGGGCAATATAGTGTGTTTTAGTGCATTAAAATTTAAAAAAGTGTGTTTTTTCCCCAAAAAATGCGTTTGAAAAATCGCTGCGCAATTACTGTGTGAAGAAAAAAAAATGAAACACCCACCATTTTAATCTGTAGGGCATTTGCTTTAAAAAAATATATAATGTTTGGGGGTTCAAAGTAATTTTTTTGCAAAAAAAAATAACTTTTTCATGTAAACAATAATGCCCCGTACACATGGTCGGATTTTTCGATGGAAAATGTCCGATCGGAGCGTGTTGTCGGAAATTCCGACCGTGTGTGGGCTCCATCGGACATTTTCCATCGGATTTTCCGACACACAAAGTTGGACAGCAGGAGATAAAATTTTCCGACAACAAAATCCGTTGTCGGAAATTCCGATCGTGTGTACACAAATCCGACCGACAAAGTGCCACGCATGCTCAGAATAAATAAAGAGATGAAAGCTATTGGCTACTGCCCCGTTTATAGTCCCGACGTACGTGTTTTACGTCACCGCATTTAGAACGATCGGATTTTCCGACAACTTTGTGTGACCGTGTGTATGCAAGACAAGTTTGAGCCAACATCCGACGGAAAAAATCCTATTATTTTGTTGTCGGAATGTCCGAACAAAGTCCGACCGTGTGTACGGGGCATAAGTGTCAGAAAGGGCTTTGTCTTCAAGTGGTTAGAAGAGTGGGTGATGTGTGACATAAGCTTCTAAATGTTGTGCATAAAATGCCAGGACAGTTCAAAACCCCCCCAAATGACCCCATTTTGGAAAGTAGACACCCCAAGCTATTTGCTGAGAGGCATGTCGAGTCCATGGAATATTTTATATTGCGACACAAGTTGCGGGAAAGAGACAAATTTTTTTTTTTTTTTTGCACAAAGTTGTCACTAAATGATATATTGCTCAAACATGCCATGGAAATATGTGAAATTACACCCCAAAATACATTCTGCTGCTTCTCCTGAGTACGGGGATACCACATGTGTGAGACTTTTTGGGAGCCTAGCCGCGTACGGGACCCCGAAAACCAAGCACCGCCTTCAGGCTTTCTAAGGGCGTAAATTTTTGATTTCACTCTTCACTGCCTATCACAGTTTCGGAGGCCATGGAATGCCCAGGTGGCACAAAACCCCCCCAAATGACCCCATTTTGGAAAGTAGACACCCCAAGCTATTTGCTGAGAGGTATAGTGAGTATATTGCAGACCTCACTTTTTGTCACAAAGTTTTGAAAATTGAAAAAAGAAAAAAAAAATGTTTTTTCTTGTCTTTCTTCATTTTCAAAAACAAATGAGAGCTGCAAAATACTCACCATGCCTCTCAGCAAATAGCTTGGGATGTCTACTTTCCAAAATGGGGTCATTTGGGGGGGGTTTGTGCCACCTGGGCATTCCATGGCCTCCGAAACTGTGATAGGCAGTAAAGAGTGAAATCAAAAATTTTCACCCTTAGAAATCCTGAAGGCAGTGATTGGATTTCGGGGTCCCGTACGCGGCTAGGCTCCCAAAAAGTCCCACACATGTGGTATCCCCATACTCAGGAGAAGCAGCTAAATGTATTTTGGGGTGCAATTCCACATATGCCCATGGCCTGTGTGAGCAATATATCATTTAGTGACAACTTTATGAAAAAAAATAAAAATAAAAAATAAAAAGTGTCACTTTCCCGCAACTTGTGTCAAAATATAAAATATTCCATGGACTCAATATGCCTCTCAGCAAATAGCTTGGGGTGTCTACTTTCCAAAATGGGGTCATTTTGGGGGGTTTTGTGCCACCTGGGCATTCCATGGCCTCCGAAACTGTGATAGGCAGTAAAGAGTGAAATCAAAAATTTTCACCCTTAGAAATCCTGAAGGCAGTGATTGGTTTTCGGGGCCCCGTACGCGGCTAGGCTCCCAAAAAGTCCCACACATGTGGTATCCCCATACTCAGGAGAAGCAGCTGAATGTATTTTGGGTTGCAATTCCACATAGGCCCATGGCCTGTGTGAGCAATATATCATTTAGTGACAACTTTTTGTAAATATTTTTTTTTTTTTTGTCATTTTTCAATCACTTGGGACAAAAAAAATAAATATTCAATGGATTCAACATGCCTCTCAGCAATTTCCTTGGGGTGTCTACTTTCCAAAATGGGGTCATTTGGGGGGGTTTTGTACTGCCCTGCCATTTTAGCACCTCAAGAAATGACATAGGCAGTCATAAACTAAAAGCTGTGTAAATTACAGAAAATGTACCCTAGTTTGTAGACGCTATAACTTTTGCGCAAACCAATAAATATACGCTTATTGACATTTTTTTTACCAAAGACATGTGGCCGAATACATTTTGGCCTAAATGTATGACTAAAATTTAGTTTATTGGATTTTTTTTATAACAAAAAGTAGAAAATATCATTTTTTTTCAAAATTTTCTGTCTTTTTCCGTTTATAGCGCAAAAAATAAAAACCGCCAAGGTGATCAAATACCATCAAAAGAAAGCTCTATTTGTAGGAAGAAAAGGACGCAAATTTCGTTTGGGTACAGCATTGCATGACCGCGCAATTAGCAGTTAAAGCGACGCAGTGCCAAATTGGAAAAAGACCTCTGGTCCTTAGACAGCATAATGGTCCGGGGCTCAAGTGGTTAAGTAATTTTTTCCCACAATTCTTTGGAAAATGAAGAAATTAAAGTGTTACTAAACCCAGGACCCTGCAATCATTATACCTGGTCTCCCACAGAACATGGAAATGCAATAGTTTTAGTAAATATAAACTGCTAAATACCCTTTCTCATCAGAAGCATATAGCAGTCTTGTGACTTCTATAAGTGTACAGTTAAAGCTTATAAGAAGAGTTTTCATTCTGCTCTCACTGTCCTATAAGACTGTAGGACCCCCTGACCCTCTGTCTGGACAGTGCTGATTGCCCCTGTGCTGATCACATGCACCCTCCCAAGAAAAAAAAAACTCTCTAGCAATACACACCAAACTGAGCATGTGAAGCTTGTCACCTTTCCTCTATAACAACAGGAGATGAGTTGGAGACACTGGAAGAAGGTGAAGATCACAGAAGACAGGATCAAACAGCCTTTTTACACAATGCAGTGGATTAACCCCTTAGGTTCCACAGTGAGTATAACAAGCATGCTTTACTGCATATACAGATTGTTTTTACTGCTGTGGGTTTAGTAACACTTTAAATAACATTTATTTTCTTTGGACAAAAATGTTATAGTAACATTTTATTTCTCACACACGGCATAGGTATACTTGCAACTACACCTCAAAACACATTCTGCTACTTGTTCTGAGTATGGCGATACCACATGTGTAAGAATTTTTCACAGTCTATCCCAGGGCCGGACTGGCCTACCGGGATACTGGGACACTTCCTGGTAGGCTGCCTGCCCTGGGGCCGCTTTAATGTTCTACATATCCCACACACAGCGGGAGACCGCTGTGTCACAGAGCTGAAATGTTCGGCCGCGCTGTGACAAAAGTCCCACCCTCCACCTAGACCAGCTTGTGTGATAGACGCAGTGTTCTGTATATCACACAAGCTGGTCTAGGAGGAGGGCGGGACTTTTGTCACAGCGCGGCCGAACATTTCAGACTCAGCTCCGAGACACACCGGAAGATGCCCGCTATGCGTAATCCAGTCACTGACTGGTGAGGCTGCATAGGCGGCACAGTCAGTGTAGTGAGGCTACATTTATGGGCACAATGAGGTTGCAATGATGGGCACAGTGAGGCTGCAATGATGGGCACAGTGAGGCTGCAATGATGGGCATAGCGAGGCTGCAAAGATGGGCACAGTGAGGCTACATTGATGGGCACAATGAGGCTGCAAGGATGGGCACAGTGAGGCTGAGATGATGGGCACAATGAGGCTGCAATGATGGGCAGAGTGAGGCTGCAATGATGGGTACAGTGAGGCTGCATTTATGGGCACAGTAAGGCTGTAATGATGGGCACAGTGAGGCTGCAATGATGGGCACAGTGAGGCTGCAATGATGGGCACAGTAAGGCTGCAATGATGTGCACAGTGAGGCTGCATTGATGGGCACAGTGAGGCTGCAATAATGGGCACAGTGAGGCTGCAATGATGGGCACAGTGAGGGTGCATTGATGGGCACAGTGAGGATGCATTGATGGGCACAGTGAGGCTGCATTGATGGGCACAGTGAGGCTGCATTTCATGGACATTGGTGAGGCTGCATTTCATGGGCACTAGTGAGGCTGCATTGATCTCTTGTATCATGTCTGCAGTCTCTGACCATCTCCTGTATCATGTTTACATTCTCTTAACCATCTTTAGTATCCTGTTCTCAGTCTCTAACTATCTCCTGTACCATGCCCACAGCCTCTGACATCTCCTGTACCATGCCCGCAGCCTCTGTCATCTCCTGTACCATGCCCGCAGTCTCTGACATCTTGACATCTCCTGTACCATGCCCACAGCCTCTGACATCTTGACATCTCCTGTGCCATGCCTGCAGCCTCTGACATCTTGACATCTCCTGTACCATGCCCACAGCCTCTGACATCTCCTTTAGTATGTCTGCAGCGTCTGACCATCTCCTGTACTATGCCCGCAGCCTCTAACCATCTTTTGAATCATGCCTGCAACCTCTGACCATCTCGTCTTATATCATGTCTACAGTCTCTGAGGGAGTCTGGAGAGGAGTCAAGAGTGGGAGCGCCGCTGGGATCGGGGTCATGGGAGAAGTCAGACGTATGTGAACTGTGGAGACTATAGGATAAAACCAGAGCCACCAAGCTGGAGACTGACTGATCCCTGCACGGTGCACCGTGTAAGGGGGGGGGTGAATACAATATTGTAAGGGGGAACTGATATAAAGGTTCCCCCTTATAGCAGTAACCCATCCCCCCCACCTTAGTGTATTCTTTCTGTGGAAGGTGGTCTCTGGTCACCAGAGTCCCCCCACATTCCCAGAGTCCCTGGTGTCCCCCTTGATTGATTGCTCTACTTTTACCACTTTTAACTGGAATTTGCTGTGTATATATATATATATATATATATATATATATATATATATATATAAAGCCCTATGTGCTTTCATATCTGTCTTATCTATTTATAATACGCTCTTCAAATGTGCTTTAAAATGCATGGTTTTCACTTTTATGAACAAGAAAATAATGACGTTATGTTGATAGGCAGGTATAATAATGCTATTGGGCTGGTATGAAATTATTTCCAGGGCTGGTTTTTATTCCCAGTCTGGCCCTGTCTTAGCCACATAGAGAGGACCAACATCCAAGTAGCACCTTCAGGGAGTATCAACTTTAACACCAGGCCTTCTTCTGGCACTTTTGTTTACAAGTAAAAAATCTATATTTTTGCTAGAAAATCACTTGGAACCCCCAAACATTATAATTTTATTTTGGCAGAGGCCCTAGAGAATAAAATGGTGGGTTTTGCAAATTTTTATGTCACACGGTATTTGCGCAGCAGTTCTACGCGCTAAAGCAAAAATATACTTTAATTAAATTTAATGCATACAAACACAATATAATACCCATTTTTTTGGTAAAATATAAAATATAGTGTTGTGCCAAGTAAATAGATACCAAACATGTCATGCTTTAAAATTTTGCACGCTTGTGAAATGGAGCCAAATTTCGGTATTTAAAAATCTCCATAGTGGATGCTTTATAAGCTTTTACAGGTTACCAGTTTAGAGAGGAGGTCTAGTGGTAGAATTATTGCTCTCGCTCTGATGTTCGTGCCAATACCACATGCGTGGTGCGATCGCAGTTTACATGTGCGTGCAGGAGCAACGTGTGCATTTACCCTTGCACGCGAGCATGGGGGGACGGGAGGGCACTAAACATTTTTTATTTATTGGTGGGACATTGGCACACTGTGACAGATATTTTGTGCACTTTGTACACTGTGACAAATGTTTTTGTGCACTTGTACACTGTGACAGGTGTTGGTTGTCCACCGGCAAACATTGACAGATATTGACGAACCACCAGGTTCACCAACACTATTTTAGATGTTTTTGTGCACTGGTACACTGTGACAGATGTTGATGGGACACTAGTACACTGTGACAGATGTTTTGTGCACTGTTACACATGTTGATGGGACACTGGTACATATGTTTATGGGGCACTTGGCCAGGGACAGATTGGTACATTGGTGTGGGATGGCTGCAGTCTGTGTGATCTGTGTAGCTGAACATTAAAATCATCAGCTACACAGAGAATGTGACAGGCTGCAGGATCCCTAAAATCACCCCACCCCCCACCCCGCCCCTCCATCACAGCCATCATGTGATCGCTCCGCTTTGCTGCCTCATGTTCAAGTGATGTACGGGTACATTTACTCAAAAGAGCGAAGCTCCCACCTGGCCGTTTATGTGCGGTAGCCAAGTGGGAAGGGCCCCACGACAGATTACATTTTTCCGTATTATTTTATACAGGTACCTATATAGCGCTGTCAATTTATGCAGCGTCTTTTTCTTAAATTGTTTAGAAAGGATAGAAATAAATTAATCAACTCAAAAGATGAAAACTTTACATTAAAGCGGTAGTAAAGATGCCAAAAAAAAGTCCCCCTGCAGGCTCATGTCATAATGTGACAGCACATTATGACAAACTGATCTCTCCAGCAGCGCCTTAACCGCTGACAGGAATTCCATCTTCACCCGGTCTTTCTTCCAGGTTTGCGGGCTCCAGCCATTTGCATAGCTGAGCTGGGATAACATCCCTCCTGCGCATGGACAAGGGAGCCACAATCATGGCACAGCACTCTCAATGGACGGCATACTCGACTGTGCCATCCATTGAGGTCACAATGTGCATGCACTGGTGACATCACTGGCTGCTACACACTGGATTTTCAGTGTACCCCCAGGTAAACCTTATTATAGGCTTACCGGTAGGCAATAGATAAAAAGCGGAGTTTACTACCGCTTTAAAGACTCTATAGAGAAAATACTGAAATAATAACTTAAAGTACATAAACCATGGACATCAAGTTCACATCACAGTTTGTTTCTTAAAGCTTTATCTTTTAGCTGTCTGTTTGTAAAAAATGTTGGTGCAGTTACAAGAAATCGTGACGTTGTAGGAATATGTTTATATAACGGATGAAGGTAGATATCTGCTAGATAACTCCCCTCAACCGACCTAAATATCCCACCCTGGCCAGCGTAGCTTGTTTGGTTTGTTTGATCCCCCAAACCCCCCCTCTTTTTTTTGTCCCTCTCTCCACCCCCCCACCTAGTCTTCTCACTTCTTTCATCTCCTCTTCTTTCCTTCTTTTATCCTTTCCAATAATATGACAAAACCTGGGTACCCAACCTTGCTGCCATTTAGTAGTCTTACAATAGCTAATATATCAGTAGTATTTTCTTCTCTTATACGCTATGTGATCTGAGATATTGTGATATTTATGCACCTACCCTTTTGGGCTACATTTTTGCTGTTCAGATCTTGATGTGATCTGTTGGTTGCCTGTGTATTCTAAATATTTTTTTTTTTTTTAAATGGTGCAACATACCGTATGTACATGTAATATACAGTAATGATGGTCATCTCCATCTAGTTGCCAACGTGCACACTACTTAGTTCAATGTTATCCCACCAGAGTGCACACACGAGAAACCTGCAAGGGAGCCCCAAGGTTTTGACTGCCTAGGGACCTCTGCAGAGTTTAGTCTGGCACTGAAGGTAGTGTCATCTTGCCGCTCCCAGCCTGGTGACTGGGCAGCGGAATAGCACCAGCAGACTGTAAAACTCATTTCTCTGCTCACTTTGCTCCTTCTTCCTATAAGTTTGCTACTTGTCAACACATTTGCTTGCAGCTTAACTGATTGACATCCAATACTGCCACTCTTTCTCCCAGTTTGAGCTCTGTTGTACATGGACCGCAAAAAAGCTGATAGCAGATCAGATTCAGGTACTTACACTGCTTGTACTTAAAAACATATCTAAGGATGTTTTAATAAAAACAGAGCTACATTAATTAGCATAAATAATGTAGCACTCTCTAGTGTGTGCTAGAATTAGTATCAGCAAATCATACTCTGACTCACATTTTAGGCTTGTGAGTCTTGATTGGGTCAGGGTTCATTAGAGTTCAGAGCTGGGTGACTCATCCTGGCAGCTCTCTGGTGCTTCCCCTGGTCTGGAAGGTTGGATAATCTTCTAGAACTAGCAGGGCGGGGGTTAGGAGGAGCTGCCTTGAATATTCATGGGGCCTTTTCCAATCCTCAGCAGTGGGCTGGGATAACTCCATAAATAGACATGGGCCATGCCAGCAGGGGCAGTCAGGTGGAAGATGGAGATACAGTGTTGAGAAGGCTGTTAGTGGCCCTCAGGGGTGTTCCCTAGTCTGGGGGGAGGTGTCCTGCCTTGGGCCAGGGCTTGGGTGCTGGAATGATCCTGCCAAAACACACAGGAGAAGGTCTTCCTGGAGGCACGGGAGCAAGAGAGGACAGAGTGAGTAGTCAACAATGTTGGGGACTAATAAGGGGGGGGGGGGCTGCCACATGAACCCAGTCTCCATTGAAGAGAGAGGTGTGCTTAAGTCTTCTTCCTTCTTTGAGAGATCTCCTGAGAGTCAGTGGGATGGGCTGGTAAAGAATCGGTCTGGAGGACTGGTGAAGAGAGGCAACCAGGAGGGCTGGTGAAAGGGACAGCTGCAGCCAGGTGGGTTGGCACTGCCTGAATAAGTGGTGCTGGGATGAGTGGCAACAGAGGAGAAGTTACATGCTGTTTCACTATATCTGAGCTACACTTAAGGGACTGCGAGTTCCTGCCTGTAATGGGCTGTTTCTGATTTGATAAGGAGTCTGTCAGATCCCTCAAGAGTAACTGAGCAAAAGCTGGGAAGTGTGTGCAGGAGAAAATTGAAGAGGAGACTGTATATAGATGTATATAGGAAGTTGTCCCTGAAGTTTGCTGAAGTCAAGTGGGCATTCCATAACCTCCCATCCCTATCCAAGTTATTAACCCCCTAATAAATAACAAAAACAAAGCTATGGACTGTTCTCTGACTCTGAAGCCCGTAAAGATTTGATGTGCCTGGCTGTGCAGAAGTGGGGGATCCCTGTTCATCTGCAGCTGGGGTGATTGACGCACTAACAATGCTTGTGTTAGTAGGACGATGTGAAACACTGTGGCATAGAAAATATGTTGGCGAATATCTTCTCTTTTGGCCATGACTTATGTAAAAGAGGTCTCTCTTGTTGAAAGGAATGCCCCTTCAAAACATTTGTCAAAGTTGATATTTTTGCCTTAAAATACATTGCAGGACACCTTTATGCACCAACAACAAAAACCATGGTGTTCCAGTAATTTTAACTGCAGCACGTAGACAGATATTCATTGTACGAGGTATCATGGAGGCGGAGGAGGCCAGCGCACTACAGGAGGTGTCAGTACAGTAATGGAACAGTATCTAAAGACTATCTCTCAGCTGATATATGACTGCTTGCTAGAGGCACAACACATTGCAGCTCCTTTATCTTCGCCAGAACAATGACTCCATCATATGGCGGATACACTCCCCTTTCGCTAGTAAAAAAAACTCGGGCCTCATAAAGACACTTTATTGTACATTTATGCAGATTTGTGACAACGCTGATTATAACTCTTTTGGCAGTAAATGCTGTGCTATAGAGGCAATCAAGGGCTCGCAGAAACTGGGTTCTATGTCGTATTAAATGCTAGCCGAATTATTGCTAACAGAAGCGTAAAAATGTGCAGTCACCCATGGCAACCAATTTTGGCTTTTATCCATTCAGAGCAGACAGAGCAGGGGTGATGTTTGCAGAGCAGTTGCAGTGGCTTTGTGCAGTTTGCACGTTGCTTAAAAACAAACTATGGCAATTTTACAGGATTTTTTTGTCACATGATAGCAAATCTGTGCTCGTTGCTTGAATTGAAGAATTGGAACTGTGGCATTAAAGTGGTTGTAAACTCCCCTCCAAAAAAAAAAAACCTGCAAGACAAAGGCATAATGAGCTAGTATTACTTACCTTAGGTCGAAGCCCCCGCAGCGGTCCTCGTTCACCACTCCGGCTGGCGACATCGCTCCCAGAGTTACTTCTGGGTATCGCGGGCTCCAGTGCTGTGATTGGCCGGAGCTGCGATGACGTCACTCCCGCACATGCGCGCGGGAGCCGCCGGTAACGGCACAGTCAGATTTTATGTGATAAACCAATACAAAGTGGCACATAATTGTGAAGTGGAAGAAAAATGATAAATGGTTTTCAAAATTTTTTACAAATAAATATCTGAAAAGTGTGGCGTGCATTTGTATTCAGCCCCCCTCACTCTGATACACCTAACTAAAATCTAGTGGAACCGATTTCCTTCAGAAGTCACCTAATTATTAAATAAAGTCCACCTGTGTGTATTTTTATCTCAGTATAAATGCAGCTGTTCTGTGAAGCCCTCAGAGGTTTGATAGAGAACCTTAGTGAACAAACAGCATCATGAAGGCCAAGGAACACACCTTGGAGAAGTGTGGAGAAGTTTAAAGTTAGGTTATAAAAAAATATCCCCAATGAACATCTCACAGAGCACTGTTCAATCCATCCAGCAGAGAAGCAGCCAAGAAGCCCATGGTAACCCTGGAGGATCTGCAGAGATCCACAGCTCAGGTGGGAGAATCTGTCCACAGGACAATTATTAGTTGTGCACTGCACAAATCTGGCCTTTATGGAAAAGTGACAAGAAGAAAGCCATTGTTGAAAGAAAGCCATAAGAAGTCCTATTTTCAGTTTCCGAGAAGCCATGTGGGGGACACAGAAAACATGTGGAAGAAGGTGCTCTAGTCAGATGAGACCAAAATTGAACTTTTTGGCCTAAAAAGCAAAATGCTATGTATGGCGGAAAACTAACACTGCACACACCATCCCCACCGTGAAACATGGTGGTGGCAGCATCATGTTGTGGGGATGCTTTTCTTCAGCAGGGACAGTGAAGCTGGTCAGAGTTGATGGGACGATGGATGGAACCAAATACAGGGTGATCTTAGAAGATAACCTGCTATTGTCTGCAAAAGACTTGATGTAGGCGAGGTTCATCTTCCAGCAGGACAAGGACCCTAAACATACAGCCAGAGCTACAATTGAATGGTTTAGATCAAAACATATTAATGTGTTAGAATGGCGCAGTCAAAGTCCAGACCTAAATCCAATTGAGAATCTGTGGCAAGACTTTTAAATTGCTGTTTACAGACGCTCTCCATCCAATCTGACAGAACTTGAGCTATTTTGCCATGAAGAATGGGCAAAAATTTCACTCCCTAGATGTGAAAAGCTGGTAGACACATCCCCAAAAAGGCTTGCAGCTGTAATTGCAGTGAAAAGGTGGTTCTACAAAGTATTGACTTAGGGGTCTGAATGCAAATGCACCCCACACTTTTCACATATTTATTTGTAAAAAAAAATAGAAAACCACTTATCATTTTCCTTCCACTTCACAATTATGTGCCACTTTGTGTTGGTCTATCACATAAAATCCCGATAAAATACATTTACGTTTTTGGTTGTAACATGACGAAATGTAGAAAATTTGAAGGGGTGTGTGGGAGCAAGATTGTCACCTATATTATGAATAATCACCACTAAGGGTGTAGGGATATTGTGCACTACCTCACAAAAAGGACTTTTTATATAAGGACTTGTATCAATGGACATGCACCATTATATTGTTGTTTAGATTTGTGTGTAATGCCGTGTACACACGGGTGGACTTTTCAGCAACAAAAGTCCGACAGCCTGCCCGACAGACTTTCAACGGACTTTTGGCGGACTTCCGACGGACTTACTAACGAACGGACTTGGCTACACACGATCACACCAAAGTGATTCATACGTGATGACGTACACCGGACTAAAATAAGGAAGTTGATAGCCAGTAGCCAATAGCTGCCCTAGCGTCGGTTTTTGTCCGTCAGACTAGCGTACAGACGAGCGGATTTCTGGGTCCGGTGGAGTTACGACGTAAAGATTTGAAGCATGTTCCAAATCTAAAGTCCGTCAGATTTTCGACTGGAAAAGTCAGCTGAAGGTCCGATGAATCCCACACACGATCGAATTGTCCGGCGGACTTAGTACGTCGGACCAGTCCGGTCGAAAAGTCCGACCGTGTGTACGCTGCATAAGGTGTCCAGCCTCGGGACACAAGTTATTATTTATGCACTAGGATCACTTTTATTACATGTTTTGGACCATTATTTATATTGCATGTTTATACACCTATTTTCTATTGCTGCTGATTTTTAACACAGTGTGAAGAGTGTGGCGATCGCTGGATGACTAGGGGCATCACAGAGTGATTGTTTTTAGCCTTGAGGGAACACCCAGTAACGTTCAATTGGTTTATCCATTGAAGTCACTTTATATTTATTTTAATGGTTATCTATTAGGAGTGATTAACTAAGTTTACCTACCACAAGAGTTCACATCACATATTGGTTAGATTGAGCTTTGTAGATGCCCCACTACTTATTCTTATATGGTAGTGCAGTGTTAATTTTAACATAAAATTTTGATTTAGTTTTAGTCATAGTCTTTTGACTAAAATGCTATTTTAATTTTAGTCGTATTTTAGTCTTTTGACTAAAATGCCATGTTAGTTTCAGTCGTATTTTAGTCATCTGAATTGTTTTAGTTTTAGTTGCATTTCAGTTGACTAAAAGAGTGATAATTTAGTCAATGAAAATATTTTTGTCTACGAAATTAGCACTGCTAGAAAACTCCTAGGACTTTGTTATGGACATTGCCAAGAGACACCTTGCTGTTATGCCGCGTACACACGAGCGGACTTTACGGCAGACTTTGCCCGGCGGACGGCATTTCGTCGAACAATTCGATCGTGTGTGGGCTCCAGCGGACTTTGTTTGCTCAAAAGTTGGACGGACTTGAAACATGTTTTAAATCTATCCGTCGAACTCGAGTCCGGTCGAAAAGTCCGCTCGTCTGTATGCTAGTTCGACAGACAAAAAGCCACGCTAGGGCAGCTATTGGTTACTGGCTATGAACTTCCTTATTTTAGTCTGGTTTTACGTCATCACGTACAAATTCGACAGACTTTGGTGGATTGTGTGTAGGCAAGTCCGTTCATTCAGAAAGTCCGTCGTAAAGTACGTAGAAAAGTCCACCGGGCAAAGTCTGCCGTAAAGTCCGTGTGTACGCGGCATTACTGTTCAACTTCACATCACAGGAGTGAGCTCTTTCTCAGATTCAAACCTCCTCACATTTGCTTTCTCTCCTCGGATGCAGTAACTTTGAGCCCAGCATTTAAGAGCTTGCTCCTGTGATGGTGAAAGTCACTAGCAACAGCTTGGCATCATAGAAATGTCCTACAAGGTTTCCAGTCAGGCTTCATAAAGTACGTAAATGGCCTACAGCTATAGCAAGGGCATTATTCAACTTTGGTCACAGATGCACAGCTTGTTTTTATCTACAGACAACCCTTATCTGCATAGGTAGTTTTTGGTAAAGGTGAACTAACCATTTAATAATGTATGACTGTACAAAGCTGCAATAATTGTGTCTTTTTTTTTTATTTAAAGTGGGGTTCCACCCAAAAAAACAAACATATCTAAAAAATTCTAAAAAACAAAACAAAAAAAATTTGGATATTTTTTTTTTTTTACTCACCTCTAAATGCCTGTTGCTAGGTGGTCCCTCGTAGTCTGCCCCTTCCTCTGCCTGGGCTGGTGACATCACTTCCCTCTGGCACAGGAAGGGCTCGGCTCTTCTCCCTCCCTCCTGTCAATCATCTGGGACCCATTACAGGTCCCAGGTGATTGAGCGGCCAATCACGGCGCGCGGCGCCGCTCGCACATGCGCAGTGGGTGCCAGGCTGTGAAGCCACAGCCCGGCGCCCACAGTTGAAATGCCGGCGCCGACGAGCGGAGGGGGGGGACGAGCGGGGCTTCGATCCCCCGCATCGCTGGACCCAGGGACAGGTAAGTGTCCAATTAAAAGTCAGCAGCTGCAGTATTTGTAGCTGCTGACTTTTAATTTTTTTTTTTTTTTAATAGCCCGCCTGGGTGGAACTCCTCTTTAAGTAAGCTTTAATTTAAGCAGCAAAGGGTGGCTGGTGGTAGTAAAGTGGAATTGTGCATTAAAGGGTCCCTTAACCCAAAACAAGTATTTCTATTTTTAGTAGTTGCTGGAGATTTTGTTCTCTTTCTCTTATAACAGTTTTCTCTATTTCCCTAGGACTCTATTGGTGATATCTCCAGGCATTTCCAGGTCTGCATACCTGCTAGTGCAGATAGGAACAGAAACACATCAGCTGTTGGACTGGTGGAGAGGAGTTTTGAAAGCAGAAGCACAGAAACAATACAGGCCAGGATGGGCAAGAGAATAGGATACTAAATCAGCGAAGGGTGAGGGCTCTCAGGTGAAGCCAGAGTTAGCAGCGGGCAGTGAAGTACAGAGATAGGTGCAGACAGAGAAATAGTCACTGGAATAGCCCAAGCACATCCAAAAGCAAATACAGGCGGTCCCCGAGTTACAAACAAGACAGGGTCTGTAGGTATGTTCTTAAAGTGGGGTTCCACCCAAAAAAATAAAACTACATGAAAAATCCTAAAAAAAAAAAATACAAAAAAACATTTGGATATATTTTTTTTTTACTCACCTCTAAATGCCTGTTG
Source organism: Lithobates clamitans (assembly GCA_037952925.1). Classification (NCBI taxonomy): domain Eukaryota; kingdom Metazoa; phylum Chordata; class Amphibia; order Anura; family Ranidae; genus Lithobates; species Lithobates clamitans. The sequence goes on from JBBGZY010001421.1 coordinate 714,804, forward strand.
CTAGGGGGTCCATTGTAGTCTGCCTCTTTCAGTGCCTGGGCTGGTGACATCACTTCCGTCTCGGCACAGGAAGGGCTCAGCTCTGCTCCTTCCCTTCTGTCAATCATCTGGGACCCATTACAGGTCCCAGGTGACTGAGCGGCCAATCACGGCGCGCGGCGCCGCTCGCACATGCACAGTGGGTGCACGAGGGGGAGACGAGCAGGGGACAGGTAAGTGTCCAATTAAAAGTCAGCAGCTGCAGTATTTGTAGCTGCTGACTTTTATTTTTTTATTTTTTTTGACTGGCCCTCCTCTTAAGTTGAATTTGTTTATAAGTCGGAACAGGTACATTTTTTAAGAGTAGCTCCAGCCAAAAAAATAATTTTTACGTTTTGTTGGATTGCATAGGGAAGGATTAACAGCCCTGTATCATTTTTTTTTTTTTGCTGTCTGTGCCCCTGTTCAGATTTCACCTCACTTTCTGTCCATATGACAAAATTTAGAGTTCTGGAAACAAGGATTGGTGATAAACTCTCAGTGGAGACACCTTTTTCCCATGATAACTCTTATGCCCCGTACACACGATCGGACATTGATCGGATATTCCGACAACAAAATCCTAGGATTTTTTCCGACGGATGTTGGCTCAAACTTGTCTTGCATACACACAAAGTTGTCGGAAAATCCGATCATTCTGAACGCGGTAACGTAAAACACGTTTGTCGGGACTATAAACGGGGCAGTAGCCAATAGCTTTCATCTCTTTATTTATTCTGAGCATGCGTGGCAGTTTGTGCGTCGGATTTGTGTACACACGATCGGAAATTCCAACAACGGATTTTGTTGTCGGAAAATTTTATAGCCTGCTCTCAAACTTTGTGTGTCGGAAAATCCGATGGAAAATGTGTGATGGAGCCTACACACGGTTGGAATTTCCGACAACAAGGTCCTAGCACACATTTTCCATCGGAAAATACGACCGTGTGTACGGGGCATTACAGTAGTGAATTTTCCTTCGTAGGGGTAGATTTCCTCTCACTTCCTGTTGTCTCCTTACGTTTGTAAGTAAGTAAGTGACCTAAAAAAAAAGAAATATGAAAAAAATAAATATAAAGTATACTTTGTTATATTTTTTAGCCTTGACCATAATAAAAAAAGTATATACAAAAACTGCTTTATATTCTCTTTGAAAAAAAAAGTGCTTTTGTACCTAAATTACTACCGAGTTATGCTTTTTATTGATATGTTCTATTGCTCAGAGCGATGATGACATACATTGTAGCTGAGCTTTTGTTCTCAGAAAAAATATTTGTTTCAAGGACAGAGTACAAAAGTTTTACAGCAATGAAAGGTAAATATGACAGATGGTGGCCGTTGGAATACACTTGTAACTATACATTTTGGGAAGAGGTGAAGAGTCATTTTATCTGCAAACAAACTTCCTGGACAAATATGAACCCATTCATCGATGCCATATTTGCCAGTGATGTTAGGGGCTAGTCTCCCTGTCAAAATATAGGTACACAGGAGAAATTGAACTCAAGACATGCAAATAATAACCAATTGACACAAGTTGGATGAAAATGGCCGTGGCCTTATTTATTGGTTTTCACAACATACACTGAGCAAAATTATAAACGCAACACTTTTGTGTTTGCCCCTATTTATTATGAGCTGAACTCAAAGATCTATGACTTTTTCTATGAACACAAAAGGCCTATTTCTCTCAAATATTGTCTAAATCTGTGTTTGTGAGCACTTCTCTTATGCAGAAATAATCCATCCACCTCACAGGTGTGGCATATCAAGATGCTGATTAGACAGCATGATTATTGCACAAGTGTGCCTTAGGCCAGCCACAATAACAGGCCACTCTAAAATGTGCAGTTTTACTGTATTTATGAGTCGGGGGGGGGGGGGCAAAAACCAGTCAGTATCTGGTGTGACCACCATTTGCCTCACGCAGTGCAGCACATCTCCCTCGCATAGAGTTGATCAGGTTGTTGAATGTGGCCTGTGGAATGTTGGTCCATTCCTCTTCAATGGCTGTGCGAAGTTTCTGGATATTGGAAGGAACTGAAACATGCTGTCATATACGCCGATCCAGAGCATCCCAAACATGCTCAATGGGTGACATGTCCGGTGAGTATGCTGGTCATGCAAGAACTGGTTCCAGGAAATGTGTACAGATCCTTGCAACATGGGGTCATGCATTATTATGCTGCAACATGAGGTGGTGGTCGTGGATGAATGGCAAAACAATGGGCCTCAGGATTTTGTCACGGTATCTCTGTGCATTCAAAATGTTCGATGTCCATAGCATACGCCTGCCCATACCATAACCCCACCGCCACTATGGGCAGCTCGATCCACAACGTTGACATCAGCATACAGCTCACCCACACAACACCATACACGTTGTCTGCCATGTGCCCCGTACAGTGAAAACCAGGATTCATCCGTGAAGAGAACACCTCTCCAAAGTGCCAGACGCCACTGAATGTGAGCATTTGCCCACTCAACTCGGTTACGACGACGAACTGCAGTCAGGTCGAGACACCAATGAGGACGACAAGCATGCAGACGAGCTTCACTGACACGGTTTCTGACAGTTTGTGCAGAAATTCTTTGGTTATGCAAATCGATTGTTGCAGCAGCTGTCCGGGTGGCTGGTCTCAAACGATCTTGGAGGTGAAGATGCTGAATGTGGAGGTCCTGGGCTGGTGTGGTTGCACGTGGTCTGCAGTTGTGAGTCCGGTTGGATGTACTGCCAAATTCTCTGAAACGCCTTTGGAGACAGCTTATGGTAGAGAAATGAACATTCAATTCAAGGGCAACAGCTCTGGTGGACATTCCTGCAATCAGCATGCTAATTGCACGGTCCCTCAAAACTTGCGACATCTGTAGCATTGTGCTGTGTGATAAAACTGCACATTTTAGAGTGGCCTTTTTTTGTGGTCAGCCTAAGGTACACCTGTGCAATAATCATACTGTCTAATCATCATCGTCATGCCACACCTGTGAGGTGGATGGATTATCTCGGCAAAGGAGAAGATCTCACTAACAGAGATTTAGACAGATTTGTGAACAATATTTGAGAGAAATAGGCATTTTGTGTACATAGAAGAAGTCGTAGATCTTTGAGTTCAGCTCATGATAAATAGGGGCAAACACAAAAGTGTTGCGTTTAAAATTTTGCTCAGTGTATATTTCATTAAATATATAATTCATCATATTTTTATCACATTAAAATTTTTTATATTATCAACTGTTTAAAACCAGCAAAAGCAGCTCAGTCACTAAGGCTTGAGCTGTAAAATACATTAACTCCAGTTCAATTACTGTCCCCTTCCGAGGTGAAAGGGACCTACTACATAACAAGGCCACAACGGGAAGGGGGGGGGATAGGTGGGGAGCTCCTCGGGATCCTCTGGCAACTGGCAAAGATTCTCCTCAGCTACCTCTTTAACCACTTCAATACCAGGCACTTAGACACCTTCCCGCCCACCCCAATTTTCAGCTTTCAGCGCTGTCGCAATTTGAATGACAATTGCGCGGTCATACTACACTGTACCCAAACTATTTTTTTATCATTTTGTTCCCACAAATAGAGCTTTCTTTTGGTGGTATTTGATCACCTCTGCGGTTTTTATTTTTTGCGCAACAAATAAAAAAAGACCGAAAATTTTGAAAAAAAACAAGTTTTTCTTTGTTTCTGTTAAAACTTTTTGTAAATAAGTACGTTTTTTTCTTCAATGACGGGCACTGATATGGCTGCACTGACGGGCACTGATATGGCGGCACTGATGGGCACCGATGAGGTGGCACCGATGAGGTGGCACTGATGAGGTGGCACTGACGGGCACTGATGATGGGCACTGATAGGCGGCACTGATGGGCACTGATGGGCACTGATAGGTGGCACTGATGGGCACTGATAGGTGGCACTGGTATGCGGCACTGATGGGCACTCATAGGTGGCACGGATGGGCACTAATAGGCGGCACTGATGGGCACTCATAGGTGGCATTGATGGGCACTTGTAGGTGGCATTGATGGTTACTTATGGGTGGCACTGATAGTTGGCACAGATGGGCACGGATGGGCACTGATAGATGGGCACTGATGGGCATGGATGGGCACTGACAGGTGGCATGAATGGACACTGATGGGTGGCACTGGTGGCATTACTTGTTTGCAGTGATGCCCCTAAGGGTGGCATTGCTGGGCATCACTGCAACATAATTGTGCCAATCAGTGCCCATTTGTGGGCACTGATTGGCACAGATTTGGCATACTGGGCACATGTGGATGGCCATGGGGTACATACCTGGCCATCCACATGTTGCCCCTTCCCTGGTGGTCCTAGTGGTGATCCCTGGTGGTCCAGTGTGGTGATCTGCGGGGGGGCTGCGCTGATAAACAATCAGCGCAGACCCCCCCTGCTAGGAGAGCCGCCGATCGGCTCTCCTCTACTTGCGTCTGTCAGACGCGAGTGAGGAAGAGCCGATCAACGGCTCTTCCTATTGACAGCGTGATCAGCCGTGATTGGACACGGCTGATCACGTGGTAAAGAGCCTCCGCCGGAGGCTTTTTACCAAGATCAGTGTAGCGGTGTGTCAGACTGACACACCGCTCCACCGATCGCCGCGATGCGCGCCCCCGGGGGCGCGCTGCGGCATGTTATCCTGCTGGACGTCATATGACGCCCAGTCAGGATAACACAACCTCTTCCCGGACGTCAATCCGCCATAGGGCGGGCGGGAAGTGGTTAAATATGGGCTCATCCTGCTTCTGGAAGCTTCCAAAGGGCCAGCTGACCTCTCTCGACCTATCACAGCTGACCCCTCTGCAGCTTCCCAGGGGTTCTTCTCATGTGACCCCTCTTGACATATCACAAGCCCCCCATTGATTTTAAATGGGGGACTTGAAACTTCCTAACCGCCATGATCCCATGAGAGAAGGGGGTCTTAAGACAGGCATACCCCTTCTTTTCCCTATTCTGCACATATGCTTGTGATCCACCTTCCCCTGCTATGCGAGTTTATAATGCCCTGCATTGTTACTGGGTGCTCTGGAAGTTCCGGAGGTCCTAGGAATCCTGAAAGTGTCAGCTGGAATCCTGCAAGGAATCCTGCAAGAAATTCTGGAATACCCAACAGGAATTCTGTGAGTACTTTAGCAATTTCTGTGAAGCAAAATTATTTAATTTTGCTTAAAACGGAACTTAACCCAAAACAGAAAGTTCCACTTGTTTGCATCCCCCCTCCATTGCCGCATTTGACACTTTTTGTGGGGGGATCCAGTTTTTACAGGTACCCTCTCCCAGTCATATCGCCATGGCAATCTGAGTGGAAGTTCAGGCACCCGCCTTCCCCCCGCAGCCTCCTGGGGCATATCACAGATCCAGAAGAGTGCGAGACCATTTACAAACCTTAGTGCGGCTCACGCATGTGCTGTAGGAGACCGGCTGTGAAGCCGCAAGGCTTTACTGCTGCTTTCCCTTATTGAAGATGCCAGCGCCTGGATCCGAAGCCGATTGAGGACATCAGTGGATCCCTGGACAGCTACAGTATTTGTTTGTTTTTCTTTTTGGGGAGACTGGAGCTCCACTTTAACCAGAGTAAAGATTAGGGATGAATGAAATAGGATTTTTATTCACCTGTAAGATTTTGGTGCAATTTCCGGTGGAGTAGGGAAAGAGCAAGGACCACGTCTACCTTTTCAGAAATCTTCCCATTTGGGTCGAACCGGCCAGGGCACACTTTGCTTCTTGTGGCAGATGCTGTCGGCATCCGTGAGTCTTCTGACCGCTATCAACTCTCTGCAGAGTTGTAAGTGCCATCGGATGGGTGAGTGAGACTTCCCACCTGGCCTGTTTGTGCTGTTAATCTGCTGTTTCAATACTGTTCTTTGCAAATTATTTGCAAGGAACGTTCTTTGCAAATCAGGACTCTGAGCAGTTACTACCTACTACACCACGCTGCACCTACTCAACACATACATTGATCAATCTTTTTGTGTTCAACCAGCGGGTTGAATAAACCTACAGGGATCACAATTGCAACCCGGCCCCATTCTCCAGGGGGCCTATTCGGCCAGCCTGTACAACTGGATAGGAGGAGCGGCAGGGCGGTTGCATACAGAGGAACCGATCTCTCCATTTTCCTTCTGAAGCGGTCAGACGCCTCACCATTCCTCCTAGCCAGCTTCTTTCTGCTGCTATGTGTGCTCTCCTGCCCCCCAGTGCTCTCACCGGGCCCTATCTCATCCCCTGCAGCTCTGCTGGCTTCCCCCTCCCCCACTGCTAGCCGCTGTGGGATTTACTTGAGTGGAGAGCAGGGAAGGGGCCAGTAAATAATACTTTCCTTGTGCTAATGAATAGAGTTGATGATCCTTACCGATCACTGACGCTGTTCATTCATAAGTGAGGCATGGTACATGGTGTTTACTATGCTTCAGTTTGCGAATGAAAGGGAAGCTCTGTACAGAGCTATTTCTGTCCATTTATTCTGTGCTGCTGAGACTGCAGGGCTCTTCAATCTTCTTTCCCTTCCTCAACGGGGCTCCTAAAAAAAAAAAAAGAACATGGTAAAAAATATAAAAAATAAATAAAATAACAAAAATAAAAAACTACTAACACCAATGACAGAACTGCCATGGTCACAAAGGTCGTACTTGCAACTGGGCCCTAGCGTTCTGCTACAGGGCTCGGAGGGGGGCCCTTCATTGTTTGTTAGATCAGTGTCTTGAGGGTTCTAGCTACGCCACTGGGTTTACCCCATCCACACATTCAGTGTGGATGGGGGAATCCTTCCCACTGTGTTATTGTATTCTGACAGCGGGAAAGCTTCCCCGCTGTCAGAATACAATGATTGATGTCACTGGCTATGGCCATTGGCACTGATCATTCAGGAAAAGGCCGACAGGCTGGTTGTACACAAGTCATTTGATAGAAAAACGTGTTTACAACCAGCCTACCCATACATGGATTGAAATTTGGCCGGTCCCTGCTGAACTAGCTGAAGTTTGATCCATGTATGGGCAGCTTTAGACAACTAAAGAGTAGGGCTGTCATGTTTTGGTTTAGTTGGAACTATGGTTGCTCAAAATTCCTTAAAAAAAAAAATGGTAATTTCCTAGAGTTTTCAATAGTTTTCACCTTCAGTTACTCCCTAAGGTAATGCTTTTAAAATGCACGAAAATGCCTCTTATTATTGCTGACTTATGTTTTCCATGTCCCAGTTTTGAGAAAGAATACAAAACCTGGATTATGTGACTTGCCATTTTTATACAAACTATCTTACAATGCTTGAGCAAAATCCCTGTCTGCACTCAGGCATGGCCATGGTAAAGGACCACTATTGTGGAAAATATCAAGTTCTGATAACTGTATGTGGACAATATACAGTATGTTATGATAGTAGTCAGTATAACTATTATTTTATACGGTTGTATATTTGTCTTAACATTTACCCCCAGACTAAGCTGTCCATGAAAAGTGACAGTGAAGAGAAGACTAGCAGTGTTCTTTAAGAAAAAATGTTGCTTAAAGCAAAACTCTTTCCCTCCCCATTCCTCCAAAACATTAGATTTTCGCTTACTTTTAGTACCGATGACAGTAATCACCAGGGTTAGTTGAGAGAGTGAATCTCCCCATTGGGGTTCTAACCTTTCTCCCCTGTATTCAAGATTAAAATAAAAATTTGGAGCTTTTAATACACTTTAAAATGAATGGATTTATTGATATGTTATTGTATCTCTTACTTAGTGCCGGTTCACACAGGGGCAGTCCGACTTGCAGTGCGACTTTGCAAGGCGTTCTGCACACAACTTCAGCGGCGTCTTGAAAAATGACTTCTGTATTGAAGTCAATGCAAGTCGCCCTAAAGTCATCCCAAAGTAGTACAGGAATCTTTTTCTAAGTCAGAGCGACTTGTTTACAAAGGCAGATCCCCATTCTGCCTCTGTACTAGGTGACCGCGGGTTTCCGCCGGACGTCGAGTCCACCCAACCCGCAGGCACGCTCCCGCAGCGTGCGCGAGAGCGCACCGCCTGCCCGCAACTGTGCCTGCACGAGCTGACGTACAATGACGGTGATTCGCGCAGGAGAGCCAACCTGCCGCAGTACAACTGTGGCGGGTGGTCGTTAACTGGTTAACATGGCTGCTGGCTATATTAGCTTGTGGGTTGGCAGTCAGAGGGCTGTAAAACCGCAACTCAACCACCAATTTTTACCTCCCCTTACCCACCTGCGTAAAACAAGGCCTTTCAGAGCACAGATAGCAGTACACGATGCCAACACTTGGCTCAATAAAAGGAAGACATCAAAAGAAGCATTGTTTGCAAAATTCAACTTGGATTCGATAATTAGGGCTTGGAGAAAAAGTGACAGCCAGAAGTGGAAGGAAGGAAAATAATTTGATTCCCCCATCAACACTGAGTGTGAATCCTTCCCACAGAGCTATTGTGTTCTGCCTTCCACAACAATCCCTGCTAGTGGCTATAACCATCGGCAGTGATCACATGCAAAAAATCCAACAGGCTGGTTGTACTGAAGTCGATCAATGGATCGACTTCAGTACAACCAGCCTGCCCATAGATGGATTGAATCTCAGCGGATTTGATCCTTCGATGGCTCCATCACTTTGTATTCCATCTATATAAATCCTAACAGGCAAATAAAAAAAAATATCCCTTGCAGTGGTGCTGTGCCACAAGGATCATTGTTCGTTTAAGTCTAGGGAAGCAATAAAAGGAAATCTACTTGATCCTCCACTCCTCACTACAGCTAGACTAGTCCTGCCAGCTTCTGCACCCCCGCACTCTATCTGTCTAGGGTTCTGATGTCATCAAGACCAGAGCTGAATCCAGGGTGCATAGTTCTGCTCTGGATGTGAGGATGCTAAGGGACAGTCCAATGCCAGATCCTGGCAGAGCACCGTCTGCTGGGGGAAACAGAGAATCAGATAAGTAAATGTTTTGCTATGTACAAACAATAGGATTTTCCGACAACAAAACCGTGGATTTATTTCCGACGGATGTTGGCTCAAACTTGTCTTGCATACACACGGTCACACAAATGCTGTCGGAAATTCCGAACGTCAAAAACGCGGTGATGTACAACACGTACGACGAGCATAGAAAAATGAAGTTCAATAGGCAGTCCGGCTCTTCTGCTTGATTACAAGTATGCGTGGAATTTTGTGCGTCGGAATTGTGTACACACAATTGGAATTTCCGACAACAGATTTTGTTGTCAGAAAATTTGAGAACCTGCTCTCAAATTTTTGTTGTCGGAAAATCCGACAACAAATGTCCGAAGGAGTTTACACATGGTCGGAATTTCCGACAACGAGCTCCCATCAAACATTTGTTGTCGGAAAATCCTATCATGTGTACAAGGCATAACTTTTCTTCCCTAGGCAAAACAAGCTATAAACCCTTGCAGTATGGGCACAGCCAATTTTTTTTTCTGGGCTTTAAGTTCATATTTACTCTTGACTAAAATGGCAACATTTTGACCAAATCTCCAGCTTGTTACCAAAATTTCAGGGAAATTGAAACTTTCAATATCTTTTTTGCTACTATCCACTGTCTGGCTGGAAAAAAAAAAGTTACCAACTTGTTTGAGGACGGACAGATGTCTCCTTCCTTGATGGCTTTTGTATGACCGGTCTTACTTTTTGCATGGGATAGAGATAAGTACCGATGGTCACCTCTGTCCCTACCAACACTGAAATTCACACGCACTTTTGTCATATCAGGAAGTGGACCCTTAACCCATCTGTCACAGACTCCCTGTCACACAGTCTCCAGGCCATCTGGCCAGCTACTTTACATTCCAATTAACCCTTTCACAGCTCAGGACCTTTGCTATGTATTGTTCCCTAGACAGATAGTAAAATACACCCATGCAAGCCATTGTCACCAAGTTGTGTCTGGACAGTTTGTAAATAAGACATTGTTTATGACAAGGACCTGCTAGAGAATAGTCTAGTGTCACTTTTGCTTTAGTAAGATTGTTTGGTTACTTAATGGCAGATGGTGGAGACATTGCAGTATTGTTTTTCTGGAATGCAATCATTTTTCATACCTCAAAGCCTAAAGCTGGCTATACACTAGTAGAATTTTTCGTTTTCAAATTTTTTATTTTTTTTTTGAACTTTTGTTCGATTTTCTAATTGTTAGTAGGGTCAAATCGGTGTTTGTTTTTAACCACAGTGACAAGAAAATTCAAAGGAGCAGGATGGAAAATTTTTCTTAAATGTACAAATTTGAAACAGTGTATGAGGTTTTCTTAAGGTAAAGTCCATTCGTTCCAAAATTAAGTGTTAAAAGCAAACAGAATTTTGAACTACTTTTGAACCACATTCGTCAAGCTGTGACATGTACTGAAAATTGTCGTATACATTTTTGTACAAATTTTCATTTGAAAATCTAGCTTTTACTCTGAATAGTGAAAAATAGTACCCAAGCATTGGTGAGGCAAACTAAAAATGAATAAAATGATAAAAGCTGAAAACCAAAAAACAGTGATCTCTCACTAGTGCGGTGTTAAAATAGTTGTAAGAAATGTGCTTAAATAAAATACAAAATTAGATACTAATCATAATAATTACTGTGTAGTATTGTGATCCCTGTGTATATATATATATATATATATATATATATATATATATATATATATATATATATCACAACCAATATCTAAAGTGCATAGTGCAAAAACACAAACCTTGTGTACCAAAAACAAATATTGGTATGTTATAACATATGCACTAAAATTGCTTAAGTGTCTACAATAAAAAACACAATGAAAAGGATGAACTAGGAATGGAGTAAGAAAATTATATAGATGCTTTAAACAGGTCCCATCCAGTATGATTACTGCTAGCAATATGAAGCTGAAACCAGGTGTGTGAGCATTGACAAAAATGAATGAATAATCCTTCAGCCAGTAGCTACCAAAATCAGTTGGTTCGCAGCTCCAGTAATAAGACAAAACAGCTGATCCACCCACCCCCTTCTTGTCCTATTCTTTGGGGCTTCAGGAACTCAGACATGAAACAAAAGAAAAGGCAATGGTATAATACTGTTAAGATAGGATCAACAGACTAATGCCCCGTACACACGGTCGGACTTAGTTTGGACATTCCGACAACAAAATCCTAGGATTTTTTCCAACGGATGTTGGCCCAAACTTGTCTTGCATACACACGGTCACACAAAGTTGTCGGAAAATCCGATCGTTCTGAACGTGGTGACGTAAAACGCGTACGTCGGGACTATAAACGGGGCAGTGGCCAATAGCTTTCATCTCTTTATTTATTCTGAGCATGCCTGGCACTTTGTGCGTCGGATTTGTGTACACACGATCGGAATTTCCGACAACGGATTTTGTTGTCGGAAAATTTTATAGCCTGCTCTCAAACTTTGTGTGTCAGAAAATCCGATGGAAAATGTGTGATGGAGCCTACACACGGTCGGAATTTCCGACAACAAGGTCCCATTACACATTTTTCTTCGGAAAATCCGACCGTGTGTACGGGGCATAAAGCCGATGCACTCACAAACGCCAGGCAGGTATAAGTATATGTGTAGTACAACAGTCAGGCTCACTCCACACAGCCAAATTCGCGTTGCGTCACAGGTCACGTGACATTCTTGAGAATGTCACTCAATATATCATTGGTTATGATATATATAGGGATCACAATACTACACAGTAATTATGATTAATATCTAGCTTTTACTCTACCATCTTTTCTCTTTTTTTTTTTTTTTTTGAGAGTGGGCCATTTTTGCCAAGTTTTTAACATTTCTGTTTGTAAGTCTGTACATTCGGCCAGTGTGTACAGCAGCCTGTCCAACAAAAGCTGGCCTAACGTCCGGCTTCTGTCGAATGGGCATGCTGGAAAACCAGCAGCCAATCAGGCATCCAATTAGCACCGGCAGCCAATGGCTGTGAGCGCTGACCAGTATGTTCTGGTGGGGGGCAGTCCTCCTGTCAAAACACAATAGCTCAGCGGTGAGACCGCTGTACTAACATCGCTTAATTAATACAGGGAGCCACTCAGTTTTTTTTTTCCAGTTAGCCCGCTGGGTTGAACGAAAAAAAACTGCCTATGTTTAAAAGGCATAACTCCTTTTTCTGACTTCCTGTTTTTCTCACTTCCTGTTCTGTGACATCTGTGCAAAAAATGGGTGGTCAGTGGGACAGAAAGGCTCAGGTATCGATAAAACCATTTTCAGTAGTACTACAAAAAATGTGTTTTTGTTTGTGTCCCCATCAGAGATTTACCATCACTTCCTTTTCTGACAGGAAGTTCAAAGGACCAACAAGAAGTCCTGTGGAAGTTCCAAGTCATTCCTAGTATGATTTTACCTAGCGCTAAGGACTCCCAATGTGATTGCGCTGTTGCTTGAGCGTTCAATCACTAGCACAGTTACATGGGAGGAAGGAGAGTGGGTTTCATGCTTCCATATCTGAAATTACTGACTGCTTTTCTTTTTTCCCATGGCTGAATGAACTGCTGGAGAACTGAAGAAAAGGTGAATAAAAGCTGCATAGGTCTGCACATAGGCCAACCTCACTCACTGCAGCCAACCAGGTGCTTTCAATTCATACCTTGCACTAGAAAATAAATGACAACTGAGATCTGATTGGTTGCCCCAGGCGATGCCCTTCTTTCTTTTTCTCTTTTTCTCCAGTTTTAAAAATGAAACCCACTTGTGAGAGTGACTTGAAGCTGATAGATTTTTCTCACTCAGAGCTGAACAATATAATAAACAATTCACTATAAGGGGAATACACGAGGGACCGGACGATTACAATGAGCGAGAGGCTCCATTGTGTTTATATTGCACGCTCTATGTCATTACATCCCTGTGACATTTGTCTGATGGATCTGCACACGGTAGCTGCTACAGGGACAGGGGAGGAAAAGGCAGGAGTCAGCTTCATTTCTCACAGGGTAGAGCGAGGTGTTCAGTGAAAATATGCTTTTAGCCATGGCAGAAAATTGTCTATTGACTAGCAGCCACTGTCCTCCTGGCGGAACTTGCCAGCATGACATAAGTGCCATCCAAAGGCTCCGAACAAAGCAATCTTTTATTTTATGGGTAATGTTGACACTGACAGTGAATAATGCTTGTTTCGAGCTCTGTTATTTTTAGCTGTTGAGTGTGTGTAATCCCTGTATGAAATAATAGGGCATGGAAGTGGAGAAGAGGAATGCTCTATGTTCATATCTATGTAATGAGGTTCACAAGGACACCTAAGATACCCTCTGGGATGTTACTGTGCTAGAGAGGAGGCAAGAGATGTACAGCATGTGTTACAAAGTTCCTTGGGCAGTGGGCGAAGAGATTTGCTAGGCGCAGAGTTTCTAGGCGAGCTATTTTGTATGAGAACAACACTGCAAGAGAACTCAAATGACTGAATTTAGGTGTTTCTAGGAAAGGGCACTGTTTATGTTACAGAATACAAAGATGTTTTAAAGTAGGGGTGTTCAACCTGCGGCCCATGACAGCTGTGAATGCGGCCGAACATGAAATTGTAAACTAACTTAAAAATGCCGATTTTTTGGGATTTCTTTTTTAAAATGCGTTTACACTTAGCGAACACATGGGGCCAAAGAAAAATTTGACCATGTCTCTTTACTGGACTTTTATAAGTTTTACCTTCCCAAAGAAAAATATCCCACTCTTCACAAACACACCTTATTCATGAAAAAAAAATGATTAGACCCCCGCGCTTATGGTAAAAATGAAAAATGAGGAGCTGCAGCCTCTATTAATAAATTCACCCTAAAGTAAATCTAGAAGAAATGTGAAAAAGAGGGAAATAGGTATGACGCTGCTCTTATTAAGAGGTGACCTACAACCTCTAAATACTTGAGGGGTGTGTGTCATAGGTGCATTTAGTGCAAAAAGTGGCAATAAAAGTGCAGAAAAAAAATATTTGTATATTCACAAAAATCCACAAAAAAAAATCCTACTGTGTAAACTTCCTAACCGCTTATATATAATACATATTGTTATGTTCAAACGAAAATAAAATAAAATAAACACAATCCTGTGCAAAACCTGCAATTCAAAGTGACATTTCTGTGCAAAAAAATCCAACATATATGACTGGTGTATACTGTTGCTGTGAAACTGGGTTCAGAAATATGCATATACTGTCCTTAAACCCTGGTGTATAAAAAAAAGTCCAATAAAGTGACAATGTGCTCCTTCAAATTGTTCTGTGCTTCTTGGAAAACAGTGCCCCAAAAGAAACGCACTCACCGCTATTATTCACCCCACAAGGAGGTATTTCACCTTCACAGTATGAGCCACTGTGCAGCCTGTGGAGTGGGAGCAAACTTCCTGTTCTGTGTTCTCCAAGTGCCTCCTTGTCTGCGATGTAAGTGTTAACCTCTTAGATGTTGCCCACATGTAGAGAGGAAAGAGACTCCATAGTGTGATACAAATATCCAAAAATGTATTAATAATACTGATGGGTACTCACATACCCATCATTAAAAGTGAAAACAGTGTTTAAAAACAGGAAACCAGAGCGATCTGCGCTCCACGGCTCGAAACCGGAAGTGATGCAATGACGCTGTATAGTCCGGCCCGGTATTTAGAGGTTGTAGGTCACCTCTTAATAAGAGCAGCGCCATACATATCCCCTCTTTTTCACACCTTATTCATGTCCTCAGTTTTCAGCAACACAGCATCTATATTTGTGAGCAACTTTTTTCAAGCAATAAGCAAACAATAGGGAAAATTAGAACCAAAATATCTGATGAGCACCTTCAGAATTCACTGAGAATTACTACCACATCCATCCCACCAGATATTGATGCATTCGTTTATCAAAAACAGTGTCAGATATAGTACTACCAGTAGTTTTGAGTTGCCCTCTTTTAGTTTTATAATTAAAAAAATGACAACAAAATTAAGTTTCATTACTCAGGTACATTATCTATATCAGTGATCGTTATCATGTGATCTGCCTGACTTTTAATGCTCATCAGTAGGGATGAGCTTCGAGTTCGAGTCAAACCCATGTTCGACTCGAACATCGCATGTTCGACCGTTCGTTGAATTGCGAAAGATATGGGCCGTTCACGCTAAATTCGAATGGCACGTCACGGCCCATAATTCACTGCAGCATCGCAGTGCATTGCTGGCTGATGATTGGCCAAGCATGCACTATGACCCGCATGCTTGGCCAATCACAGCGCCGTCTGTACAGAGAGCCGTATTTGGCCAAAGCCAGGGTGGGGGTTTAGTACACGCCCCACACTATATAAGGCCGCTAGTACTTTTTTTAATAGGGTGCGTGGTTCCCCTTAATATCCATACAAGACCTAAAGGGCCTGGTAATGGACTGGGGGGTACCCATGCCGTTTGTCTCACTGATTTTCATCCATATTGCCGGGACCCGACATTACATTAAAGCCGCAAGCAGTTTTAAATGACTTTTATTCCTTTAAAAATGTCATTTTGTGCAGGGACTGTTCTAAGCACGGGAAACACATGCCACTTTACAGGCATACTATAGACACCCCCCAGGTACGATATTTAAAGGAATATTTCACTTTTTTTTCCACTTTAAGCATCATTAAAATCACTGCTCCCGAAAAAACGTCCGTTTTTAAAACTTTTTTTGCATTGATACATGTCCCCTGGGGCAGGACCCGGGTCCCCAAACCCTTTTTAGGACAATAACTTGCATATTAGCCTTTAAAATTAGCACTTTTGATTTCGAATGTTCGAGTCCCATAGACTTTAATGGGGTTCTAAAGTTCGCGCAAACTTTCGGTACCTTTGCAGGTTCTGGTGCAAACCGAACCGGGGGGTGTTCGGCTCATCCCTGCTCAACAGCTATCCTTATTGTTAGTATATTTTATGTGTGGCCCAAGACAGGTTCTCTTTAACCAATGTGACCCAGGAAGGTCATAAGGTTGGATACAATTGTACTCTTCTACCCTTGTGGTAACAGTTTGATGACCTCCATAAAGACATAGTTTGATGAGCTTGGTGTGGAGAGATTTGAGTGTTCTGCACAGAACCCTGACCTCAACCCTACAGAACACCTTTGGGATGAATTGGAACACTGATTGTGAGCCAGGTCCTCTCATCCACCATCAGTACCTGACCTCACAAACAGGCACATATTCCCACAGACACATCCCAGACACAGACACATCCCAAAACCTTGTGGAACGTCTTCTAGAACAGTGAAGATTGTTTCAGTGCATAACGGGAACTCTCCAACAGTGACACAGCCAGAAATAAAAATATTTTCCTAAGCAGAGTAGAAGCCCTGGCTGCTTTTTATTTTTGTCTGTGTCTCTGTTGCAAATTTTCACTTACATCCTGGTGAAACCATTGTCAGCAGGACTGGAAATGGGGTAAATCTCTTTAAAGTGTAAGTAAACCTTTACAGAAAAATCTGTATTGTGAACTTACACAGGACACCCTCCTCACACCCCCCCCCCCCCCCCCATTGCCGCTGACGTATTGCGCAGCGATTTCCCATTGTGAGCCCCGGCATAGCTGCTTCAGGGGTCCGGGGCTTAGAAATCCCCTCCGCATTCACGCTTCTCCGCCACTGACGGGCTACGCAGGTTCTGATTGGTTGGAGCCACCCATGTGACGGTGCCAACCAATTAGAATGCTCTTAATCTCCAAAATGTACCTCCTGACGGGGTACATTTCGGAGATCCAGCTGCGGGGATTTCTAAGCCCCGGACCCCTGATGCGGTTATATCCCTTCACATCACATTCTCCCTGATGATGACACGTATGCCCTGTGCCGTAGACGCGTAGGGGAGGGGCCAGGAAGGAGTGTTAGGCAGCAGCAGCTATCTGTGCTGGGACGGTCTCCATAACCTCACTGTTACATCCATTACCTCACTGTTATACCCAGGTTATATGCCTCTTCAGAGTGGTGTACTGACGCACCCTCAAAATGTGAGCACCCCCTTTTGGGGGAGAGTTTTTTATCTGACCTTGTAATAAAATATTTTAAACGTTATCACACCATATGGTTCCTTTCTCTTTTTGCTTATGGTTTGAGCTTATGCTGGAGCCTATCTTCCTGTGATCCACACTGAGCCTTGGGTGGCTCAAAAGTGTTTCCTGACTCTGTCTAGCGACTTAGTCACATCCCCTAAGGTGAGCGCTTTACCTTGGGGGGGGGTCACCTTTTGTTTCACCATTGCATGATCTGTGGCACATGGAATTGCAGCACGTTTGAATACATCATCACTGAAGCACAGTTGTCATCACTTTTATATATGTATTGTGTGATTTTGCACTTTTTGGCTGGCACATGTCACTTTTCAGCATTTGTTTGCATATATGAATTATTTATGAAGTAACAATAATGACCTTTATCACTATTACTTTATATGTCTATTGCACCTTTTAGCACCTGTTTTGCACTCATTTATTTTGGAGCATATGTATTTACTGATATTACCATTATTATTTCATATGCCCATTGCACAGTTTATTTATGCACATTATGTTTGTTTACCTTGTGAGATATAGCACATATTGGGGTTAGATATCTTTACACTGTGTTGTATATGTGCTGTATCTCTATGTGCCGGGATTAGGGCACGGTTAGCACACTCTAGCGCATCATATTTTATTTATTTGCAAATTTTCACTTACATCCTATCTGGTGAAACCATTGTCAGCAGGACTGGAAATGGGGCAAATCTCTTTAAAGTGTAAGTAAACCTTTACAGAAAAATCTGTAGGGTGAACTTACACAGGACGCCCTCCTCTCACCCCCCCCATTGCCGCTGACGTATTGCGCAGCGATTTTCCATTGTGAGCCCCGGCATAGCTGCTTCAGGGGTCCAGGGCTTAGAAATCCCCTCCGCATTCTCGCTTCTTCTCCCCCACTGACAGGACGGGCTACACAGGTTCTAATTGGTTGGAGCCGCCCATGTGACAGTGCCAACCAATTAGAATGCTCTGAATCTCCAAAATGTACCTCCTGACGGGGTATATTTCGGAGATCCAGCTGCGGGGATTTCTAAGCCCCGGACCCCTGATGCGGTTATATCCCGTGGCTCAGAACAGGAGATTGCCGTGATCCAGGTCAGCAGGACTGGGGGGGGGGGGGTCCTGTGTAAGTTCACCTTACAGATTTTTCTGTAAAGGTAAACTTACCCTTTAAAGGAGCCCAATAACAACCCACAGGAGTTTTGCCTCTGCCCCACAAAACTATTTGAGTAATGTGATAAATACTTTGCCTGGTTATTTACTAATTGTATCTATGGCTGTTGTGCACTCTTCACTTTATGAGAAGGGTCATCTAGTGAGACCTGCCTCACTAGAATTATTGGGGAATCCCTCCAGGAGAGCACATGGACAGGGAGATAGAGGAAAGTTGATTTCTATTTACAGGGCACGGACTGTAAGATAAAATTTAAATTCCAGGTATGGCTATTTTTGCACAGTTACATTGGTACAGTTTAGATCAATGTAATTATGTGTAGCACCCTGGTGTTTAGGAAGGGTTGCTAATAAATTTAGTTTGTCAGGTATTAATCATCCTGGCTGATTGTTAGAAGATCCACTGATTCCTCTCTAACTCTGGATTGCTGCACCTTTTCTCTACTGTCATTAGGTGGCGCTTGCTGGTGGCATTAGATTGACAAGGGTGTAGCAGGGTCAGACTATGGATGGATGGGGTTTCTCAGCCAATTGGCAGGGGTTTCTTTAGTCCCTTGGCCTGCTGGGAGAGCCTATTTATGTGGGTTGAGTCAGAAATAATGAAAAACATAACCAGGGAATAATCCCAAATTAAATTCACCCCCTTGTACACACTATCCTGCCCTCTCTACACACTGACCCCCTGTATACACTGACCCATTTTTACCCTGTACACACTGCTCCCACTCCTGTTTTACACTATCAGCAGTACCTCCCTGTACACACTGCCCCCTGTCATAAATTAATTTCCCACCTTGTCATTGGCCTATACTTATGTGTGTCCATATGTTACTGTTAGGCCTTGCTCACACAGGCATACTTAAGCGTACAGTGAATGACCTCTCACAAAGTAAAAATAAAATTGGCATTGTGTAGCGCTCCTCTTACCTTAACAATGGGTACTGCAGATGTTGCTGACTCCCGCGTCCTCTGTGGCTGGCTCCTGTTGGTGGCTGGCTGGCTCCCGCGTCCTCTGTAGCTGGCTCCTGTTGGTGGCTGGCTGGCTCCCGCGTCCTCTGTGGCTGGCTCCTGTTGGTGGCTGGCTGGCTCCCGCGTCCTCGTGGCTGGCTGGCTCCCGCGTCCTCTGTGGCTGGCTGGCTCCCGCGTCCTCTGTGGCTGGCTCCTGTGTCCTTTGTGGCTGGCTGGCTCCCATGTCCTCTGTGGCTGGCTGCTGTTGGTGGCTGGCTGGCTCCTGTTGGTGGCTGACTCCCATGTCCTCTGTGGCTAGTTCCAGTGGGTGCCTGGTCAGCACCCTGCTGTGGCTGGCTGGCTCCCTGGTGTGGGTGGGTCACCATGGGTGGCTCCTGTTGTGGCTGGCTGTTTTTCTGCTGTGGGTCAGTGGGTGGGTGGCTGGCACGGTGCACACTGCTGCGAGAGGCTGGCCTGGCTCCCTGCTGTAGGTCAGTGGGTGGCTGGCTGGCATGGTGCACTCTGCTGCGGCTGACAGAGAGGGGAGGGCACTGACAGAGGGGGGGGGGCACTGACAGAGGGGTGAGCTCTGACAGAGAGGGGAAAGCACTGACAGAGAGGGGAGGGCACTGACAGAGAGTAGAGGGCACTGACAAAGAGGGGGGGCACTGACAGAGAGGGGAGGGCACTGACAGAGAGGGGAGGGCACTGACAGAGAGGGGAGGGCACTGACAGAGAGCGGGGTCACTGACAGAGAGGGGGGTCACTGACAGAGAGGGGGGCACTGACAGAGAGGGGGTCACTGACAGAGAGGGGTCACTGACAGAGAGGGGGGCATTGACAGAGAGGGGGGCACTGACAGAGAGGTGGGGGCACTGACAGAGAGGGGAGGGCACTGACAGAGAGGGGAGGGCACTGACAGAGAGGGGAGGGCACTGACAGTGGGGGGGCACTGACAGAGGGGGGGGGTCACTGACAGAGAGGGGGGCACTGACAGAGAGGGGGTCACTGACAAAGAGGGGGTCACTGACAGAGAGGGGGCACTGACAGAGGGGGGGCATTGACAGAGAGGGGAGTCACTGACAGAGAGGGGGCACTGACAGAGGGGGGGTCACTGACAGAGAGGGGGGGTCACTGACAGAGAGGGGGGTCACTGACAGAGGGGGGGACACTGACAGAGAGGGGGCCACTGACAGAGAGGGGGGCACTGACAGAGAGGGGGGGCACTGACAGAGAGGGGGGGCACTGACAGAGAGGGGGGCCACTGACAGAGAGGGGGGCACTGACAGAGAGGGGGGGCACTGACAGAGAGGGGGGCACTGACAGAGGGGGGGGCACTGACAGAGAGGGGGGCCACTCACAGAGAGGGGGGCACTGACAGAGAGGGGGGGCACTGACAGAGAGGGGGGCACTGACAGAGAGGGGGGTCACGGACAGAGAGGGGGCACTGACAGAGAGGGGGGGCACTGACAGAGAGGGGGCCACTGACAGAGAGGGGGCCACTGACAGAGAGGGGGGCACTGACAGAGAGGGGGGTCACGGACAGAGAGGGGGGGCACTGACAGAGAGGGGGGCACTGACAGAGACGGGGGTCACGGACAGAGAGGGGACATTGACAGAGAGGGGGGGCGCTGACAGAGGGGGGTCACTGACAGAGAGGTGGGTCACTGACAGAGGGGGGGGCACTGACAGAGGGGGGGGGGTCACTGACAGAGAGGGGGGCACTGACAGAGAGGGGAGGGCACTGACAGAGAGGGGAGGGCACTGACAGAAAGGGGGGCACTGACAGAGAGGGGGGCACTGACAGAGAGGGGGCACTGACAGAGAGGGGGGGCACTGACAGAGAGGGGGGGCACTGACAGAGAGGGGGGTCACTGACAGAGAGGGGGGCACTGACAGAGAGGTGGGGGCACTGACAGAGAGGGGGGCACTGACAGAGAGGGGAGGGCACTGACAGAGGGGGGGGGCACTGACAGAGAGGGGGTGGGCACTGAGAGGGGGGGCACTGACAGAGAGGAGGGGCTGATAGAGGGGGGGCACTGACAGAGGGGGGGGTCACTGACAGAGAGGGGGGCACTGACAGAGAGGGGAGGGCACTGACAGAGAGGGGAGGGCACTGACAGAAAGGGGGGCACTGACAGAGAGGGGGGCACTGACAGAGAGGGGGCACTGACAGAGAGGGGGGGCACTGACAGAGAGGGGGGGCACTGACAGAGAGGGGGGTCACTGACAGAGAGGGGGGCACTGACAGAGAGGTGGGGGCACTGACAGAGAGGGGGGCACTGACAGAGAGGGGAGGGCACTGACAGAGGGGGGGGGCACTGACAGAGAGGGGGTGGGCACTGAGAGGGGGGGCACTGACAGAGAGGAGGGGCTGATAGAGGGGGGGCACTGACAGAGGGGGGGGCACTGACAGAGAGGGGGTGGGCACTGATAGGGGGGCACTGACAGAGAGGAGGGGCTGATAGAGGGGGGGCACTGACAGAGAGGGACGGGCTGACCTAGAGGGGCGGGGCATAGAGAGAGGGTACACTGACTGTGAGGGGGTAGATGAGAGAGCGCAAGACCTCAGAAGACATACAGCACGTCAGCACGCCAGGCAGAGAGGCGGGATTCCCGCAGCAAGTGGTCGCGTTTACGCACAGACCAGCCCCGCCTCCACAGTGACTAGCTCCCCTGGGCCAATCAAAGGTGCCCATGACGACCGCCCTCACATGACCCTGTTCGGCCAATCAGAGGGCGCTCGTCTGGACTACAGCTCCCAGAATGCCACAGCGTGGTGGCTTTCTGATAACACACCCCGCTGCGGCCATGCCCCATCCTCCGAGAAAAAAAAAAAGTCTGTGGGCGGTCGCGGCGCCGCCCCTGTACCACTGCCGCCCCGAGGCCTGGCCTCGGTGGCCTTGTGGGAAATCCGGCCCTGGGTGGAGCCCAGAACCATGGTCAGGCTACTACTAAAAGCCCAGCACACACCTGACCATTCAGTATGCTGGCTGTTCTCAAAATCAGGACCCAGGACTAGGGATTTCATCCCACCCGGATCTCTCAGAAATCCCCGAGCTCCAAGTCCCAAAGTGGACTTTACAAAACACTGAGGAAACTGAAAGGCCAGTTTCCTCTTCATGTTACATGCTCCCAGGAGCCCCTCAACCCGTCTGGTTGAGAATTCTGGGTCACATCCTCCTTCTAGACCCTGGCAGGGCAACGCTCTGCCACAATAGATAAACAGTGCCTTGAAAAAGTATTCATACCCCTTGAAATTTTCCACATTTTGCCATGTTACAGCCAAAAACATAAATGTATTTTATTGGGATTTTATGTGATAGACCAACACAAAGTGGCACATAATTGTGAAGAGAAAGGAAAATGATAAAATGGTTTTCAAAATGTTTTACAAATAAATGTCTGAAAAGTGTCTCGTGCATTTGTATTTCCCTTTACTCTGATACCTTTTATAACTAAAATTTTGTGGAAACAGTTGCCTTTAGAAGTCACCTAATTAGTAAATAGAGTCCACCTGTATGTAATTTAATCTCAGTATAAATACAGCTGTTCTGTGAAGCCCTCAGAGGTTTGTTAGAGAACCTTAGTGAACAAACAGCATCATGAAGGCCAAGGAACACACCAGACAGGTCAGGGATAAAGTTGTGGAGAAGTTTAAAACAGGGTTAGGCTATAAAAAAATATCCCAAGCTTTGAACATCTCACAGAGCACTGTTCAATCCATCATCCGAAAATGGAAAGAGTATGGCACAACTGCAAACCTACCAAGACATGGCCGTCCGCCTAAACTGACAGGCCGGGCAAGGAGAGCATTAATCAGAGAAGCAGCCAAGAGGCCCATGGTAACTCTGGAGGAGCTGCAGAGATCCACAGCTCAGGTGGGAGAATCTGTCCATAGTACAACTATTAGTCAAGCACTCCACAAATCTGGCCTTTATAAAAGAGTGGCAAGAAGAAAGCCATTGTGGAAAGAAAGCCATAAGAAGTCCAGTTTGCAGTTTGTGAGAAGCCATGTGGGGGGCACAGCAAACAAGTGGAAAAAGGGGCTCTGGTCAGATGAGTCCAAAATGTTACTTTTTGGCCTAAAAGCAAAACACTATGTGTGGCGGAAAACTAACACTGCACATCACCCTGAACACACCATCCCCACCGTGAAACATGGTGGTGGTAGCATCATGTTGTGGGGATGCTTTTTCTTCAGCAGGGAAAGGGAAGCTGCTCAGAGTTGATGGGAAGATGGATGGAGCCAAATACAGGGCAATCTTAGAAGAAAACCTGTTATGCCGCGTACACACGGTCGGACTTTTCGTCTACAAAAGTCCGACAGCCTGTCCGACAGACTTTCGACGGACTTGCGGCGGACTTTCGACGGACTTGCGGCGGACTTTCTAACGAACAGACTTGCCTACACACGATCACACAAAAGTCCGTCGAATTCTTACGTGATGACGTACACCGGACTAAAATAAGGAAGTTGATAGCCAGTAGCCAATAGCTGCCCTAGCGTGGGTTTTTGTCCGTCGGACTAGCATACAGACGAGCGGATTTTTCGACCGTACTCGAGTCCGTCGGAAAGATTTAAAGCATGTTTCAAATCTAAAGTACGTCGGATTTGAGGCAAAAAAAGTCAGTTGAAAGTCCGGAGAAGCCCACACACGATCGGATTACCAGCCAGCTTTAGTCCGTCAGCGTCCGTTGGACTTTTGTAGACGAAAAGTCCGACCGTGTGTACGCGGCATTAGAGTCTGCAAAAGACCAGTACAACAATCCAAAACATACAGCCAGAGCTACAATGGAATGGTTTAGATCAAAGCCTATTCATGTGTTAGAATAGTCCAGTAAACGTTCAGACCTAAATCCAATTGAGAATCTGTGGCAAGACTTGAAAATTTGCTGTTCACAGACACTCTTCCTCCAATCTGATAGAGCTTGAGCTATTTTGCAAAGAAGAATGGGCAAAAATTTCACTCTTTAGATGTGCAAAGCTGGTGGAAACATACCCAAAAATACTTGCAGCTGTAATTGCAGCGAAAGGTGGTTCTACAATGTGTTGACTGAGGGGGGGGGGGCTGAATACAAATGCATGCAACGCTTTTCACAATTATGTGCCACTTTGTTTTGGTCTATCACATAAAATGACAATAAAATACATTTATGGTTGTAACATGACAAAATGTGGAAAATTTCAAGGGGTTTGAATACTTTTTCAAGGCACTGTACACACACATACACTCATACATAAACTCATACACATACATACATAAACTCATGCACACATACATACATATACACTCACACACACATACATACACACTCATAAAGATGCATACACTCGCATAGATACATACATAGTCTTTAAAAAAAATCACAGCTCACTGTACTTGGCTGATCAGCGTTTGGCACTTGCACCACCAAGTAAGATGCCTGTGTACACAGTACTGCATGGAAGGGAGGCGGGGCAGTTTGAGTAGTGAGTGACTCTGCTGTCACATCTTCTGTCAGCCTATATTGGCAGAGCCAAATGGGGCTCCCATGCACCTGGTGCCCCTGAGCATTGCTCAGGGGTGCCCATGTGGTAAAATGGTCCTGAGGTGCTCCCTGAATGAGGCTTATGCTGAGCGAGTGACCGCCTATGTTCACTATGCAGCGAGGCAGCCACTCTACTTGGAAGTCAGTGGCAATCACTTTAGTTGTGATACCTACTACTATGATTTCCAAATTCAACAGGGTATGACACATACATACTTACAGTGGTCCAAGCTCCAGAAATGTAACTATGTAAAAATAGCCATTTGCAGAATTCACCTTTAATGCTATATCCCCTTACAGAGACATGCTATGAAGACTGTACAATGTAAAGGTGTTCCTGTTTGAGGAATATGTAAAGCTTGATGGTGCACTGGATGTTATTTGTTCCTTCTATTCATTATATGGAATTTCAGATTCATTACAGTGCGGCCTATTCTCTATGGTAACTGACACATTTTTTTAGTTGTGACAGCACTTGTCCATAAGACCCTATTGAGTGGAGGCACTTGTAATTTTTAGTGATTTTGTCCTATTCTCACAAAAATATGAAGCCTCTGCTTCTTAATATCACACAGGGGACGCCACAGCACACCAGTAGCCTGCAGAGGGCGTGATAAAAAGGGACTACAGAAAAAGTTTTTGGCTTAACATATACTTTAATGTAACTTCAAAAGTCATTTTCAATACTTTTAAATCTGATGCTTTTAAATAAATATAACCAAGTGATCCTGCTATGAAGGTGTTTGTTTAGGCTCTTCTTGTTTTGGGGCGACAACGCTCTGTCCCTGTATGCTCTTGTATTTCACACAGGCTTCCGATGGAGACTACAAGTGGCCATTTCAATACACATTACACAGGAGTGACCGCCATTACGGCCTTGAGAAATGCCACGCAGTCATTGCTGGAGCGCATGTAGACAGGAAATAGTTGCAAAATGGCCTCGGGAACAAGGGCACTGAGATGCAAGAAAGGATGAAAAAAAGGTGAAAACAGTACAGTACTTTATTTTAGAAGATCTGAAATGGGTAGGATACACAGTGTTTTACCATTTTTTAGTTTTAGGACTTATATATACTGTAAGAGCTTGCATCAAATGTAGTGCTTTTAAGGACACCTGCCACTCACTTTTTAAGAGCTTTTCTTGCCCATTTTTATTTAAAAGAAAGTTCCAGAAAACACAGAAAACAGGTTTCCCTCACACGAGCATTTCACTCTTGCTTCAAAACACAAGATCGCTCAGCCTCCAGGTGTGTATATGCAGCACTCCTGCTCTGGCCTTACCCTTTAGGCCTTGTCTGTCTCCTATAGACTGGTCGCTTGCCAAATATGCCCATACAGCTAGCAGCCTCTGGCTGCACTGGCTCTCACCTCTCTCCTTGGTGGAGCTCTTCTGACTCCTGGGCCAGACTGTCGGGTGGAGCTCAGAACCATGGTCAGGTCATTACTAATAGCCCAGCACACACCTGACCAATTAGTGTGCTTGTTGGTTTGAAAACCTGGACCCGGATCACTTAGAAATCTACAGGCTCCAGGTCCCAAAACGGACTTTAGAAAACACCAAAAAAGTCAGTTTCCTCTTCATAACACAAGCTCCCTGGAGCCCATCAACTCGCCTGGTTGAGAATTCTGGGTCACAACCTCTTTCTAGACTCTGGCAGGGCAACACTCTGCCACAATACCTTAACACCAGAAGAATACAAGGTAAGATATTCATTGTTTCATCTAAAGCAGAGCTAAATTTACCTTTCCTTCAACAGTCTCTGTCCCTCACGAGTACCGGTATCTTCATCTGGGGTGCCGGTCTTTGGCCGGCGCTGGATGATGTCACTCTCATGTCGCATGCGCAGGAGTCAGTCATCCCTGTAAACTGGGACCGTGCCGGTGTTCTATCGTTTTGTGCCCTCCGTCGAAAAATGCCCGCGCATGCGCAGAACGTGAGGGCACTCCAGCTGATTTGCCGATCAGCTGGAGTGACGTCACCATAGCGCATGCGCACATTGTAGAAGGGTTTTTTCGATGGGAGATACCATTTTAAAGAGCGGAGGGACACCGTAGATGCCAGATTGTGCCACGCTGTAAACCCACGGCGCAACAGTGAGGCACAATATGACAAATACGGTGTCCCTTTGCTGTTTGCATAGATTTCAATTGTGCCCATGAAATGGTATCTCCTGTTGAAAAAACCCTTCTACGATGTGTGCATGTAATATGGTGACGTCACTCCAGCTGATCGGGAAATCAGCTGAAGTGCCGTTCCGTTCTGCACATGCGCAGGCACTTTTCGACAGCGGGCACATATTGGCAGAACACCGGCGATGCTAGCTGAGCTTTATGTGCGCAGCTCAATTTACATGCCAGAGTGCATTGCAAGCAGACAGGTAGGTGTATTTTATTGCAGAAGAGAGGTTGCATGTCTCTTCCTCAATAAAGAACCTGCTAAACCCAGGGTGCAGGAAAGATAAAATAAATAAAATAATATAAAATAAATCACAAGGTGCAGCGCTAAGAATTAATAGAAAAAGTCCCAACGTTTGAGAAAATATGACATCTCAATAAAAACAGTCCGATAGGTATAGGTCCACACAAAGGAAAGTGCTAGGAAGAATCCGTCACCAAGAAGGAAAGGTTCACACTCACTCTTACCCCAATGAGTGGACTACTTAATCAAAAGCAGTCAAACACGCTTGAAAATCCTCCACTTAGATTTCACCATACACATGAGGAGATAGATTGCATGAACACCAATAGGATCCGCCTTAGACAGATTCTCATCACATCAGGAGATCATGTAAATAGGTATAAGAAACTTCATTGCGCAGTATTACTGACAAGTACATTTATTAAGAATACAACAAAGGCCAGAACATTCACAAACAACGCAGTAAAAAGCGCATTTCAATCCAATAAAAACGATGTTTCCATCCAGTGTGATGGCCAGCTGTTGAGCTTGGCAACGTCATGTAAAGGTAAAATGCTTGTTTAAAAAAACAAGGAAGCGCGCCTTACCACACTAAACAATAAACTATTTATGTTTTTTGCATGATGACAATTGTCCTTCAGCACGCAGTTTGGTCAGTTTGTCATGACTGCCCACAACTGCATGTGAATACAAGATCTGTCACATCAGTCCACGTACTCGTGAAATGATTATGAAGCGGGGAGGCCTTTGTTGTCATGGCGATCGCTCTCCACCAATTCCAGAAACCTTCACCTTGCTTCCCTGAACCTTTGTTCCAACTTAAATTCCCATTGCAAAAAAATCTAATTGTTTCGCTCATCTGCTTTGTTTTCATAAACTCCTGGCTGCAGTCAGCGCAGGAAGGCCGACAGTACCGAGTGACAAACTCATTCACTGCAGAGTACACGGCAAACAACCTGCTGCCCTGCCATTCATAATTTGATAGTCTGCAAGCTTTTATCAAAATGCAGGTGGAGTCATTGCAGACCTGTGTTTGACCAGTGCTGGCCCATATATTAGGGGCGCCGCCCCACTAATCCATGCGTCCAGCCCCATAAATCACATGCGGGCGCATGGATTGCAATGTGGGTCTTTATTTGTTTAAGCACATGATTAAAGATAGGCTCTGTTAAAGAAATTTACCCTAACAGCAACATAGACTTTTCCCCACTTCCTGTCTCTGGTGAAGTTATTATTACCGACAGGGGCATATCTACCGCGAGGCAAACAGGGCGCTTGCCTTGGGCGGCATTTTTCAGGGGGCAGCACCCCCCCCCCCCCCCAGGCTGAAGGGACACACGTGACTGTGTGCGGTCTTCAGAGCAGAGCAGCTCCTCAGCGGTTCTCATGTAGTTTTCCTGCAGCGCTATGGACTCCCCTGGGCAAGACAACTAGACCTGTAAATAAGCTTCATCTCTTCTTAGGACGGGAAGCTCCGCTGCAATCTACACTCCACTTCCTCCCAGCTCCCTCTACCCAGCTGGCTGACTTTTCCGCGGTGTGAGTAAGGGGGCTGTGTCCTGTGAGCGGATCATGCCCGGCAGCTCTCGGTGGTTGAGCTGGCTGCAGCGTGGTTTCATTTTGACTGTGAGCTTCCTTAGTGGTCCCAACCCTACTCTTTCCTTCCCTCTCCCTGGCCAGGAGTAGTGTTGACAGATCAATGCCATCCACTCGTGACCCCCTCCCTAGATAGATACAGTAAAGCCTACATGTACAAAAAGTAGATGTTATGGTTTTAATAAAGCAATGGTTTACTACTAATTTGAGTTCCTTTGTTCTCCTGTCAGTATGTACTTTTTATCTCGTTGTGCTTGTCTTTACACAGGCTCCACCAGTGATTTTTCAGGTGCATCCACTCTTTATTTATTGTACAATACATGGCGTAGTATCGAGGGGTAAGGGAGCTCCCCTCTTTCTCACCCTCTTCCCTCTCTCAACCCCCCTCTTTCCCTCCCCCCTCCCCCTTCTCTCCCTCCCCCCTCCCCCTTCTCTCCCCTCCTCCTCTCCCCCTCTCACTCCCTCTTTCTCTCTCTCTCTCTTCCGCACCTCTGAAGAGGTGGAGCTCCAATAGAAGGGGGTGGGGTTTACCGATGAAGGGGTGGGTCTTAAACAGGAAGAGGTGGGGAAAATTTAGAAGGGAGGTGCCCGATTTTAGTCTTGCCTAGGACAGCACAAAACCAAAACACACCACCGATTAGCGAGACAGGAAGTGAGGGAATATGTCTGTATTGGAGTCTTCCCATACCCCACACCCCTGCCCTTCCATCCCCCCACCACCTTTTGTTTTCCTTTCTTTTAATTGTCTTCACTTCACCACCTCTTTTTTCTGCTATCTCTCTCCCTTACCCTGCCTATAAAGTCTTCTCTTTCTTTCCTTCAAACTCTCACCTTTACTTTCTTTACTGGGAATGAAAACGCTATGGGCTTGATTTACTTAATTTTCTTAAATCACTTAATTTTGCTTAATTTTTGATTTATTTAAGGAAAAAAGACTGGAACTTTGCAATGTTGCCATCTGCAAGTGCAGTTGCTCCAGAGCTTAGTAAATGAGCAATCATGTGCAAGCAAAAATGCTGTTTTTTTTTTTTTTCGTGTACATGATTGGGTACTCTTTTCAACAGCGAAGCCTTACCTCATTTACACAGCTCTGGAGAAACTGCACTTGCAGCGGGCAACTGCGCAGTCTACTTGCCTAGTAAATTAACCCCTATATTACAACCTGGGTCACCATTTGCCCTATCCAGGATATGTTGTTGATGGGAGACCAAATGACGTACACAATATACCCGTCTATTCTCTTCATCAATTCAGAATCAATGTCCAAACAGTGGACTCTCCTATAATTCAATTTGAAATGAACAGATTATAAGTGTGCCCACACTTCAATCTGCAATCGATGGAGGTCAAAGGGTAACCAAACTTCTCTTGGCACTATCCCCTTTAGATTCATCACTCTGCAATTCAGCACTGGATCTTTTCCTTGTTAAATAACACCCCGTATCCCTGCAGACTTCAGCCCTGCAGCCATAGAAAAAAGGCAAATATACAAAAATTTAAATATGAAAGAAGAAAGAAGAGTCCATGTAGCTAAGAGGCAACAAGAAGTTGGGGTTTAAGTTACTTTTATAACACTGATATTTCATTTTATTTACTCTTCATCTTTTTAAATCAATATTTAATACATGTTGCACAGGATTCCAAGGGCATTATGGGCACACCAAAAGCTGTGCTCTGTCAAACTCTGCTTCTTTGACCATAAGAGTTTTAATAAGCGGATAGGGAGAAAGAGATAGGAGGAGTGAGAAGGAGTTAGCTTGGAAAACATGTGAAAATAGGGCTTCAGCTTCACCAGCTGGCTGAAAATTAGAATACAAAATATTCACATACTATTTTATATTCCCCTGATTAAGAATTTTTTTTTTTTAGCTCTGACCAAAATACATGAAGAAAGAACATACAGTATATGTATGCCATTGTAGTTTTTCCATTAAATTTCTATTATTTTTGTTTTATCTTAGCCATTTGTACTGTTGAAGTTAACCTCATTTTTATATTAGTACTCAACCTTCTTTAAAGGCCCACAACTGAGAAAAATATATTCTGGTAATTG
Source organism: Lithobates clamitans (assembly GCA_037952925.1). Classification (NCBI taxonomy): domain Eukaryota; kingdom Metazoa; phylum Chordata; class Amphibia; order Anura; family Ranidae; genus Lithobates; species Lithobates clamitans. The sequence goes on from JBBGZY010001421.1 coordinate 745,529, forward strand.
TACAGGTTTAATACCTGTAATGATGGCGTGCAGAATTTGAATTCCTTTTTTTTATTTTACAGCCCTTAATTTATAATATCTCCACATTTACAGGCAATTCAAGTTTTTCTACAAAATTGACAGCTGCAGGGACTGAGGCAAATGGAAAACAAAGCAGTGCAGCGCTATACTAAAAGTCCAAATAAAGTCCCAAAAGAATTGGAAATCGCATATGAATGGAAAGAAGGATTCTCCTCTGGAATGATGTAGGTGCTCAAGAAAATTCCATGCAGTGCTACAAGTCCGTGAACCCACCACCGGCCAGCCAAACCGCTCACCTTAGCATATGGACCCCTGAGCTAACAGAAGGGTCATAACAGCTTTTACCACACTCAGTGGATAAGGATGAAGACTTGTCTAAGTAGATGGTCCCACGGTAATGGAAATGGCACTCGAAATTGCAGATCATATTACATGAAATAAAAATGGAAAAAACATAGTGCACACTGCGTGGCTAAAACACAATAACATTTATTAAAATTCGGTACTCACAAACATGGCACTATGCCCTAGTGCTGGGATACAGATAAAAATGTCATCAAAAAAGTATCGTGAGTTGAATGATGGCTGCAGTGATGTCCAAAAGCTCCAGCACGCGTATCGTCCTCTAGACTTCCTCAGCGGTAATGGAGATAAAAGACATCACATCTATATATATAGAGCCCAAATATCTACTTCCTATAGGGTAATCCATCCCCCCGGGGGTGCCGTCCAATCGGCTGCAGCCACCATGGGGTCAAAGGTATTACTTCCTACCCTAACAAATACGTCCCCATAGTGACTAAGAGTTATGCATCATGACACCCGGTCATGTGACACAATACCCAGGAAGCAGGAAACTCATATTAGTAAAATAAATTTTTAAAAGTGAATTTTAAAATCATCATGACAACAAGTGACGCTGGGAAGGTCGATCAAGTGACCCTACGTTATTAGAGGAGCTGGACCACACCCAGAAGAAGAGCGCCACCCCTGGTAACCCAAGCCTCTCCCACAGGCCGTCACTCCAGGGGCAGGACGCTCTAATTAGTATGCATTGGGACGGCTGCCGTGACGTCAATGACGTCGGGGCGGCCGATCATGTGATCCCACTATTTCTAAAAACTATAACGTGAATGGTACAGAAATCCCGCCCCCAGTAACCGGACCTCTCCCCAGAGCCGTCGCCAAGGCGATTAGCTTGCTTAGGAACCTCCCCACTAGGACGGCCGCCGTGACGTCACCTACGCCATGACGGCCGGTCACATGATTACACCAACTTGTTGATAACCTGAGGCTGGAACAAAGGGAGCAAAGGCACCACCCCCAATGACCAGAAACCCTCCCCAAGCCGTCGCCATGGAAATCAGCTAAATGGGACTACAGCCTTTGGTTAACATGTTAAGTGACATCTGAATAAAATAAAATGTCACAATGTTTGTAACCATTGCTGGGCCCATGAACGGAACACAACTTCAGTTCAAATGGCATACCCTTAGTTATAAAGAATAATAAAAAAGGAGATATAAAAAATGTATTAATAATAAAAATGGCACATGGGAAAAAAACTTCCCCATATAATCCATCACTGCAACCACCTTCAAAGCTCCACCCTAAAGATCTAATTTATAAACATGATAAACATATGTGTGCGTCTGTTGTAGGGACTGAGGCAAACCATATAACACTGCCAGGGAGGGTTAACAATGGACACTTTTTATTGTTATTATTTAAACCTTTTTTCAGAGCAACAAAAAAAAAACAACTGTTGTTTTGAGGGCTTAAAGCTTCAGTACTCAATAGTAGTGCTATACCAAAGTAAAACAGGCACCAAACCAGTTATTAAAGGCAAACTTAATATATTGTCACCCAATATGGTTGGTAACTAGGCAAGCATAAAATGCATTAACAATGATAACATAATTTAGCATACAAAGTGATTAATAGTTAGGACTGGGCATAAGATGACATTTGGCATCAAAATCAGCATAAACAGTAGCAAGGCCACCTCAAGTGCAGCAGTAAGCATTAGCAAAGTTTATTCTACTAAGTGCTGGAACCAGGGCTTTTTTTCTCAAACAATAGGTACTGGAACTTAACCACGGCCCCACAAAACCCCTCCCCTTACACACACCCTGCAAATCACATCAAATAGTAGATGTGTTCATTCAAATTTCACGAAAACAGTAGGAGGGTCTTAAAGGGGCATTAAATACCAAGATTGCATTACATACAGAGTGTGGAGCTGTCACTTGTAAACACAGAAACCAGACTTCTGTGTTTACAAGCGATTGTGGTGAGCAGGCACCGAAGGGTCTGAGCCAGAGGTGGTGGAACTCAGTTCCACCAAGTTCCCCTTGAAAAAAAGCCCTGCCTGGAACTATACTGCCAGACCACATTTATAGCAGTGATGCTAGTCCTAGACTGAATGGTTATGCACTGTCCAAAAGAAATAGAGGATAGTAGGATGGTTGCTATGCTGCCTCCAAGAGTCCTCATTTCCAGTCTCAGGCTCAGGTCCCCACTGGTATGGTCTCCTGTTGATAGGCCAATAGCCAATATCCAGACAGAGGTGCTGTCTCTCTAACTTCTCCAATGCCAAGCCTCTGAAGAAGACCCCTCCCATGGATGCAACATGTCAGTGTGGAGTTACAGAGTGACATCATCACGTATGGCTGTATGTGGCTTACTCTACTAAGCGGGGGCTTGTTTGTTCTATCTCATCCTGATCATTGAGAAAAAGGAAAAGCTTTTAAGTACTTATTATTCTGTTGGCTTACAAGTATTTTATTTGTGAGTATGTTTACTTCTTTTTACAAAGAAAAAAAGGTTTTACAGAGAGCACTAGATGTGATGTTATTGTTTTGAGGATCTCTCGCCATTTACTGGAGTGGATTTTATTGACGTACAGTATGTGAAATATAACTGGAAATAACTCCTTTGCCATTGTTGAGAACAGAGTGGCTTGGCTGTGATGATGGTGTATATTCAGATCTTTGGTGCCATAAAACCTCATATAATTTGAAGGTTATAATTAAGGTGAGCAGACTCACATGCACAAGTGTGGTGTTGGAAGAGATTCACATTTGGCCATTTGTATAAGAAGCTTTAGTTTAAGTACACCATCTGATTGTACATTTCACTGTATGATCACTGCTTTATGTGGACTTTTGTGCAAAATTTGTGAAGGTTGATTTGTTTGATTTTATGGACATTTATACAGTGCCTTGCAAAATTATTCACCCCCTTAGCTTTTTACCTATTTTGTTACATTACAGCCTTTAGTTCAATGTTTTTTTTATCTGAATTATGTGTGATGGATCAGAATACAATAGTCTAAGCTGGTGAAATAAAATTAGAAAAATATATACATAAAACTATTTTTCAGAAATAAAAAACTGATAATTGGCATGTGCGTATGTATTCACCCCCTTTTTTATGAAGCCCATAAAAAGCTCTGGTGCAACCAATTACCTTTAGAATTCACATAATTAGTGAAATGATGTCCACCTGTGTGCAATCTAAGTGTCACATGATCTGTCATTACATATGCACACCTTTTTGATAGACCCCAGAGGCTGCAACACCTAAGCAAGAGGCACCACTAAATAAACACTGCCATGAAGACCAAGGAACTCTTCAAACAAGTAAGGAACAATGTCAGGGCTGGACTGGGACAAAAATGTGGCCCTGGACTTCATCCAGACCAGCCCAGGGCACAACACATCAGGGTACGGTACATCAGGGCACAGCACATCAGGGTACAGAGCCCAGCACATCGGGGCACAAGGCACATCAGGTACAGAGCCCGGCACAGGGCACATCAGGGTACAACACATCAGGGTACAACACACCAGGCCACATCAGGGTACAGGGCACAGCACATCAGCGTACAGAGCCCAGCACATCAGCGTACAGGGCACAACAAATCAGGGTACAGGACATCAGGGTACAGAGCCCAGCACATCAGGGTACAGCACATTAGGGTACAGGACATCAGGGTACAGGACATCAGGGCATAGGTCACAGTACATCAGGGCACAACACATCAGGGTACAGGGCACAGTACATCAGGGTACAGGACATCATGGCACAGAACATTGGGGCACATCAGGGCACAAGGCACATCAGGTCACGGGGAACATCAGGTCATAGGACATCGGGGCACAGCACATCAGAGTACAGAGCCCAGCACATCAGCGTACAGGGCACAACAAATCAGGGTACAAGACATCAGGGTACAGAGCCCAGCACATCAGGGTACAGCACATTAGGGTACAGGACATCAGGGTACAGGACATCAGGGCATAGGTCACAGTACATCAGGGCACAACACATCAGGGTACAGGGCACAGTACATCAGGGTACAGGACATCATGGCACAGAACATCGGGGCACATCAGGGCACGGGGCACATCAGGGCACAAGGCACATCAGGTCACGGGGAACATCATGGCATAGGACATCGGGGCACAGCACATCAGAGTACAGAGCCCAGCACATCAGTGTACAGGGCACAACAAATCAGGGTACAGGACATCAGGGTACAGAGCCCAGCACATCAGGGTACAGCACATTAGGGTACAGGACATCAGGGTACAGGACATCAGGGCATAGGTCACAGTACATCAGGGCACAACACATCAGGGTACAGGGCACAGTACATCAGGGTACAGGACATCATGGCACAGAACATCGGGGCACATCAGGGCACAGGGCACATCAGGGCACAAGGCACATCAGGTCACGGGGAACATCAGGGCATAGGACATCGGGGCACAGCACATCAGGGCACGGGGCACATCAGGTCACGGGGCACATCAGGGCATAGGACATCAGTGCACGGGGCACATCAGGTCACGGGGCACATCAGCGCATAGTAAAAAAAAAACAGATGCTTGTTTAGGAGAAACGTAGTGTTGGGTGGAGCCAGAGGACCTGACGTCACCACACTCTCAGCTGATCGGCTTCGGCGTCGGCTGTGTTTTTTAATTGCAACTGTGTTTTACCCTACCAGTGGTTTGATGTCAGTTGTCCATTCATGGATTAAAGCATTTTAAACTACTGCACAATGAAGCGCCTCTTTTTCTTTTAAAATATACTATTTCCTGCTACGAGTGGTCTTGCTGGAGCAGCTAATGGAGGAGAGTGTTCCTGATTGCCGCCTCTGAAATTTCAACTACCTGGCGTGGAAGGAAGTCTGTCTCTACTCAAAGACCAGCTGTTCCTGACCCCGAGAGGAGTTTGTTCAGGCTCGCATGATCTCTGTGATGGGGATCCATCAAATCTGGTAAGCAGCCCCCTTTTCCTATTTCTGCACTGTCTTAGAAGATCCATAGAAGATTTACTGAAGACTTAAAGAGGAATCACACCTCCGGTTTATGATACCATCACTTTCCATATGAACTATAATTTTTTCATTTCTTTATATTCACATTGTTATTTGGTTTTAATTTGAGCAGCGCACTGAACTTTTTTCTTTATACTGTACAAAACCTCATGTTCAAGGTTTTTTAGTTGCAGCACTCAGGATTATTTATGTTTCATATATTTGCGCGATTGTGTGTGTTTTTTATGCACTTTAAAATAGATTTTCACCCATTTAAATTTTACATTGGTTTATCACAGTTGGGAGTAGCGCGGAACGTTTAGCATATATTATTACATCAGAGCATAGGACATCGGGGCACATCAGGGCACGGGGCACATCAGGGCACAGGGCACATCAGGCCACATGGCACATCAGGGCACAGGGCACATAGAACATCAGGGCACGGGGCACATGGCACATAGGACATCAGGGCTCAGAGCACATCAGGGCACATTATGGGGCACATCAGGGCATGTTATGGGGCATATAGAACATCAGGGCACATAGCACATCAGGGCACATCAGGGCATGGGGCACATCAGGCCACATGGCATATCAGGGCACGGAGCACATTGGGGCACATGGCACATAGCACATCAGGGCATGGGGCACATGGCAAATCGGAGTACATCAGGGCTCAGGGTACATCAGGGCACATTATGGCACATCAGGGCACATGGCACATTATGGGGCACATCAGGGCACATTATGGGGCACATTGGGGCACATAGCACATCAGGGCACATTATGGGGCACATTGGGGCACAAAGCACATCAGGGCACATGATGGGGCACATTATAGGGCACATCAGGGAGCACATTATAGGGCACATCATGGGATCTTACTAGCCAGTATGCAAAGTAGAGCAGTAGCGCAGGAAGCGTCTGTCTGTAGTTAATTCTCTCTCATGTCACGCATCGCTGCTCGCTCCCCGGCGGCCCCTCCTCTCTTCTCGTCTATCCCAGATGATATCACAAGCCAATGGGGATAGACGAGAAGAGAGGAGGGGCCGCCGGGGAGCAAGCAGCGCTGTGTGACATGAGAGAGTACTTACTACAGACAGACGCTTCCTGCACTACTGCGCTACTCCGCATACTGGACATGTGCACACTAAAATATTTCGTTTCGGAATTTCGTTTTCGTCCGAAAAATAAATTTATTTAGTTACTCCCGAAATCAGTTTTTATTTATTTCATTTAGTTAACAAATGCATTCGTCCGAAAATCCGAAATAATTAAGGTCGAATCTGTCGTTAAAGGCTTATGGTGTCTGTCGAATGTTCTAAGAAGAGTCGACGGAGCAGCTAAACTGTACGACGCCGCAATAGTACATTTCCGGTCTAATGTTCCGCCTACAAGCTATAGTAGAATTCTAATGTTGTATGACACTAGTAATAATTATATGTATTAATTATTATTACTAGTTAACCAACATTAGAATTCTTCTATAGCCTATGGGCAGAGCATTTGACCATAAATGTCCGCTCGCGGTGACTGCTTAGTCGAATCTTCATCTCGAATCTTTTCTCTCTATGTCGAAAATCTTGGACTAATAGAGTTAGGTTAGGCACATTCAACCTTTTTTGCTATAGTCTCCATAATGTTGAATCTTTTCTCTCTATGTCGAATCTTTTCTCTCTATGTAGAATAATCTTGGACTAATAGAGCTAAGGTTAGGCACATTCGACCACAGGTTCGATGGACACAGATCGCTATTGTCAGCATCATGTTGAATCTTCTATGTACCTCGAAAATATCTGACGCGTCCGTGCTAAGGGGAGACCAGAGAAAAAAACGTCCAGTCAGCCACCAACACACAGGGAGGAAACTCAGCTACATCAGAGGATACATGATATTTGCCCTCATCATATTCAGGTGGGCCATGTGTTGTTTTTTACAACACAGCAATGATGCGACCTCTCTTCGACACATATGCTTAATGTTTTATCTCTATGTAGATACGGGATTTTTTAAGTATAAGTGTTCTTTTTCCCTTATTCTTCTAAGGTTTGAGGGGAAATATGATGGATCCTCTGATGTAGCTGAGTTTCCTTCCTGTGTGTTGGTGGCTGACTGGACAGTTTTTTCTCTGGTCTCCTCTTAGCACGGACATGCCAGATATTTTCGAGGTACACTTATAGATGTCGTTGATTGTTGTCTTGTGGTTTTTTTTTTTGTGTTTTCTTCCTCTGTTTTTTTTCCTTTTCTCCTCTCTCTTTTGAGGGATAGGTAGCTATATAGATGTGTATATATAACGCTGTATGTTGATAATGTATATATCTGTCTATATACAGCTTAGGTGTGGAGTTATACTTTATGGAATGAAGCCCAGAGGAAGCAGCCATTGCCCCGGGAAACATGTTGGCGAGCTCCATACAATAACCGCTTGATTTTATGATGTGACAAGTTTTTACACTATACCATTTGATGTTTTGTTATACATGTGGTAATCTTTTGGGTAGAAGGGACTCTTTGTTAGCCCCCTTTATGTATTTGGATGTTTACGTGTATGCTATATCATCAGGGAATCACCACTTGAATGCCCTTATACTCTTTACTGTTTTCTGAACAACCACAGTGTGCGCAGGGGAGATGGTATTCTACAGGCCCATTGTGGAATAAATACAGCAGCCAGGGGGGAAGGCCACCGGAAAAGTAAATATAAATTTATTCTTTTATAGGCTGCCTTTTGTTTATATGGTGACAGGGCCCATCTAAAGCGTTATGTCTGTTTCAAGTTACCTGTCCACGGAGTGACAATGCTGCATGGATTCACTGCAGAATAAATAGCACTTTCGCTCTTACAAGATGTGGAGTATTAACGGGCCTATTGGTAGGATCAATTGGTTAAAAAACTACACAGGAGAGATTTAGAAAAATAAAACCCGTTTTGTTAATGGAACTGACAGACTGCAACATATGCAATATTTTATCTTTGCTTTTGTCTATAACTGTATTACAATGTTGTGGTTCATGGAATATTTTGCTAGATTTGTGTTGGTAACTGCCAGGTCATATACAAAATATTGTTGAACTTTCCTAGGACACATAACTGAAATGCAAATACTACCAACAATTTGTAATGACATAGATGCCTTACCTATGAACAGACTGTCACAGCCCCATAAGTTAGTTTGTGGATGAATCCATTTGCAAAGAGGAAATTTGTCACCTATTACTAGATATTTTATCACCAATATCATTACATAATTTGTTACACTGTAAATGTCATGCCATTATTTAGATAGTCATAAAGTGCCAAGCCTTTATCTCGCAGCAAATAAACCCATCTCGTGCCTGGCAGACTATGCAGATATTTATTGCAACGATCACTCGGCGGTAGCGCGCTAAGCTCTGTGGGAGTAAATAGTGATTATCAACATCTATGAGCATCTTAAGGCTTAATTTATGACCTAGTCATACAGGGGATCCAATATGATGGGGAAATGTCACTGTTGTAAGAATTAATCGGCTGAATTTCATAGGGCACAGTGCCAAATAAGATAAAGTCACAGTAAATATTTAATCATTTAAATGCCCAATCACATCCTAGTCATTATCTGATCACCCTGCGTGTGTGGCAGTAAGGAGAATCTGTCAAGAGAGAAGTGAGGAAGATGTCATGGAAACCTGTTAAACTATACAGGTGCATCTCATAAAATTAGAATATCATCAAAAAGTTCATTTATTTCAGTAATTCAATTCAAAAAGTGAAACTCATTTATTATATAGATTCATTACACGCAGAGTGACATATTTCAAGCATTTCTTTCTTTTAATTTTGATGATTATGGCTTACAGCTAGTGAAAACCCAAAATTCAGTATCTCAGAAAATTAGAATATTACATAAGACAAATAAAAAAAGGATTTTTAATACAGAACTGTTGGCTTACTGAAAAGTATGTCCATGTACTGTATATTATGCACTCAATACTTGGTTGAGGCTCCTTTTGCATGAATTACTGCATCAATGCAACGTGGCATAGAGGCGATCAGCCTGTGACACTGCTGAGGTGTTATGGAAGCCCAGGTTGCTTTGATAGCGGCCTTCAGCTCGTCAACATTGTTGGGTCTGTTGTCTAATCTCTTGACAATACCCCACAAAGCTGTGAGGTTTAGGTCAGGCAAGTTTGCTGGTCAATCAAGCACAGTGATACCATGATCATTAAACCAGGTATTGGTATTTTTAGCAGTGTGGGCAGGTGCCAAGTCCTGCTGCAAAATGAAATCAGCATCTCCATAAAGCTGGTCAGTAGAGGGAAGCATGAAGTGCTCTAGAACTTCCTGGTAGAGGACTTTCTCTATCATCATGGACTGTGGAAAATGTTGCATTTCATTTGGAAATAAAAGTCCCAGAGTCTGGAGGAAGAGTGGAGAGGCACAGAATCCAAGTTGCATGAGGTCCAGTGTGAAGTTTCCACAGTCAGTGATGATTTGGGGAGCTATGTTATCTGCTGGTGTTGATCGACTGTGTTTTATCAAGTTCAAAGTCAGCGCAGCCCTCTACCAGAAACTTCTAGAGCACTTCTTCCTTCTCTCTGCTGACCAGCTTTATGGAGATGCTGATTTCATTTTCCAGCAGGACTTGGCACCTGCCCACACTGCCAAAGGTACCAATATCTGGTTTAATGATCATGGTATCACTGTGCTTGATTGGCCAGCAAACTCGTTTGACCTAAACCCCATAGAGAATCTGTGGGGTATTGTCAAGAGAAAGATGAGAGACACCAGACCTAACAATGCAAATGAGCTTCAGGCTGCTATCAAAGCAACCTGGGCTTCATAAGGCTCCATTCACACCATGGCGTTCCATTTTGCGGGCTTAATTGAAATCTTGAACTTCTTTTGGGCGACAGGCATCCCGCGATTCTGTTTGCGCGATTCTACTGTGATCCGTCGGCCAACAATCGCAGTAAAATCATGCCACAATTCGGGTGGCATGCAAAGTAACAGGGATCGCAAGGGCATCCCGCGATTTGTGGCATTTCCGAATCGCGGGCAGAATCAATTGAACGGCATGGTGTGAATGTAGCCTAATGCCTCGTACACATGACTGGACTTTCCGACAACAAAACCCTGGAATTTTGTCCGAAGGGTATTGGCTCAAACTTGTCTCGCATACACACGGTCACACAAATGTTGGCCAACAATTGTGAACAGAGTGACGTACTACGTGGTTTTTCAGCTCATTAGCGCCACCCCTTGGGCTCCTTCTGCTAATTTTGTGTTAGTAGAAGTCTGGTGAGTGTTGATTTGCGCTTTTCTTTTCGCGTTTTTCATTTACCACTTTTCATTTAGTGCTTTTCAGTTCGTTTCTGAACAGCCGTTCGTCAACCAGACATGTTGCGGAATAGGAGGAGATAACGTGTTATTTATTATTGGCCTTGGAGTTATTGCTTTGACATGATATTTTTGGTTGAATAATGATTTGATTTGGTATATTTTCTATATTTTTGGATGCATAGAATGCACTTTTTGGTTAAGTTCTATTGGCAGATAGCATGTCTAATTTTTTATTTTTTTTAATGCACAATAAAAAAAATTGTGTAGAATAATACTTGGCTATGTGTTTTACTTCAAATGACAGTTTGGGAGTAGGCAGTTACATTTTAAAAAATACAATGTAAAATTGACAAGGGACACCAACATAGTTGTATCTTTGATCTAATAAACTACGGGATAATGGTGTTGTGGTAACTTGCACAAATTAAAAAAAAAACATAATATTTTTCTTGATATCACTAGAAAATAAAAGCCTTTGAAAATGTGTTTGCAATAACTCCATCAGTATCACCAGCAAAGCAGCTTCATTATTATCCCATTAAAGAAGAAAAGAATTACGCGCTGCATTTGGAGATTTCATAATTTGCCACGTCACGAATGTTAATTCTCCATTACAAACGCTAGTTTACAAGACCAACCGCTTCTGCTTCCCAGCATGCGTGTTTGTACTTTGGACTTTTGTCTGACGGACTTGTGTACACACGATCGGAAAGTCCGACAACACACATTTGTTGGCGGAAAATTTGAAAACATGCTAGCCAACATTTGTTGGCGGAAAGTCCAACAACACTTGTCCGATGGAGCATACACACGGTCGGATTTTCCGCCAACAGCCTGACATTCAACATTTCCCATCTGAAAATCCGATTGTGTGTACAGGGCTTAACACGCCAGCAGTGCCACAGGCTGATCGCCTCCATGTCATGCCGCATTAATGCAGTAATTCATGCAAAAGGAGCCCCAACCAAGTATTGAGTGCATACTATACTGTACATGGACATACTTTTCATTAAGCCAACATTTCTGTATTAAAAATCCTTTTTTTTTAAATTGGTCTTATGTAATATTCTAATTTTCTGAGATACTGAATTTTGTGTTTTCACTAGCTGTAAGTCATAATCATCAACATTAAAAGAAAGAAATGTTTGAATTTTGAAATATATCACTCTGTGTTTAACGCATCTATATTAAATATATAAGTTTCACTTTTTGAATTGAATTACTTAAATAAATTGACTTTTTGATGATATTTTAATTTAACATTTAACCGGTCTACAACACCCTTGGAGGGAGTGAAGATTCCTATCCCCAACATTTACAAATATTTCATAGCTGGACAACTGGTGTTAGCCCATACATGGTTATCCTCTCCAATGGGCAATGCTGCTCTCTCTTTAGAAGTGGCAGTGGTGGAGTCTTATGAGGCCCTAAAACGCCATATAGTTAGAGGCTTTTAATCTCTACACACACAGACATTTTCAATAAAATTTGTTATTAGAACTTTGAAAATTTTGTAAGGGGTGGGGTCTAGTACAGATACCCCCATCTCCCCCCATACACCTCTATGGAGAAGCCCACACTTGACTCACTTTTACACCTTTCCATACCTATTCATTTGGACTAGATTTGGTGTGGAAAAATGTATAGGATATTATTAATAGCGGAGCTTTGATGCCATTTGATGAGCCAAAGAGTTTCTACTAGCTTCCTAAATCCCATTGTTTTCAGATATATGCAACTTAGATATGCATTTAATGAGCAGTTTGGGTTGGGCCAGATATCCATTTAGCCAACCAGTCTTGAATCTATATTAAAAAATGAAAATCTTTCCAAATATTTGTCTCTTACTGTATATATAAACTGCTGGTCCCAGAGACAAGCTACCGTATATACTCGAGTATAAGTCGTTCCGAGTATAAGTCGAGGCCCTAATTTACCACAAAAAAATGGGAAAAACTTAAAGACCCGAGTATAAGACGAGGGTGAGAAATGCACAGCTACTGTAAGTGGAAAAGAGGGTCAACAATGCCCATTTGCAGCCTCACTGTGCCCATTTGCATGCCTCACTGTGCCCATTTGCAGCCATAGATCCCCCCAACTTCAAACTCGGTAGTTAAGGGTTCCTAGATGCCCCCTAGCTGCAGCCAAAATTTGGGGTCTCTGAACCCAAATGGTCCCGAAATGACATTGCTGCAGATGGACACAGTTGACCAATTTTGGGGCCCCGTATCTCGGGGCCACTTAGTGCTAGGAACCCCAAATTTGGTGTGCAAAATCAGTGGAACTAGCACCATAAAATATCCAAGCTGGGGTTTCTAGCACCAAGTGTCCCTGAGATACAGGGCCCCAAAAATCGGTTCAGAAAATGTCAAGCAGTTTTCTGCAGCAGAGAATGACATTTTCCGAACCGAGTTTGGGGCCCCGTATCTCGGGGCCACTTGGTCCTAGGAACATCAGCTTTGGATATGTTATGGTACCAGTTCCACTGGGTTTGCACACCAAATTTGGGGCTCCTAGCACCTATTGGCCCTGAGATACGTGGCCCCAAAATCGGTTCAGAAAATGTCAAGCACTTTTCTGCAGCAGAGAATGATATTTTCCAAACCGATTTTGGGGCCCCGTATCTCGGGGCCACTTAGTGCTAGGAACCCCAAATTTGGGGTTCCTAGCACAAAGTGGCCCTGAGACACAGGGCCCCAAATCCGGTTCGGAAAATGAAATTTTTTGCTGCAGAAAAGGGCTTGACTCGAGTATAAGTCGAGGGGGGCACTTTCAGCACAAAAAAATGTGCTGAAAAACTCTACTTATACTCGAGTATATACGGTAATTAAAACTAATATAGTCATGTGGGGATGCCTGGACAGATAATATCCTGGATTTAGATGATGACGATTTGGAGGAAATGTGGAAGTCCCCTTTTACATGATCAGGTTTGGCTACAGATCAATTATATACTATAATTTCCTACATCAGTTATATCCTACACTGGCTACACTTGCAAGGATCTATAGGGATTAGTCAGTTACATGCTGGAGATGCTCCCAAATGCATGCAAACTTTATACATGTAGCGGTACCCCCGTGATGGATGCTGATTGACTCTATACCCCACTGGCTACCCCGACTCTGCAGATCCTCTTTTACCTCTGACACCTTGGGTTCCATGCTGTAATAGAATGTTACTAGAGTGAATAATGAACACAATGAACAATGTGAATAAACACAAACAATATATGACAGTTGATAACAATCAGCTTAGATATGAAAACTGTGGATTTAATCATCACCATAGGAAGTATATGTAGACAGTTGTACAATGGGACAAGTATTCAATATCTTTCTTATACCTATACCAAACACTTTCTCACCGAGGCCTCAATACACACACCAAGTTGCAATATAATGTTACTTACATTCAATAATACAATGCAATATTTAAAGAGGTTGTAAACCCTTGTTTACAACTTTATGTTACAGGTAAGCCTATATTAAGTCTTACCTGTAGCTAAAAAGGATATCTCCTAAACCTAAACAGTTTAAGAGATATCCCTGTATTTGCATGTGCTGATGTCATGTGGCACATGCGCACTTAAGACAACTGAAGCAATGGCGTTATATGCCGTTGCTTCAGTTGTACTGTGCCGTTCCCGCGCGCATTCGCGGAGTGACGTCATCGCGGCTCCGTCTAATCACATCGCCGGAGCTGCGATACCCTTAAGTCACTCCGGGACAACATGTCGGCGGTCGGAGGGGGAGATGTGGACCGATGCAGGGGCTTCGATCTGAGATAAGTAATACATAATTAGCTAGTATGCTGTGCATACTAGCTAATTAAGCCTTTGTCTTGCAGGGTTTTTGTTTTTTTGTTTTTTTGCTGAGGGTTTACTTCCTCTTTAACCTGTACTCACGGGCTCCCCCTAGGTTGTAATTCAATGTTCAAACTACAAAATAGAACCATAATACTTTGCAGAAGATGAAAAAAATGTTCCTTGTATCCAGATATCTTCAGCTAGCAAGTAGTTTAAACTGCAGTATTTGTAATCCAACAGGGCAAAAGAGAGAAAGCAAACTGTAGAATAAATAGTACGTTGATAACTAATTAACTGAAGAAATATGGCATTTATGTGTGAGTGTAATACAGTACTGACCTTACAGCACAGGGAATAACGAACCCCAGAGTTCAGCTGTATGTTGCCTGTGAATAAGTAGAATCACTTCTGTGGAACTACAAGTCTCACCAGCAGTCTGTAAATAACTCACTCAGCAAACAGTGCACTTTACTGAAATGGGCATATGCCCTCTCACCACAATAGACTCAGAGGCTGTGAGGCTCTGTCCGGACTCCCCTCCTGATGTCTCAATCTGATGAAAAGATGGCGCCGCCATGCTGTACCACTGCTTCAGATGGCTGAAATGCAGGGAGCTTCCAGATGTCCTGGTTCTGCAAACCGATCCACTTCCTAAGCCGGCAGCGCTGTACTCTGAAGCACCTCAGAGGCTGGCAATCCTGCTCCGCGCTGTATAGGCCGCAGTCTCCTGGTCACACACACAGACCTCCTGCTGGCAAGAATTGAATGGCGTCCAGAGATGTCAAAAGAGGGCCGCGCTGATCCTTTTATTACTGCTCCCAGCATGCAGTGCTGCGAGCTTTGCATTGTCTGTATTGTAGTTCAGGGCTGATCCAGCTAACAGAGTCACTTTCTCCTCCAAGCTACATCTCCCACAATGCTTTGCAGCGCTGCTTCTCAGGAATTAAAAGAAAATCCTAACAGCATTAAAAACACACTAGAGGGAGCCAAACTCATTTGCAACCATGACAACTGTAATGCCTTATATTAGCAAACCCTTGGCTACACACATATATTCTGAGATTGCCCATCTATTAATCTATATTGGCAGGATGTAATTCCCTATGTCAAATCACTTACCACCATTCCACTTAACTCTTCCATAAACATCTATTTATTAGGTTTGGTTGATAATTTGACACTCACCATAGAGATCAGGACATTGCTCAAATTATTGTTCCTGCTTAAAAAGCTCAATATTTTGTCCTGGAAAAAAAAAATGGAAAGAGGTGTATTTTTTAAGTTTGACAAAAACTTGGGCTTCTTGCTAAACTCCATTGCTACTGTCTCAGAGTAAATACATGTGGTAAATATGGAAGGGAACCAACTTTATAACACCTCGCAACAAGACTGGATACCTGGATCCTCGGCTCAAAGTCTAATGTGATTTTTTGGACACTTCCCTCTCCCTGGAGTGTTGTACCCTGAGTCTGTGGGAAACGTTTCACCAAAAGATGAGATCTGTAGAATTTCTGGTGCACGTGGACCCTATAGGACTGATCTTGTTATTTCTAGTTTTTCAGCATGATCAGTTTTTGTATCATATTTATCAAATCTGTTGTTTTAAATGTTCTTTTAAAATTGCTGTTATTGGGAGTGCCATGGCCCCTTTCATTCCTATTGATGAGCCATATTCATAGTGCACCCCAGAGGACTACGGCTCATTAGTTCTAGCTAAATGAATTGGAGTCAAAAGGGAAGGTGAAATCAAGGTTGTTCTTGGTGATTTATAACTAGTTGCGTATTTTGGGCACAATTACACCATAATTGTTGGCTGTGATTAAATGAAGCTAGCATTACAGTATACTCAGAGAAGAAGCAGGTAGCTCTAGCTGTCAAAAATAGTGTTTATAAACAACACTGCTCCAGGCCATACAAGGATACAAAGTTATATATTGTTACATTTGGACCTTTCTGTTCATTCATCTGCAGATCAAAGACGGGTAGGCAACTTTGAGCACCGTGTGCCGAAAAATGTTTTCAAAGAAATTGAACGTGCCGATTTTATAGCAAAAAAATGTCAACTTCACACTCAATCACAAAAAGAATCAGATCAGCCCCAATTCTTACAACTCTACCCCAATTCATGCACCTTCACACCTCAGATCACAGTCCCCCCTGCAAATCTGTTTCACCACTGTACCCCCCTGCTCATCTGTCCCACCAATGTAACCCCCTGCTCATCTGCCCCACCACTGTACTACCCTGCACATCTGTCCCACCACTGTAACCCCCTGTACATCTGCCCCACCACTGTACCACCCTGCTCTTCTGTCTCACCACTGTAACCCCCTGCTCATCTTTCCCACCACTGTAACCCCCTTCTCATCTGGCCCAACACTAAACACCACTTGCTCATCTACCCCATCACTATACCCACCTGCTTTTATGTCCCACCGCTGGACCCCCTTCTCATCCCTCCCACCACTGTACCTCCTGCACATCTGCCCCACCACTGTACCCCCTTGCTCTTGTGTCCCACCACTGTAACCCCCCTGCTCATCTGCCCCATCAATGTACCCTTTTTTCATCTGCCCCACCACTGTACCTCCCTGCACATCTGTCTTACCTCTGTACCCCCTGCTCTTCTGCCCAACCTCTGTTCTCCCTGCTCTTCTGCCCCACCACTGTAACCTGCTTTCTCCTCTGCCCCACCAATGTACCTCCTGCACATCTGTCTCACCTCTGTACCCCCCTGCTCTTCTGCCCAACCTCTGTTTGCCCTGCTCTTCTGCCCCACCACTGTAACCCCCTGCTCATCTGCCCCACCAATACACCTCCTTTCACATCTACCCCACTGCTCTACTCCCTGCTTTTCTGCCCCAACACTGAACTCCCCTGCTCACCTGGCCCATCACTGTCCCCCCTGCTTATCTGTCCCACTGCTGAAACCCCTTCTCATCTCTTCCACTACTGTACCTCCCTGCACATCTGCCCCACTACTGTACCCTCCTGCTCTTCTGTTCCACCTCTGAACCCCTCCTGCTCATTTTCCCCACCGCTGTACCTCCTGCTCATCTGCTCCACCGCTGTACCCTCTTGTCATCTATGATATGCGTGATATGTAGAGTGGTAAAAGGAAGCAGAGATGAGACACATCTATTTGTCCTGGCACACTCATCCTGCTGATCCACCTCTCGCATCCAGCCCACATGCTTGTATGTGATGTATGTGACGTCACATACAAGCATATGGAATGGATGTGCAATGATGAGCTCAGGTCAGGGGCATTTTCTGAAAGCAGTGGGCCTGTGTACAGGATCATAAGTTGGACCCCCACAGCTGAGAAAAGGTGGCTGGGTGTGATTTTCATTGCGCTGAATACTGGCTGTGGCTTAAAGGGACACAGAGTGCCTGGGTTCAGTAGTAAGTGATGCAGAAGTTCAGGAATCATTTCAATAAAGTTCCCAGAAGCTCAACAGTAATTCCACAAACTGTCACCTGATTGTGGTTTTCTCAATCACAGTGAAATCCCTTCTTTCTGAGATTAGAAGTGGCAACCAAGCAAATCATCTTCCTCCAGATGGTGGACAGGGCTAGCAGGACTGTGATTGGCTTTAGCAGTGGCCAATGACAGTCCTCCTCCTGGAAACAGGGACTCCCCCCCCCCCCCCCCCCCCATGCATTATTGTCTCACTAACACTTCCCTGCACTGCTCTGCTGATGGGTTGGGAGTCGAGTGCTGGAAAAAGAGGCTTTGCGTGCCGCTTGTGGCACCAGTGCCGGGGGTTGACTACCCCTGTCAAAGAGATTCATTTAGATTTGCAGATGATATCAGTTAAAACAACCAAGGAGTAAAAAAAAGTTTTTGTTTTGTTTTTTTAATAAAATGTTTCTCTGTTCAACCCCTTATTACCCTTAGTTTACTGTAAACAGCCCGAATAACTCCTTAGTCTCTTTCTCTCTTCAACTATTATTTTCCTGCTAATTTTTTGTTTGTTTCTATTTTATAACGTAGAGCTATAGGCAAAACTTTTTTTTTTTTCATTTGGGAGAGAGCAAGGGATGGATAACCAAAGTCAGATTTTTTTTTCTCCATTTGTGTCCCATTGTGGAGATTTCCCCTAGAGTGTTACTAAAGTTATAATGTTATTTTAAAATAAAATAACAAACATGTTATACTTACCTGCTCTGTGCAGTGGTAATAAAAGAGACACATTTTTTTTAAAAAAAGAACAGTGTAAAAAAATAAAAAATAAAAAGGTAAAATAAATAATATTTTTTTTTTCTAAATGCGCCCCGTCCCGCCTAGCTCGCGTGCAGAAGCAAACGCATACGTGAGCGGCACCCGCATATGAAAACGGTGTTCAAATCACATGTGAGGTATCGCCGCGATCGGTAGAGCGAGAGCAATAATTCTAGCCCTAGACCTCAGAGTGGCCCTGATTCCCCTCTTCTGGGGTCCCTGACGGCGATCTTGGCTCCTCCTCTTCTTCTTACGTCCACCATAGCCAGCCACTTGCTATGGGGAGAAATGTGGTCTGTGCGCTCCCAACCTGTGTGTCTATGGAGCCGCGCTCCATAGACTTACACAGCGAGATATGGCCCCCCCCCATCTTCCTCTTCACTGCATTTGATTGACCGCAGCAAGAGCCAATGGCTCCTGCTGCTTCTTGAATGCTGTGTAAAGAGGAAGTAAAGGGAGACTAGATGCAGCCATGCACAGGTCTGATCTATTCTCCCCTCTCTTACTCTTCACACAGGGGAAGGGGAGCACAGGAAATTTGAAAAAAATGTTTTACCCTAATGCAAACAATGCATTGAGGAAATTCTTTTTTTTTTTTTAGGTTTAGTAACACTTTAAGTTCCTGTCCCATAGCCAAACATTGTCCCCATTGAAAGATTTTCCCTCTATCACTTTTCTGCGGACAACCCAACATTTGGGATTTTCTTTTACTTTAAATTTCAATGATAATGATAAACAGGAAAAAAAGAGAGGGCAAATCTCCCTATGAGGGAGCACAGACAGCAATAAAAACTGACAGGTGTTCTAATCCCTCTCCACTCTGTTCAAAAGTAAAAAAAAGAATTTGCCTTCAGATATACTTTAACTATTAATATTTAAACAGTTTATGTTTGCTAATATGTTCGCATATTTAACATATATTTACACATTTCCTGTTAAAAAAAAAGCACAAAATTAAAAAAAAAAGCTTTAATTCCGTCATAAATAACTTTGCAATGCTTTCTACAGAATCAAAATTGTATTGTCTTTTTAAACAGGATAAATTACCGAATAAATTTCACACCTTCTAGGTGCAGTAATACTATTTATTTTTGAACTAGCAATGCTCAAAAAAAGGAAAAAGTGCATTTTTAGTTTTATTGTGTTTTTCTCTTACGGACCGCCCACCGTTGTTTTACGTCGCTACTTTGAAGAGGAATACCGTTGTTATGGCAGCAGCTAGCTGCCATAACCCCGGTATTCTATTCTTCAGCGCGCGGTCTGCTTCAAGATAAAAGTGGTCTCTGCGGTGGATTAGCTGCAAGATCACTTTTATCGGCGGCGGGAGAGGGCCCCCCCCCCTCCCGCCTCTCTCCAGTGTCCTTCGTCGCTTATCAGAGCCGTTGGCAGCAGCGGAAGCGATCGTGTTTCCTCCCTGGCTTGGCAAGATGGCCCCCACTCGTCTCCATACCACTGCAGGATGGAAGTGACGTTAAAACGTCACTTATGCCCATAGCTCTTAAAGGGACTTTTTTTTTTCAAATGACATACATTTTTTATTAATTTTTTTTGCATTTTAGTATAAATATGAGATCTGAGGTCTTTTTGACCACAGATCTCATATTTTTTTTCTATTACAAGGGATGTTTACATTCCTTGTAATAGGAATAAAAGAGACACAATTTTTTTTTTAAAGAACAGTGTAAAAAAAATAAAATAAAAAGGTAAAATAAATAATAATAAAAAAATTTGAAACACCCCCCCGTCCCGTCCAGCCAAGCTCGCGTGCAGAAGCAAACGCATACGTGAGCGGCACCCGCATATGAAAACGGTGTTCAAACCACACATGTGAGGTATCGCCGTGATCGGTAGAGCGAGAACAATAATTCTAGTCCTTGACCTCCTCTGTAAGTCTAAACATGCAACCTGTAGAATTTTTTAAATGTCACCTATGGACATTTTTAGGGTAAAAGTTTGACGCCATTCCACGAGCAGGCACAAGTTTGAAGCGTGACATGTTTGGGTATCAATTTACTTGGCGTAACATTATCTTTCACAATATAAAAAAAAAATTGGGCTAACTTTACTGTTGTCTTAACTCAACTTAAAGGTAACTCAAAAAAGTGTATTTTTTTCCAAAAAAAAGTGCGCTTGTAAGACCGCTGCGCAAATACAGTGTGACAGAAAGTATTTCAACGACTGCCATTTTATTCTCTAGGGTGTTAGAAAAAAATATATAATGTTTGGGGGTTCTAAGTAATTTTCTAACATAAAAAAACTGTTTTTAACTTGTAAACACCAAATTTCAGAAAGAGGCTCGGTCCTTAGATGGCAAAGGATTGCGGGGAAAAAAAAAATTGTTGCAAGACAATATCATAAAAAGTTTGTCCTTAAAGTGGAGGTCCACCCTTAAAAAAAAATTGCAGAAAAAAATACCTAAAAAAATGGAGGGGAAAAAAAAAATGTAACTTACGTGAAATGGCTGTTGCTAGGCAGTCTTCCTAATCTGCCTCTTCCTACGCCGCGGTGATCTTCAGTCTTCTCCCCCCTGCGTTGTCTTCTGGGGAATGGGCCGCGGTGTGTTATGGGAACTGTGTGTGTCCCACAACACATCGTGTCCCATTCACAAAGCGCTGCGCGATTCGCGCATGCGCAGTAGGAAACAGGCAGTGAAGCCGTAAGGCTCCACTGCCTGTTTCCCTTAGTTAGGATGGCGGTGCCGGGACCTGAGAGCCGAGGGACGGGTCGGCCTCGGGCAGCCAACATCGCGGGCACCCAGGACAGGTAAGTGTGCTTATTTAAAGTCAGCAGCTACAGTGTTTGTAGCTGCTGACTTAAATTTTTTTTTCAAAGCCGGAATCCCGCTTTTAAAAAAAAATCTGTATTATTTGTTACCTTGTTATCTTTTTCTTCTTTAGTACTGACAAAGTTATTGAATGAACAGGTCCATAACAGAAATGTAAAAATTGCTTTGGCCCATAGGGGGTGAACAGGTATGAGAGACAAAGTGGTTAAAGAGCGCAATGATAGCCCCTAAGGGTTACTGCTGCTCCTTTTAGCAATCCTGAACCCATTCTTGTACCAAAAACATCCACTCATTAGTCTCTTGATTTTATTTTTCCTTATAGAAAGAAAAAACATTTAGCTGACTGTACTCAAATATCAATTCAATACACAAATACAAACGCTCAGGGTCGGTTCACACTGGAGTAACATGATTTACAGCGCGACTTCACAAGGCAACTTGGAGGCGACTTCAAGCAACTTACAATGCGACTTCAGGACAGGCGACTTTGCCTGTGGCCAATCAGAGCTATTCAGCTCTTGTGACATCATTGTTGTACCTGGGTAAATTTTTTTCTTCTTCCTGTTAAGTCGCTTCACTATAAACTACGATCCAACTTGTAGGCGACTTCCATTGAAATCTATGGGTACAAGTCGTCTAGAAGTCGCCTTGAAGTAGTACAGGAACCTTTTCTGAAGTCGGAGCGACTTCAGTAGCATACATTAAGACGGCTCTCATTCACTTCAATGAAATTTCTGATGTCAAGCGACTTGGGCGACTTGAGGTCTGACAAGTCGGATCCCAAGTCGCGGTAGTGTGAACTGAGCCTAAGGGGCATATTTACCAAGCAGCGGATCTGACATTCAAAAACATTCACAGCATCTTCCTGGTGTATGTGTTTTCAGTGACAGTGATTGATTCACCACCAGTAAAAGTTTGGTGAAAGTTACAGTTACTGCTTTATAAATATGCCCCATGAAGAAATCTAAACTACCCTAAAACACCCCAAAACACACCCTCTAAAATAAAATAAAATAAAAAAAGTAGTAGGTCAGTTTTAATTTCGAAGCACATTTTGTCAACTCAATTTAGAGTCTCCTCTTATATCTCAACTACTTGGCCGGTTAGGGCCTTACATCTCCCAGATCAGGGTATTTCTATGGCAAGTACAGCAGGTGTTTAGGACCAGTTATGGATAGGAAGCCTGTACTAACCTATGACAGGCTGACAATGTCCATGGCTATCCACAACTGTTTGCGTAGAGTGATTACTTGTGGTTAGAGATGGATGTGCATCCCTGGAGGGAGACACTTCATGTCCAGGGGAGCAGATACGTCTCTGCTGGTAATCGTTCCTTGTGAGATTACATACGAACAGCTGTGGATAATATTAGCCTGTAATTGATTAGTATAGGCTTCCTTTCTGTGACCTATAGGAAACACTTGGCTGCACCCACCTCAGAGATAACTATATTACCAAAAGTATTGGGATGCCTGCCTTTACACACAAATTAACTTTAATGGCATCCCAGTCTTAGTCCGTAGGGTTCAATATTAAGTTGACCCACCCTTTGCAGCTATAATAGCTTCAACTCTTCCGAGAAGGCTGCACACAAGGTTTAGGCGTGTGAGAGGGATAAATGACAATGGTCCCAAAATAGTGTCAAAAGCGTCCGATGTGTCCGCCATAATGCCATAATGTCGCAGTCACAATAAAAATCACAGATCGCCGCCATTACTAATAAAAAAAATTAATAATAAAAATGCCATGAAACTATCCCCTATTTTGTAGACGCTATAACTTTTGCGCAAACCAATCAATATACGCTTTTTTTTTGCGATTTTTTACCAAAAATATGTAGAAGAATATATATCGGCCTAAACTGAAGAAAAAATTTGTTTTGTTTTTTTATATATTTTTGGAAGATATTTATTATAGCAAAAAGTAAAAAATATTGCTTTTTTTTTTCAAAATTGTCGCTCTTTTTTTGTTTATAGCGCAAAAAATAAAAACCGCAGAGGTGATCAAATACCACCAAAAGAAAGCTCTATTTGTGGGGAAAAAAGGACGTCAATTTTATTTTGGGAGCCACGTCTCACAACCGCGCAATCTTCAGTTAAAGCGACGCAGAGCTGAATCGCAGAAAGTGCTCTGGTCAGGAAGGGGGTAAAATCTTCCAAAGCTGAAGTGATTAAACCTTGATGAAAGAGCCATGTAATTAAAAAAAATAATAATAATAATAATAAAGACTATACTTGGCCTGGTATGGCAACATTTTACTTTATTTCAGATACATGAAACAATGTGACACTCAGCGGTTAAGTGGCAGGCACCCTGAGGTCAAGTGTTCTAGAATTGTCATGTTTCCTCGCAGATGGTTGTAGCTGATGTTTCAGCAAGGCAAATATCAGGTTTCTTGTGGAAAAGTTTTCTCAGGTGAACAAGCTTCACAGTCATGAAATCAACAGAACTGAATCCCAACTCCAGCCAAAACTTTTTATTTTGCTTTCAATAAAGTTCTGGGGGGGCTTAATTGCTGACTGTTAAGCTGTCGGCTTAAAAAAAAAAAAAAAAAAAAGATTGCCTCATCCACACAAGCAGAATACACTGGTCAGCGATGTAGCATATTGGCTGCATGCGCTAATCAAATGAACGTTCTCCAACATTCCCACTCGAGAAGCTGATCGTTGGATCGTCTTCTTTTTAGCGGGAATGGCCATAGATGGAATGAAATTTGGCCAGTCCCTGCTGAACCATTTGAATTTCAATCCATCTATGGTCAGCTTAATTTTGCTGAAGACTTTCTGCCTATTTGTCCTGGTACCCATTGTTATTGCAACAGAAAGTGATGGGAAATTCAAAATTGTGCAGTAGTCACCATAAAAGGGAGTGCAGAGAAATCTTGTAATTTGGATACTTGCTTCACTGAAAATTATGAGGGCTCGCTTCTCACTTTGGAAAGATTGCCTCTTTCTTCTTGCTGTGTCTGAGGTCTCTCCAAAAGGACACAGACCGTAAAAAACAGATTTGGGTTCTTACCATTTTGTATGCTATCCAAACAAAAAGAAGGATATAGATATAATTTAAATTATTCTTAAATTGGATTGGTTTTAGTGTGCTGCAAGGTTAGATTTTCCCATATTGTGGAAAAAGCAATCCCTGTGAAACCCAACACTTGTCTAAAAAAATGAATCTCATCCTAAAACTGTTTCTAGACCACATCAGTATTTGTTCAAAAACAGATCACATTCAAATCATTTGGATATGCTAGTCTTTCTATTATCACTAGGACATAGCGATTAAAGAATAATGTTACATCACTTGGAAACGTTTGGTATCTATTTACTCGGCGTAACATCATCTTTCACATTATACAAAAAAATTGGGCTAACTTTACTGTTTTGTTTTTTTTAAATTCATGAAAGTGTCTTTTTCCCCAAAAAGTTGCATTTAAAAGACCGCTGCACAAATACCGTGTGACATAAAATATTGCAACAATTGCCATTTATTCTCTAGATTCTCTGCTAAAAAAATTATACATAATGTTTGGGGGTTCCAAGTAATTTTCTAGCAAAAAATACAGATTTTAACTTGTAAACACCAAATGTCAGAAATAGGCTTAGTCATGAAAGGGATAAATGACAATGGTCCCAAAATAGTGTCAAAAGCGTTTGATGTGTCCGTCATAATGCCAAAATGTCGCAGTCACGATAAAAATCACAGATCGCCGCTATTACTAATAAAAAAAATTAATAATAAAAATGCCATAAAACTATCCCCTATTTTGTAGACACTATAACTTTTGTGCAAACCAATCAATATACGCTTTTTTTTGTTGCGATTTTTTACCAAAAATATGTAGAAGAATACATATCGGCCTAAACTGAAGAAAAAATTTGTTTTGTTTTTTTATATATTTTTGGAAGATATTTATTATAGCAAAAAGTAAAAAATATTGCTTTTTTTTCAGAATTGTCGCTCTTTTTTTGTTTATAGCGCAAAAAATAAAAACCGCAGAGGTGATCAAATACCACCAAAAGAAAGCTCTATTTGTGGGAAAAAAAGGACATCAATTTTGTTTGGGAGCCACGTCGCACAACCGCGCAATCTTCAGTTAAAGCGACGCAGAGCCGAATCGCAGAAAGTGCTCTGGTCAGGAAGGGGGTAAAATCTTCCAGGGCTGAAGTGATTAAACCTTGATGAAAGAGCCATGTAATAAAAAAAAATTAAATAATAATAAAGACTATACTTGGCCTGGTATGGCAACATTTTACTTTATTTCAGATACATGAAACAATGTGACACTCAGCGGTTAAGTGGCAGGCACCCTGAGGTCAAGTGTTCTAGAATTGTCATGTTTCCTCGCAGATGGTTGTAGCTGATGTTTCAGCAAGGCAAATATCAGGTTTCTTGTGGAAAAGTTTTCTCAGGTGAACAAGCTTCCCAGTCATGAAATCAACAGAACTGAATCCCAACTCCAGCCAAAACTTTTTATTTTGCTTTCAATAAAGTTCTGGGGGGGCTTAATTGCTGACTGTTAAGCTGTCGGCTTAAAAAAAAAAAAAAAACAGATTGCCTCATCCACACAAGCAGAATACACTGGTCAGCGATGTAGCATATTGGCTGCATGCACTAATCAAATGAACGTTCTCCAACATTCCCACTCGAGAAGCTGATCGTTGGATCGTCTTCTTTTTAGCGGGAATGGCCATAGATGGAATGAAATTTGGCCAGTCCCTGCTGAACCATTTGAATTTCAATCCATTTATGGTCAGCTTAATTTTGCTGAAGAGATTCTGCCTATTTGTCCTGGTATCCATTGTCATTGCAACAGAAAGTGATGGGAAATTCAAAATTGTGCAGTAGTCACCATAAAAGGAAGTGCAGAGAAATCTTGTAATTTGGATACTTGCTTCACTGAAAATTATGAGGGCTCGCTTCTCACTTTGGAAAGATTGCCTCTTTCTTCTTGCTGTGTCTGGGGTCCCTCCAAAAGGACACAGACCGTAAAAAGCAGGTTTGGGTTCTTACCATTTTATATGCTATCCAAACAAAAAGAAGGCTATAGATATAATTTAAATTCATCTTAAATTGGGTTGGTTTTAGTGTGCTGCAAGCTTAGATTTTCCCATATTGTGGAAAAAGCAATCCCTGTGAAAGCCAACACTTGTCTAAAAAAATGAATCTCATCCTAAAACTGTTTCTAGACCACATCAGTATTTGATCAAAAACAGATCACATTCAAATCATTTGGATATGCTAGTCTTTCTATTATCACTAAGACATAAGGATTAAAGAATAATGTTGCATCACTTGGAATTGGTGGTAGTCCGTAGTAGTGGAAATCTCTGATTGGCTCCAGCTTTTTAACTGAGAGGTAAAAATATCTGAACATGCTACATCTGCAAATTACTTAGCATGCATGTACTTAATATGAAAAAAATATATTTCATTCTAAGTCAGTGCCATTGTTGACCTTTCCTTCTAAAAATACTGCTTTCCGAGCCTTCATACCAACCCAGCAGTTTCAGTACTGTGAGCCACTGACCTGGAACAAGTATGCAGATTAAACTCTAGCTCCTGGCAAAATTAGCAATCCCCAATCCCTCCAACCCCATTCCCACCCATTCACAACTCAAAAAAAACTTTTCCTAAGCCCCTTTTTTCTTACTAAAGTCTGCGTGACCCTCTATGGTGCCCCTTCCAGGTGTACAGATTGGTGATTCACTGCTGTGGTTCATGCTCACTGCTGAACTGTCTTATCATTTCCCCTTGTCATGATGTCACCATGCCGCTGCTGGAGTCCTCCAAACCCTTTCAATAGACCCAATAGGATGTGTCCATATAACCAGACACCAAAGTGAGCACCCACAGAACAACAATCCCAGAAGACTTAGGACCAGTGCATGATATTATGCAATTAGCTAGAGTGGGGTACTGCATGGGAAGTGAGTCCCTGGACAACAACTTTAGGAGATCAGACCTTAATTTGACATCCTTATCTGCATAACTAATTGGGTTAGTGTCTTAGGAAGCACTGGTGTCAGAGACAGCCAGGAATCAAGCATTTCCCAAAAGACAGCAGAAACATTCTCCTCCATAATTCTGTATGCTGATGCACAATTGTTATTTACCAGGTGCATCTACATGACAAATTAATATGACCTAAAGCCTGTCATGGCTCTTCAGCAAAATTCAGAAATTTTCTCTGCTGTCAGCAAGGCCAATTCAGACCTGGAGATGTCATTAATGTCCTATTTCAGAAGTGTTAGATGTGATACAGGAAGGCATAACAGAATTTCACAGGCTGTTACATTTGAAGGAGGTAGATCATATTTCATGAAATTATCCCTCACTCACAACTCCAGCCTTGTTTTCGGTTTGTCAGTGAAAGCACTAATGAGTCTGCAAAGTGAAGCAACAGATCTTATTCAGTCCCAAAAACTATTGTGAATTGTTGTTAAATTGCCTGGTAGTTTGCTGATAGCAAGTGGTTAGAGACATATTAATTAACCCTAAAGAAACCCTAAAGTCCTGATCACACTAGTGCAATGCCAGACATCGCATGTGATTCGTACCGCATTGCTGTGCAGATCACATGTGATGTCTGTGCGATTTTCGCCATACAAATTATATAGATGAAATCGCATCGCATTTGCACCAAAATGGTGCAGGACCCTTTTTTTGGTCCATACTGGACTCGGATCGCATGGGTGTTCAGACCCATGCAATACAATTCCTGCACCATTTCACAGTTTGCACTGCGATCCGATTTGGGGGTGTCATTAACTTTACATTGACACCCCCAGCGGTTCGCAGATCTCAGTGTGAACCACTGTGCGATTCAGGTGCGATGCAGGAACCACTGGATTCGCAGGGTTCTCACATCGCACCAGTGTGAACCGAGCCTAAAGGATCCATAGTGACAGTTATTTTCACCTGAGTCTATGAGAACTGAGAAATGAAAACTACAGTCACATTGCTGGATATAAAGATCCTTATACTTGTGTAAAGCTTTATGAATTGAACATAAGGTCACTTTGTTCCTTCGGGACCCAGTGACAGTACTTCCAGATAGCACAACCGTCCACCAACTCTCTGCTCCGTAAACCCCGGTTCACAACCTGCATGTAAATTGGACAAGAACCACAATGCATGTTGTGCAATTCACATCCTATTCAGTGCTGTGCGACTTGAGCCCATTCATTTTGAATACTCCAATCTCACCAAGTCGTACCAAAAAAGTGCAGGCACCTTTTTTTTTGCCCATGTGACTGAGCTTGTGCCTGAGAGCCTAATGGGTAGACCCAAGCACTGTATTGTGGGGGGACAGTGCTGTCAACAACACAGAAATTCTCTGACACCATACAACACCCAGGCTGCACTCCTGAAGCTCGGAGGTGACAACTGATCAGTAACTACATCTTGCTTGTGGGAGGGCTATTAGGAGGCACTGTTGCTTTTCCCCAAATGAGCAGGTGAAGGCCACTTGAGCCCTTATAGGGAAAAAGAGCCTTGACAGATGGGGGCAAGGCCAGGTGCCAGAAAAGGTGGTTGGTGGTCACCAAGGATTGGTGGAAATATGGGGTATGGAAAATTATTGCCCCCAGGGAATTCTGGGTGTTTTGAAGAAGTGGATGGAAGAGCTGCCCACCCTTCTGCCACTTTTTTTCCTTTATGGTATGTCACAGCTTTCTGCGGTTTCTTGACCTTGCCAGCATTTAAAGTTTAAAGTTGCTGTAATGGCCTATGTCCTTGATGGAAAACTGGAAGTAGGCTGTCTGTCCAGCACTTATGGTAAGGATAGGCCCCTTTTGGAATTGCTTGCTCACATAAAAAAGGTACCCCAGATGTATCCTGACTCTTTTCTCATAGATTACTGTACCCCCATCTTATTGCCCCAACTATAATTACCAAAAAAATACTGACACAAAGGTTGCAGTAAAATGGCCGTTTACGGCCCCTTTATTAAAAATGAACAATTATGTAAACCAATATTAAACAAAAACATAACACTTTTGGTTGCCGATCCTTGGAGGCACTAAGTATCAAAATTTTCCCTTGTATCTGCGTAAACGACATCCACGGTCCCTGCCACACTGCACCGACTCGGGGACGAACCACATTCTGCAGATACACCATTGTAACTACCAGTTAATCCACCATAACTGGCATTCCATCAGGGACCCATACCTTAGATGTGTCCCAATCATCTAAGCACAGCAGGTTATTTAACCACTTCAATACCGGGCCAATTCTGACACTTTGCTCCTACATGTAAAAATCATAATTTTTTTGCTAGAAAATTACATAGAACCCCCAAACATTATATATGTTTTTTTAGCAAAGACCCTAGAGAATACAATGGCGGTTGTTGCAACTTTTTATCTCACACAGTATTTGCGCAGGAATTTTTCTAACGCGTTTTTTGGGGGAAAAAAACTGTTTTGTGTTTAAAAAAAAAACAAAACAGTAAAGTTAGCCCAATGTTTTTGCATTTTGTGAAAGATGAAGTTACGCCGAGTAAATAGATACCAAACATGTCACGCTTCAAAATTGCACACGCTCGTGGAATGGCGCCAATGTTCGGTACTTAAAAATCCCCATAGGCGACGCTTGAAATTTTTTTACTGGTTACATGTTTTGAGTTACAGAGGAGGTCTAGGGCCAAAATTATTGCTCTCACTCCAACGTTCGCGGCGATACCTCACATGTATGGTTTGAACACCGTTTTCATATGTGGGCGGGACTTACGTATGCGTTCGCTTCTGCGTGCGAGCACACGGGGACAGCGGCGCTTTAAAATTTTTTAATTTTCTTTTTATTGTTAATTATATTTTTAAAAATATAAAATTTAAAATTGATCACTTTTATTCCTATTACAAGGAATGTAAACATCCCTTGTAATAGCAATATGACATGTCAGGTGCTCTTAATAGTGAGATATGGGGTCAATAAGACCCCGTATCTCACCACTAGGCTGGAAAGCCTGAAATTAAAAAAATAAATAAAACGATCACTGCTTCCCAGCCGAAGCTGCGCCGTTTTTTTGAATGGAGAGGCCGGGCGTGACGTCATAACATCCGCTGATCATAGAGACTCCGAGGACCATCTGGTCCGCCGGAAATCTCTATGATATACATCCGGCGCCGGCGGATTCACTCTCCGCCTCACCGATCGTAACGGTGAGTCGGAGCAAGCACCGGAGGGTGGCGGGAGGGGGGGGACGTCCCCTCTCGCCTCCCATAGGAACGATCAAGCGGCGGAACGGCCGCTATGATCATTCCTATGGGGTAGAGATTCGCCGGCTGAAACCAGCAATATCTGAATGATGTCTGTAACTACAGGCATCATTCAGATATACCTGCTCAAAGCCCAGGACATCATATGACGTCCGTGGGATTGAAGTGGTTAAAAATGCCTCCAAAGACCCAACTGGCACAGCGCAAAGTGTGAAGCCTCATACCATTGTGCCCCACCAAAAATGCAATGCCTGTCTTGCAAACCCATGGACCACAGATCTGTGCTCGCCGCATTCAGATGGACCCCATCACTGCGGAGATATCCACCTCCAGTTCCCGATGCCTTACTACAAAACCACCGTTTCGTGCTATAAAACTCCCAACCTCCTTGTTAACCTTCACTCTGGCCCTGTTCAGTTTTGCCACTGACCTGGCAAAATGCCAGGTCGTGCGACCTACCATGACAGACCACACCACCACCATATGAGGAAAGGCCAACTGCAGTCGGAGCATGTCAAACTTGACCTCACACAACAGCCAAACGGACCTCTTCCTTCAGAGCATGTAACTTGTGGTCAGGCAGACGACACTCCATTGCCTCGGAATCAATCTCTACTCCAGGAACTTGATAGTTGACGTGGGGCCCTCTGTTTTGTCCGCCACAAGAGGAATACCAAAACGCTCTCCAAGGTGCTGTACCGTAGCCACGGGGGTGGTCAGACTCCTGGCCCCCACTGGAAAAAATGAAGTCGAGGCTCATGGAGAGGGCATAAGTTTCATCCATAAACTGATGTTCTTATGATCCCAGCGCAGCGAGGGCCGTATCGCCTTACGTTGATGAAACTGTTCGTCGTACCTCAGCCAAGTCACTCCCCCATAAACCCTCTGGGCCACGCTAATTGAATCCAGATAGCAAAAGAGTGGGGAGCAATTCTCAGGGGATTTCTCACCGATAAGGCTCGCAAAGATGGCGAAGGCCTGGAGCCAATTGCTAAAATCCGCGGAATCAGCTGATAACGCCGCTTCTCCTCATCCTGTTTCTTGGATTCTTCTGGTTTTACCCTATCCAAGTTAAACTTTTCCATGGGCAACAACGTAAAGATCTCCACATACTCCCCCTGCCAAATCTTTTCCCGCACCTCAGATTAAAGGTGCGCTCCCAAAGGGTCCTCAAAACAGACAAACACTTCGCATTTGGCCGAATCAGCCAAGCGAACCGAGTCTGTAGGTTTACTAGCTTCCTTTGTGGGGTCCGCAGAGGCAGAGACACACTTCCCCGGAGCCGATGTATCCCCTGGCGACACTCCCACCACTGCCCCCTGACCAGGCACAGAAATCGCTGAAACTTGTGTCACTGCTCGACCCGCCCCCAGTGAGTCCCGAACCCAAGCCAACACTGGTGTAGAGCTCGCCGACGCGCCCGCATCAAAATGTTGAACCAAAAAACGCAGCCCAACCAAAAGGTCGTGTACGGCTACAGAATCAACCGTCACGGCAGGCCCTAGGCCCACTGTACGAGGTGGGGGAGGGGAAGAGGCCCCGCCCACTATAGATGAAGGGATACAAGGACCAACCCCGTGAGCCTGCCCACCCCTAGAACCTGACATAGGGGACACAGAAAGTTGCACTGATGGGCACTGATGAGTTGGCACCGATGGCTACTGATGAGAAGGCATGATGCGCACTGATGAGGCTGCAGTGATATGCGGTACCTATTGACACTGATAGGCAGCACTGATGGTCACTGATAGGTCAGCACTGATGAGCGCTAATAGGTGTCAGTGAAAGGCACTGATAGGTGGAACTGATGGGCACTAATAGGCAGCACTGATAGGCAATGATGGGTGGCACTGATGAGGAGGCACTGATAGGCGGCACTGATAGGCAATGATGGGCTGCACTGATGAGGAGGCACTGATAAGGAGGCACTGATTGGCAGCACTAATGGGCACTGTTGGGGCTGCACTGATGATCAGGACACTGATGATCAGTAGATGTCCCCTGTCACACCTACTGGTTACCGTCTCTTCTCTCCTCATGCTGTGACAGCGCGTAAGGAAAGGAATGCTGATAACCGGCAAGTGTGTTTACGTTGTGATCAGCTGTGATTGGACACAGATGGTTATGTGGTAAAGGGCTGCTGTGATTGGCCCTTTACCCCAATCACAGAGCACATCAGATGCGCAGTTCTGGGAGGACATCAATAGATGCTACAGCGCAGTTGGCAACAGCTACAGCGTGGTCGGCAAGTGGTTAATAGAGGGTTTGTCTACTGTTGTCACTTTCAGAAAACCCGCTGCCATAATGTCATTTGTAGAATGTATGTAAACACGATGTAGCTGCAAAGTGTTTGTAGGAGATCAGCACTGCCGGAGATGAAAATAAAAAGACAAATATTTAATTTTAAAATGCCAATTATTTAAGATGCATGGTGCATTAGCAAACTAAATGACATTCATTTAGGGTTTGCCTCTATTTTAAAGTGGTTCTAAGGGCATAAGGTTTTTTTTTACCCTAATACATTCTCTGTAATAAGGTTAAAAACCTTCCAATATTGGCTCCCCCCCAGCCCCACCTTAAATACTTACCTTGCTCCTCTTTCGATCCAGCTCTCTCCTGGCTGCAGCAGCACTGCTCTCTCCCTCTTCACAAAGGACACAGTAGCTGGAGCTATTGGCTCCTACTGCTGTCAATAACCTCTAGTGTGGAGAAAAAGGGGAGTGGGCTGAGCCATGCTGTGTGTGACTATGGATGCACACAGCCCTGCTCAGGAGCTTGATCGCACTAGTGCCGCCATAGCTGCTGAGTGGGCACTTGGAGATGAGGAGGAGTGCTGGTGGGGGACCCCAGAAAAGGCGGGGCCACTCTGTGCAATATTGTTGCAAAGTAGGTAAGTATAATATCTTTATTATTTTAAGAAAAAACTGTTATGCCTTTGCAGTTTCTTTATCAAAATGGAGAAAAATAACTCACAGCAGATATATCCTGAGTAGAAAATCAGTAAAGTACATCCTATACAAACACAAATCAATAAAACTAAACAAGGTGGAAATCTCCTTTAAAATGACTGCATCTTTCCAGCTAGTACAAGTATAATTCCCCGGCTGCGCTGCAGAAAACAAGGACATTCCATCCTCGCAGCGCTAATAAATAGGATAACTGCAAACCTGACACTCAGCAGTAAAGTAACATAACAAAGCCACGCTATCCAGTGAGGTTGTAAAAACTTTATGGATCCATATAAAAAAAAAAAAAAATAGGAAAACTAAAACAATTCAGTGTTAGCTGATAATAGCAAATTCAACCCAGCAGCATCAGTTCTAGGTGTGGGGGAGGCACAGAGTCCCTTGGGCAGCAAGAAAGATCTAGAAGGGGACTAAGTCGCCCCCCCACTAAATCTAATGCCCGTACACATAATGAGAATATTGGAAAATGATCGTCTGGTTTTTTTTTGCATGCTAGGCTCATATTTAAAAAAATAGGTTACTAAAGTTACGAAAATTCACGTTAGGCAGAATACAACTTCAGAAGTAATGTAATGTATTGTATTGTATTCTTTTGTTTCCGAGCATGGGCGGTCTTGGTCACTCAAATTTTTTCATACAAATACTATTCTAATTATACCAAAATCATTCATTCTGTTATCTTACGAGAAAAATTTTCGAGCTTGTGCCTTTGGATATTTTCACATGAACTGTCATGATCGGCTCTCACATAATAACATATAAGGTATTTGATGTCAATTTAAAATATACAATATAATAATAATTAAAAAAAAAAAACAAACAAACACAAAAGGTGAAAAGTGAAAAATAAAACCATGATGTCCGACATAGTGCTGAAAAGGGGGGGAGGTAAAAATATACACAGACATACAAACATAAACATGTATTTCCTAAACATATAAGATCTATGTACATTGCAGGGATTTTAACAAACTTTGTTGAAGATTCCTACCTTTTGTTATTCTAAAGAAATTGCTGTTTGATTGTCTATGTTCATATCTTGGTGTGTTTCAGTGCCATTCATTTTCAGTGGCACTCCAGGGCACTAATGCTTTATAGTGCACTGTGTTTAAAAAAAAAGTTAAAGTGCATTTTTTTTTGTCCTTTTTTGTTCATTAACCACTTCCAGATTGCCCTATAGCAGATTTACTGCTACAGGGCGGCCCTTATGTCGAGAATGTTGTGTATATATACGTGATTCTGCACTTCCGCCTAGGGGGTTTATTCACAGCAGACGCCGATCAGCGGGTGACGGGCACTAGATGTCCCCTGGCACCTGCCGATCCTCGGTAAAACATAAAGAATGGAGATCTGCCTATGTAAACAAGGCAGATCTCCATTCTGACAGGGGAAGGGATAGATTTTGTGTCCCTGCAAAGAAGGGAACAAAATCCATCTCTTCCCCTAGTAAAAGCAGCACACAGTACAGAAAAACACTGGCTAGGCACACACTTAACCCTTTGATCACCCTAGATGTTTAATCCCTTTCCAGCCAGTCTCATTAGTACAGTGACAGTGCATATTTTAGCACTGATCACTGTATTAGTTTCACTGGTTCCCGCAAAGTGTCAAAAGTGTCAGTTAGTGTCCGATTCTTCACCACAATATTGCAGTCCCGCTATAAGTCACTGATCAGCGCTATTGCTAGTATAAAAAAAATTATAAAATTTCGTAAGTTTATTCCATAGTTTGTACTTTAATAAGTATGCGTAAACTGATCAATATGTGCTTATTTGGAATATTTTTTTACCAAAAATATGTAGCAGAATACATATTGGCCTAAATTTATGAAGAATTTTGATATTTTTTTATTGGATATGTCTTATAGCATCAAGTAAAGAATATTTATTCTTTTTCAAAATTGTCAGTATTTTTTTGTTTATAGCGCAAAAAATACAAAACGCAGTGGTGATCAAATACCACCAAAAGAAAGCTCTAGTTGTGGGGAAAAAAATGTTATTTGGGTACAGCGTTGCATGACTGCGCAATGGTCAGGTAAAGTACCACAGTGCTGTATCGCAAACAAATGGCCTGGTCATGAAGGGGGGGTAAATCTTCTGGAGGTCAAGTGGTTAGCAGCCAAGAAAACTGGCTACAAGGGTGAGTTCAGAGGGTGGTGATAAATGAGGAGTATTTGGAATGGTCACGGGTGGGTAGTGGGGTTCCCCAGGGTTCTGTGCTGGGACCAATCCTATTTAATTTGTTCATAAACAACCTGGAGGATGGGGTAAACAGTTATATTTCTGTATTTGCGGACGATACAAAGCTAAGCAGGCTATAACTTCTCTGCAGGATGTGGAAACCTTGCAAGAAGATCTGATTAACAAATTAATGGGGTGGGCAACTACATGGCAAAAGAGGTTTAATGTGGAAAAATGTAAAATAATGCATTTGGGTGGCAAAAATATGAATGCAATCTATACACTGGGGGGAGAACCTCTGGGGGAATCTAGGATGGAAAAGGGATATAGGTGTAGCGCTATAAGAAGAACATATCCAAAAAGTCCATAAATTAGAAAGATTCCAAATTCTAAAGCGATCAAAATCAGTTCATAGTGAATCTCTGTAGATGCAAAAGGAGGAGAGAGCCCATCACCATCACCCAAACACACTGACTCTTACCGTCAGCAGGTGGGTTATATAGCATATCATTAATGGATGGTAACCATGGAAGAAGTAATTCTCATTGCCCAGAGCTCTTCACTCCAATAATAGATTTAGAATTGCGATAAAGGCTGATAGCCAAGATGGTTAAAGCAAAGGACACACTCCAGGATTGCAGCAGGATATTGGGATATACATCTGAATGAGAAAAATGAACTCATTGCGCAGACATTCCAAAAGCAAGATACATTTATTTAGCACCAATTCACAAATGTAAACTCACACATGAGCAATAAGTTAAAAGCGAATAGGGAAAGCGACCAGTGCTTCCTACCACTGAGATGACCGCAGCTCCTCCATCCTCTCCGATACGTCACTTGTCCCTAAGCTCTGAGCGGAGCTTAGGGATGAGTGACGTATCGAGAGGTTGCGAGCACTGAACTTTTTCTTTCTGGAGAAGAGACGCTTGAGAGGGGATATGCTATCAATTTACAAATACCGTACTGGTGACCCCACCATAGGGATAAAACTTTTCCACGGAAGGGAGTTTAATAAGACGCGTGGCCACTCATTAAAATGAGAAGAAATTAGATTTAACTTTAAACTACGTAGAGGGTTCTTTACTTGTAAGAGCGGCAAGGATGTGGAATTCCCTTCTACAGGCGGTGGTTTCAGCGGGGAGCATCGATCATTTGAAAAAACTATTAGATAAGCACCTGAACGACCGTGACATACAGGGATACACAATGTAATACTGACATATAATCACACGCATAGGTTGGACTTGATGGACTTGTGTCTTTTTTCAACCTCACCTACTATGTAACTATGTAACTAAGAACAGAAATGTGTGAAGGGGCCTGAGGCACTTCTGAGTTCCAGATTCCCTCAAAGGTGCAGTTGACCTTCTCTGACCTACAGTTAACCTCCTGCTAAGATGCATCACGCTGTTCAAGTTGCCTTGGCCTTCCTATTGCCTTTTTTTGGAACAAAATTGGATCTGATGCAAACAACAGCATAACAAAATGGGCAAAGGTAGCTTCTAACTGCTTGTCAGCGACGCTGCATTAACACCCGATCAGAGAGTGCTCCGAGCTGGAAACCCTTTCCGATCAGCAGCAGGGAGGCGAATGTAGAGGATTCCTATTTTGCCTGGAAAAGGATAAAAAACTCTTTAAATGTTCCTCTCTGCTGCCTGTAAAAGGCTTTTAATGGGGCAGAGATTTAAAATAAGCAACATGATCAAAGCTTGTGCAATTGCCTGTAACTGGATCGTCTTTAAGTAACGCTGTAAGGAAATCCTGTACACAGATGCTATACCGATCTGTCCTCCCTGTGGGCATTCAAGGGATGTAAAAAGCTGTACGAAGTCTGCACGGTATTTAGTGACACGCAGGATTAAATTAAATATATACCACATACAGAGCATGCAAGGATACATTAGAGGCTACATAATACCAGGAGACCAACTTATGCAGCACATATACTTTACAGTACAGGATATCTGTGTTAAAGGAAAACGGGCAGGATAAAAACTGAATAGGAAATGTTCTTAAGGCTTATGTCAGGCCTAATGAAAAGAAAATAATATAATGCAGTACTTCCCAGCAATGCTTGTCAATTCTCTTGTATTTTATTCCTTTAAAGACACTGCAAGTAAAGAAAAATACCTTTGGATCTGCCAGAAATGTGCTCAACTTTTTAATTTCCTCTTGTGGGCTGACAATCACTGCGCCAAGCCCACCCTGTTGTGTGACAATAGCGAATGAATATTCGCTATTGTCTTCCTGGTTCTCCTCCCACCCAATAAGGAAGCAGGTTGTGAGACTCGTTTTCTGATTGGCCAAAAGAAGAAGCTTTCCGATTGGCCTAGGAGAAGGAGGGAGGAGACGCAGGGGAAGCCGTCGTCCGTCGCCATTGATGGGGTAAGTGCCGGGCTGGTACCTGTCCGACTGACCGGGGGGCTGTGGGTGCACTATTTGCCGC
This sequence comes from Lithobates clamitans, assembly GCA_037952925.1. NCBI lineage: Eukaryota > Metazoa > Chordata > Amphibia > Anura > Ranidae > Lithobates > Lithobates clamitans. The sequence continues at coordinate 783,836 of JBBGZY010001421.1, forward strand.
CCCCCCCAAAAATATACCACCAGTCGCCACTTGTGTCAATCCTGCTCAGTTGTCTTTTGCTAAGCTACAGAATCCCCCCTTCATCTCTACAAAATACCAAGGTGGTGTTTTTTAAGATAAGATAAGAATTAGGAGGGCTGATTGGACAGGCAGAGTGAATGGGATACAAGGCAGATCAAACATTTTTGGTACTTGAAAAGGTATAACAAAATACTTTTTTTTTTGGTTATTTAACAGACCAAAGGGAGCAACAATAAGAACTTCAAAGTCAAATCAGGAGAACTTGCTATTTCTTTTTCTGACTAATGCTATGTTGAAGGTTGCAAATTACCTCCCAGCAAGTGTGTATTAAGCTGGGTATGCACTAGTAGATTTTCTAACGAACATTTGTAATAATATGCATATGAAAATTCTCAGTACACTTGACAATGTCAATTGAAAGTAGTTTAAAATTTTGTTTGTTGTTAGAAATGTTTGTTCGAGAAAAATATTCCACCCCGCTCCTTTGAATTTTCTTGTCACTGCAGTAGAAATAAAATGTCAATTTGATCCCACTAATAATTAGAAAATCAAACATTCGTAGAAAAAAAAAAATAGCACTACAATCTACTAGTGTATACCCAGCATTATTCTAATTACAACACTGGCTGGGTGGAGAGGTTGCTTTTTTGTCCTGAACTGAAGTTGGTAATGGCTCCAGATCCAGATTATCAGAATCAGGCTTGTAGGCAGGTGCAGTCTATTTTCTCCATAGCAGGGGGTGCTTGGTCATAGTGGCACTGTTGCTAGAGAGGAACTAAGGAGGAAAAACGTTCCTCTATGGCAGGGGTAGGCAACCTGGAGCCCTCCAGGTGTTGTGGAACTACATTTCCCATGAGGCATTGCAATGCTGGCAGTTACAATTACTCCCAGAGGCATGATGGGACTTGTAGGTCTGCAACAGCTGGAGGGCCCCAGGTTTCCTGCCCCTGCTCTATGGTTTCCTAGTGTGACAGACCTAACCAGGACAGGGGCTTTTGGAGAGAACAGAGCAAGCCTTTACCCACTGACTATGGGCCCTGGCATTTAAGGGAACACTACTCTTTGTTTCTGATTTGGGTTTGTGTCCCCCCAGAGAACACAAACCTTGGGAGTCTAGGCCTGGGATCCATGTTAAGGCCCTAGATGCCATATCTCCAGCAATGACTGCTCCACACTGTGGGACTCATAGCAAATATTAATCTCATCACCTCAATACACCTGTCTTTCACCCATTGTTAATTGCGCTAATTAACTCACCTATTGTCTGCTAGCAAGCTACTGTGGGGATGTTGAATTTATGATAATGTGTAGTGTACTTTGTGAATTCGATGCTGGCAAGTCTGATCTGCAATGAGACCTCTGAGTCACCCATGTGGCTAGTTGTTTAATTAACATAATGTTTATAGTATATGTTGGTTGTTGTAATTATATTCCTGTTACAGTTTGTATTGTTAAGGTAATATGATCAGGAGGGGGAAAGTCCTCCTGTTGGGTATAAAGTATCTGTGTAAGTTTCAATAAAAGGTCTTCCTTTTGGTTTTTATCTCACATCTTGTCTGTGTACGCTGCTTGGGGTAAAAAGGACTGGTATTAGCTCTTGATCTGCTTGGAGGGCAGGAAGCGTTGGTTGGCAGAAGGAAGCATCTAGTGCCCAAGCAGTTCCGTCACACCTAGGTCACTGGGGAAGCTATACTAGAGGATGCTGCTTCCCCATATGACTCAAGCATCCATCTTTGGTTAGGCGCAGCCCGTTTAATGCCCTGGCTCCTGGGTTTTGGCACACTTTGGCAATTGGACAGAGTAGGGACAGGTAACCTGTCAGTGAGGGACAGTAACAACACTAGGGAAAGCTTCCTGATAAAGAGGGTAAGCGTAGGGCCTCATCTCTTCTGAGCAACTCCCTGATTGAGAGCAGACGGCCAGCACTCATTCAGTCCTCTCTCAATAGACGTTATCATTTCGGCTGAAATCTACCCTGTCACGCTACTGAACTGTGAGTGTGCCCGGCTGGGTGGCTGCCACACCTTGCTTGTTGTGAGCTATTCTTGCATTCCTTCAGTACAAGTTCTATTGCACCTGCCTGTGTGAATTATTGTCTCCACCCCATGCTACACCCCACCTACAGGTGTGGTGTGTACTATACCTTAATTCCTGCTACACACTAAAAAGTGTAATGCATCAATCCCCCAAAAAGAATATATATGTGTTGGATCAATTCATCTGTTGGTTTCTGCTGGCCTCTGTTTCTTTGGGTCTCTGCTGGCATGAATTCTTTACCTTATTTCTAAACTATGCTCCTGGCCACCTTGGAGTTTGGGATGTGTTGGCAGGTGCCAACTGTTATCTGCACTTTGATATGTGTATAATGCCAGGGAGCACCGGGCTTAAGGCCCCTTTCACAAAGAGGCAGAATCTGTCCTAGCAGATCTGCTTGCTGAGCAGGGGTTCTCTCCGCTGATCCCCATCCATCAGTTTTTTGGCGGACCAGATCAGATCAGATGCTGGTGGGTGACAGCGGACATGCACCACCCAGTGCTGTTTCTTGGCCCAAGCCGGCACTTTACGGGGTGCAGCATCCTTGCACGAAAAAAGCCCCCTTCTCCCTAGTTCTGGCTCCCGCACACAAACCCTCCCCAGCTACACCCCCCAGATGGTGGCGGGCAGCTTACTGTAGCCTGTAGCGGCGGCGTTTTCTGGTGGTGACGTGGCTGGGGAGGGAGGGCAGGGACTGGGGCCCCATAAGCGGCCGGTGACTGGTCGCACTCTAAGCAACTGACGGAGGCTCCACCTACCCTCCTTAGTGGCATCTATCGCAACTTCCTCCTGGCTCCCACCCGGGCTCTGTGTGTTTACGATTGGAGAGAGGAGGATGAGGGGAGCCACCAGGACAGCCAGGTACGATTCCTATACCTCTTGGGCCCTTTTTTTCTGTTCGATAGGCTGCACTGATGGGACTGTATTGATGGGACTGTATTGAAGGGTAGGGATGAGCCGAACACCCCCCGGTTCGGTTGGCGGCAGAACATGCGAACAGTGAGTGAAACAACAAGTGAAAAAATAAAAGTGTAATATTCCTTTAAATATTGTTCCGGGGGGGTGTCTATAGTATGCCTGTAAAGTGGCGCATTTTTCCCGGGTTTAGAACAGTACCTGCACAAAATGCCATTTCTAAAGGAAAAAAGGTCATTTAAAACTGCTTGCGCCTGTAATGTAATGTTGCCCCCCCCCGCCCATTACCGAGCCCTTTGGGTCTGGTATGGATATTAAGGGGAACCCTGCACATATAAAAAAGGCGTGGGGCCCCCAGGCCCTATATACTCTGAACAGCAGTATACAGGCGGTCCAAACAAAGACAGGGAATATAGGTTTGTTCTTAAGTTGAATCTGTTTGTAATTTGGAACAGGTACATTTTTTAAGTGTAGCTCCACCCCAAAAAAACTTGTTTTAAGCTTTTTGAATAATATAGGGCAGGGTTATCACCCCTGTAACATTTTTTTGCAGTCTGTGCCCCTGTTCAGAAGATTTCACCTCACTTTCTGTCCCAATGACAATTGGATTTAGAAAATTTTGGGTTATTAGGGAAACAAGGATTGGTGATAAAGCATCAGTGGAGACACCTTTTTCCCATATTAACTCTTACAGGACAGAATTTCCCTTCCTAGGGGTAGATTTCCTCTCACTTCCTGTTGTCTCCCTCCGTTTGTAAGTAGGAGTGGTTTGTAATTCTGATTTTGAAAATAGGGGATCGCCTGTATATACTATACGGCCTGCCCTATACACGCTGCGGAAAATTGGGCCTTAGGTGTTGTGGTACCACAGTTACTCTTGGTGGGCACTGGAACAGACCCTGCTGTGAAATATTATATCAAGAATTGTAATGACATGCCCCTGTTAAACAGGGGCAGAAAAATTGGGCCTTAAGCGGTGGTGGTGGTCAGGGCAGGACTTAGGGTGGTGGGGGCCCCTGGGCTTAAGTCACTTTCGGGCCCTACCTTCAATACATTACCGTATTTATTGGCGTATAACACACGCCGGCGTATAACACGCACCCCAAGTTTAGGAGGGAATTTTAAGGAAAAAAGCTTTTAGGAGGGAAGTTTAAGGAAAAAACTTACATTTAAATGCCCATCAATGCAGCCTTGCACAGCGTCCATCTGCAGCCTTGTCCATCCATCTGTAGCCTTGTCCAGTGTCATTGCAGCCTTGTCAGTGTAGCCTTGTCATTTGCAGCCTTGCCCCAGTGTCATTTGCAGCCTTGTCATTTGCAGCGTTGTCATTGCAGTCTTGAAGTTTAAAAATGGCGCCGCCGAGATACATAGTCCTGTGTATCTCGGCGGCTCTCGGGTCCTCTCGGCGGCTCTCGGGTTCTCTCGCAGTCCCGAGCGGAGAGTAGCCGAGTGTTTGGGTACAGCATCACACAACTGCGCAATTATCAGTTAAATCGACGCAGTGCTGTATCGAAAAAAAAATGATTGAAGTGCAATATTTCTATTATTACATTGTTATATAAAATAAAATAGTTCAACCCACCATAAGCAGAATCAGTCTGAGCCTGAGCGTTTCACTTGCCAACGTCACCTGCCTTCAGATGCGGATTGTCAGTTGCCACGTCACTTGTCAGCGGATGCAGGGTGTCACTTGCCAGTCGATGCAGGGTGTCACTTGCCATATCACTTGTCAGTGGATGCAGGGTGTCACTTGCCAGCGGATGCAGGGTGTCACTTGCCAAGTCACTTGTCAGCGGATGCAGGGTGTCACTTGCCAGCGGATGCAGGGTTTCACTTGCCAGCGGATGCAGGGTGTCACTTGTCAGCGGATGCAGGGTGTCACTTGCCAGCGGATGCAGGGTGTCACTTGCCATGTCGCCTGCCACCGGGTCGAAGGGGGCCCCGTCAGGTAGGATGTACAGGGGCCCCATGATTTCTAACATCTGGGGGGGTGGGGGGTGGCAAACTCCCACCTGCTAGCCAGCCCGTTTTGTCGGCACAGCTGCTTATTTCACGGGGACCGATCAGGCTTGTGTACTCTCACTTCCTGGTAGCGGTGGAACGCACGATAGGGCGGACATGATGTAATCAGCCGGAAATGATGCAAGACATGGGAGGCCCTATCTTACGTTCCACCGCTACCAGGAAATGAGAGTACACAAGCCCGATCGGTCCCCGTTAAATAATAAGCAGCGGTGCCGGCGAAACGGGCTGGCTAGCGGGCGGGAGTTTGCCGTGGATCTCTATTAGGCGGGGCCCATGGGCTTGAGCCCAGTCAAGCCCAATGATAAGTCCGGCCCTGGTGGTGGTGGTGGTGGCACAACACTGTAAAGTCTCACAGATACTCTTGTTGAGCCCCGGAACAGGCCCTGCTGTAAAATATTAGATCAAAAATTGTAATTACAATACAGTGCAGCCGTAGTGCAGTTGCTACTACTTTTCTGGTGGTGTACACAGTACACAATACAGTGTAGTGCGGTGTTGCAAAACAAAATATACATCATGTCCAGAAGGCCACCAAGGAGAGGCAGACGCTTACAGGTCACTAAAAGAGGGCAAGCAGGCTCTGTGTCTACAGTCAACAGTGCTGGTCATGGACATGGTGCATCCTCTGCCATTGGCCGTGGGGCACATTTGTCCTTTTTTTTCTGCTTCTGGCAGTTTTATTGAGCCAGAACATGCAGAAGAGTTGGTGGAGTGAATAACAAAGCCATCCTCATCCTCCTCATCCTCCTCATCCTCTGTCACCCAGGCTCAGAGTAGATTTCCTTCCTATGCAGCTGCCAAAGTGGCCTATTCCATCGGCTCCTTGTCCACAGTCACTCCTTCTGTAGCCCGCCATCATGCACTGAGGAGCCCGCCGAACTATTCAACCACAGTGTCGGGTACATGCTGCTGGAGGATGCCCAGCGATTTGAGAGCTCCAATGTTGGGTCCCAGGTTGAGGAAGGGAGTAACGTGAGCCTAGAGAGAGGGGGTGCCCAGGAAGTACAGGAAACTGGCAGTCATGTTCCCCCAGCTGCAGCATAGTGACAAGTTTGCTCCAGTGACGAGGAGGGAGGGGATGATGAGGTCACTGACTCTACTTGGGTGTCTGATAGAATAGAGGAGGAGGAGGCACAACTCCAAAGAGGCAGGATGTCCTCTAGGGGGCAGCTTAAGGGCAGCCACCCTACTGCATCACACCACAGAGCTCCGCAGGTGCAGGGCGCTGCTGACTCCCCGCTAATTTTGAAAAGTTCCTTGGTGTGGGCCTTTTTGGACACATGTGCAGCAGATCACACCATTGCTGTTTGCAACCTATGTCTGAAGCAGATCAAGCGTGGCCACAACAGCAGCCGCTTGGGCACCACATGCTTGACCAGACATATGACAACCTTCCATGCAGTCTTTTTCCCGTATACTATATTTGAGATCTAATATCTCTCAGATATGATTTGAGTTAAATGAAAGTTCTTTGACCATGAGTGAAAGCTTTAACACAATAACAACATTTATTGGTGAGTAGTTGAAAGTCTATCTAATACACAACCATCTATCTATAGTCTACACCAAGGAAGAAAATATTAGGTTAAAATAAGAGAGTTACATGAAGGATTACAGAGTATATTCCTTAAAACATTAATCTGCAAACATAATTAGTTACAAGTAAAATGCAGACCTTTCCCATAATTACCCTTTGCACCAAGGTTCCATTCTGATGGTTGCTCTCCCGTAAAAGTGTGTGTTTCCCACCCATCTAGTCTGTGTATATCATTACATGCTGATGCCTCATTGGTTGGCATAATAACAACATTTATTGGTGAGTAGTTGAAAGTCTATCTAATACACAACCATCTATCTATAGTCTACACCAAGGAAGAAAATATTAGGTTAAAATAAGAGAACTACATGAAGGAATACAGAGTATATTCCTGAAAACATTAATCTGCAAACATAATTAGTTACAAGTAAAATGCAGACCTTTCCCATAATTACCCTTTGCACTAAGGTTTCATTCTGATGGTTGCTCTCCCATAAAAGTGTGTGTTTCCCACCCATCTAGTCTGTGTATATCATTACATGCTGATGCCTCATTGGTTGGCATAGCGTGGCTCTGATTGGTGAACTTCCCTATTTCTGGTTAAGGACTGGCTACATCTCCAATCCCTATACTTTGCATAAGTCAGCCCCCTTTAATGCAAAGCCTTGTGACTATTCTGAGTAGGAGCTTAACTTGAATTTTCCCGGGAGGTTAAGTATTGATTATGGGTTGGCCTCCCTTTATTGCATATCCCAGCATGGGATCCTTTGAAGTGAGTATGTGTAAAACAATGAGGTTTGGATCCCATTGTTTGTATACACAAGCCTAGACACCGACTTGTCTGGTCTACCAGAGATTTCTGTGAAGATAATATGTTCCGCCCTACATAGATAAAAGTTAAATTAAATATATTCTTTAAATATAAATAAATTAAATATAACACATATAAATATAATTAAATATAAATTAAATATAAATTAAAAATATTCATAATTCCAATATTTTACAGCTGTTAATCTAGATTTCACATAAACTCATAAGGCAACAAGTCCGTAGACCCACATCAAAGAAAAAGGCGGACTTCTTCTTGCTCCTCTGGGATCTCCAACCCTACTCCAGTCCTCTCAAAAACCTGCACTGAGAGGAATGAAGGTATAGCAATAGGTTTCCCAAGTACTTGCAGCCAATCTGCTAGCAGTACACCACCATCTGATTTTAGCAGGCAAATTTCCCTACCCCAGTGGCTAAACCGTAAAAAGAAATTTGGTCCTAGCCATCTACATGCTCACAGTCTGAATGCTAGCTTGAATGCCAGCTTAGCCAAATTGCTAGCACTGCAACTACTGCCTTTTCAGCTGGTAGACTCTGCCCCCTTTCGTTAATTTGTGGAATGTGCTGTACCTAAGTTGCAGGTTCCAAAACGCCGTTTCTTTTCATGGAAGGCCATTCCACCTCTCTACCGGCATGTGAAAGGCAATGTTTTTGTCCTGTTGGACAGGGCAGACAGCAGTAAGGTGTATATTACCGTAGACTCATGGTCTAGCAGGCATGGGCAGGGATGTTACCTTTCCATCACGGTGCACTGGGTAACTCTGCTGACAGCTAGGAAGGATGCAGGACAGGGTTCAGTATTGTTGGAGCTTGTTCCGCCACCACGCCTCCAAAATGCTAGCGGTGATTCTGCCACAGGTCTCTCCTTCACCCCCTCCTCTTCTTCTTCCTCTATGGTCTCTTCTGCAGATTTGTTCTCTGAACCAGCGGTGCTCCGTAAGCATTCAAGGGGCTACGCAAGCACTCAGGCAAAAAGATGCCATGTGGTTCATGAGTTACATAGTTACATAGTAGGTGAGGTTGAAAAACACAAGTCCAACCTATGTGTGTGATTATATGTCAGTATTACATTGTATATATGTTGATGCCTATTGTCAGAAACCATGAACCAGACCGATACAGAAGTACAGTAAAATCACACTTGTTTATTAATAAAAAGGTAAATAGAGTAAGCGTAGTCAAAGCATAGCCAGAGTCCAGTAACCGGATCGGGTAGTCAGCCAAGCCAGAGTTCAGTAACCAGATCGGGTAATCAGCCAAGCCAGAGATCAGTAACCAGATAGGGAAATCAGCCAGGCCAGAAGTCAGGGATCCAAGTAGAGGAACAGCAAGCAGGATAAGGAGCCAGAAGGGATGTCAGCAAAGCCAGTCTTTAAACAGGATTGCAGGAGATGGTTTCTTGTGATGTGACCAAGGCGAAGGCAGGAATGAAGTGAGCTCGAGATCTTTAAGTAGGCGGGACTGATGAGCAGATCCACAACAGCTGGTTAACTGTGGAGAGAGATGAGAGCTGGCAATTAGCCGACAGCTGAGCGGCCAGCTCAGAGAAGGAAGGGCTGAGCCAGCCCTGACACTTATCTAATAACTTCTTGAAACTGTTGATTCCCCCCCGCTGAGACCACCGCCTGTGGAAGGGAATTCCACATTCTTGCCGTTCTTACAGTAAAGAACCCTCTATGTAGTTTAAGGTTAAACCACTGCTTGGGGACAGGGGCCACACTGGGGCAGAGTTTCTGTCAGCTCTGCAGGAGCAGGCTCAGAGGTGGTTGACACCACACCAGCTTCAGCCAGGAATGGTTGCATGCAACAATGGCACCAACCTTCTCTCCGCCTTCTGACAGGGACACTTGACCCATGTTCCATGTTTGGCACACATCCTGAATTTGGTGGTGCAGCGGTTCTTGAGCAGGTACCCAGGCTTACAAGATCTCCTGAGGCAGGCCAGAAAAGTCTGTGGTCATTTCCAGAGGTCATACAATGCCAGTGCTCGGCTGGCTGACATTTAAAGGGAATGCAACCTACCCACCAAATGCCTCATTTGTGACATGTCCACCAGGTGGAAGTCAACCTTGTCAATGCTTCAGCGGCTGTACACGCAGCAGAGGGCCATCAATGAGTACCTGTGTGAGTATGGCACCAGGACAGGGTCAGGGGAGCTTGGCTTCTTTTCGCCACGCCAGTGGCTACTGATCAAGGATGCATTCACTGTCCTGTCACCACTTGATGAGGCTACAAGGAAGGTGAGCAGCGACTATGCATACATCTGTCCCTCTTGTCTTCCTGTTGAAGCACACGCTTCATGGAATAATGGACAGGGCACTTGAGGCAGAACAGTGTGAGGAAGAGGACTTCCTTACTTCTCAAGGCCCCCTTTATCCAGAAATTATTCCTGCAGACCCGCCAAACACACAGGAAGAAGAGGAGGAGGAGAAGGAGGGTGATTGTGTCAGCATGGACATGGAGGATAACACTCAGCAGCAGTCTTCATGGGATGGTTTTCAGTCCCCAGAAACCCAAGGAGTTGTATGTGGCTGGGAGGAGGTTGTTACGGATCATGTGATCCTTAGTGACCCAGAGGACTCAGAATCTAATGCCTCTGCAAACTTTGGCAGGCTTTGCAGAATCATGGAGGCCATGCAGTGTAAGGACCCTAGGATTTGTGGTATCAAAGAGAAGGAATCATTACTGGCTGGAAACCTTTCTTGATCCACGTAACAAGGGTAAGGTTGCAGAACTCACCCTGCCTTTGCAGAGGGAGCAGAGAATGAAACGTCTTCAGGAGGCCTTGAAGAAAGGTTTGTGCAATGCATTTCCGGACCCTGTGAGGTTATAATTTCCTGGTGCTGGACAACGTGTTGCTAAGGCTTCTGTCAGGTCACCTGAGGCCAGGTGACAGATGCACACCGTTGGGGTCAGGAGTGCACCGCAAAAGGTGGAGAGGATGGACCGGGCTGCAACTGGCTCCAGGTCGTGACCCCCAGGGTGTCCCAGCTCATGCCCACAGTAGGCTACAGGAGGACAGAGATAGTAAGGGAATAAGCCAAAGGTCGGGGCAACTATCAGACAAGGATAAACATAGAACACGCCAAAGGTCAGGGTCACAACCAGGCAGGGATAGTCAAGAATAAGCCAAGATCGGTAACTGGAATCAGACGTAGAAGACACAGCAAGATGCACACGGCAGCTAAACACACAAGGTTAATCAGCAAGGCAAGCTTGCAGTGCACACGTTAAGAGTTCCCTGATTGGGGCTGGGGTGGAGCCATGCTTTGAGGAGAGATTATTTAAGTAGCCAGGTGAGAGTGGCTGGCATCTAAAGGTGAACACATGGAGGAGAGGTAAGCTGACAGACAAAGACTACTGCATAACCATGACAGCTTCATTCAGTCAGAGGAAGAGCAGTGGAGAAGGTTCCTGGCTATCGATGCCTTTAGACAATTTTTCAGTCCTCAGTGCCAAGGTCTGATCGGTTCAAGCAACGATCGCCAGCGTCTGCATTACATGGTGCAGGAATATCTAGGGGCAAGAGCAGACTTAGAGACCTTTCCAACAGAGCATCCACTGGGTTACTGGGTCTTGAGGATGGACCACTGGCCAGAACTTGCTCAATATACAGTTGATCTAATGGCCTGTCCTGCATCCAGCGATCTTTCTGAATGCACATTCAGTGCTGCTGGAGGGTTTATAACAGATCATAGAGTGTGCCTGTCCACAGACTCCCTTGATAGGCTCACATTCATAAAAATGAATCAGTCTTGGATCAGCAGCAGCTATCAAGCACCTAATGCTGATGTAACTGATTGATTTTTCTATGGATGTGGGATCCCTGGAAGACTGCCTGTGCTGAGTAACTATCCTATTCCTCTTCAATCTTGATGATTCTAGCTTCCAACAATATTTTTGGTTTAGGGCAACACCACCACTACCTAAGGCCCAATTTTTCTGCCCCTGTTTAACAGGGGCATGTAATTACAATTTCTGATCTAATATTTCACAGCAGGGCCCATTCCTGCGCCCAACAAGAGTATCTGTGAGGTGTTACAGTGTTGTGGCACCACCACCACCAAAGGCCCAATTTTTCTGCCCCTGTCCCAGCAGCAGAAAAAAAGGACAAGCATGCCCCACGGCCACCTGCAGAAGATGCACCATGTCCATGACCAGCACTGTGGACTGTAGACACAGAGCCTGCTTGCCCTCTTTTAGTGGCCTGTGAGCGTCTGCCTCTCCTTGGTGGCCTTTCCGGACATGATGTGGATTTTGTTTTGCAACACCACACTACACTATATTGTGTACTGTGTACACCACCAGAAAAGTAGCAGCAACTGCACTACGGCTGCACTGTATTGAAAAGTAGTAGTCTAGTAGTAGTAATCTATATATATATATATATATATATATATATATATATATATATATATATATGCAAGACTATCTGTATATATAAAATACACTGCAGCTAACTGAATCACCTGCCTGAAGTATATTAGAAACAGTACACCAGGAACGGCCTGCAGTGAGATCTAGCTAAACTGTATGCAGTGGCTATATATATAAAAAAACACTGCAGCTAACTGAATCACCTGCCTGCCTGAAGTATATTAGAAACAGTACACCAGGAATGGACTGCTGTCAGATCTAGCTAAACTGGATACAGTGGATATATATGTATACGAGACTGACTGTATATATATATTAAATACACTGCAGCTAACTGAATCACCTGCCTGCCTGAAGTATATTAGAAACAGTACTCCAGGAACAGACTGCAGTCAGATCTAGCTAAACTGGATACAGTGGATATATATATATATATATATATATATATATATATACACACACGAGACTATATATATATATATTAAATACACTGCAGCTAACTGAATAACCTGCCTGCCTGCTCAATCGTAGTGACACTCTCTCTCCATCCACGCCGGCAATGACACAATACATGAGGCCGACGTGCAGGCAGCCTTATATAGTGTGGGGCATGGACTTAGTCCCCCTGACCCATGATTGGCAAAAGGCACCCTGCCTTTGGCCAATTATGTCTCTCTTAGCTGAGGGCTCTGTGGTTGGCCAAAGCATGCAGGTCATGGTGCATGCTCTGGCCAATCATCATACAGAAATGCACTGCACTCCCAGAATGCATTATGGGCCGTTACGCGCCGCTCTAATTTAGCACGAACGGACCATAATGTTTGGTTTTCAACCAAAGGGTGAACAGCCAATGTTCGATTCGAACTCACGTTCGACCCGAACAGAAAGCTCATCCCTATTGATGGGCACTGATAAACTGCACGGATGGGACTGTATTGATGGGCACTGATAGGCTGCACTGATGGGACTGTATTGATGGGCACTGATAAGCTGCACTGATAAGGCTGCACTGATGGGACTGTATTGATGGGCACTGATAAGGCTACACTGATGGGACTGCAGTGATGTGCACTAGTGGGCACTGATAAGGCTGCACTGATGAAACTGTACTGATGGGCACTGAAAATAATAGGTACAACATTTGAAATGGTGTACAAAACAACAAAATATACAAGTAAGCACTTGGTACCCACAGAGAGGAAGAAGTGGAGCTCTGAGAGGAAAAGGTAGAGCCTAAAGAGGAAGCTGTGGGGTTTACAGATGACAGGGCGGGTATTAAACAGGAAAGGGTGTGGCCTTGACAGGAAGGGGTGGGTCATATTTAAATTAGGGGGTGCATGAGTTTAGTCAGGCCTAGGGCAGCATAAAACCTAAATACACCACTGCCGCCGCCCCATAGAGAGCAATGGGTGGTCCGAGGGAGTCCGCCAGAAAAACAGGCAGGCCTGATAGGTCCCCTGGTGTGAAAGGGGCCTAAGGCTGAACCAGACCCATCGCTATAACAGTTTCAAAAAACAGTTACATTCCCGGCACAATGTACAAAATAATTCTGTGCTGCCAAAGAGGAGACAAGTATCTAACACAACCAACAAGATATAAACAATAAAACAACAAGATAAGTGTAGCGCTATGAAATTATGAAAGAGTCCACTGTAGGAAACATTAAACCAGCAGTTCAAAATAAACAAAGAAGAGTCCTCCTGGGAATGGAATGAGAAATCTTCAGGAACCAAATACTTCAAATGTGTAAACCATCTGGAATGAGGACATGCACAACACCACCAAAAATGAGGAGGCTTACCAGAATCGATGGACCCAACAGGGCGTACGCCGAGTAGGGTCAGATAGGCTTAGGTGGTGAGTGGCTGCAGGTGGCCCAGAAGGGCGATGCTGATGGAATAGCTCACACGTTGCTGTGTCCCTCAGAACGATACCGGAACCGGGGGGTGTGGAACAAATGACACGTGGGTTGTATCCCTCAGATCAATATTAAAAACCAAAGGATGGCAGTAGCAAATGGAAAAAAAAAAAGGAATGGCCACATAGTGTGAATCCGTATAAAGTTGGAAATTTTTTTTAAAATCGATATACACTCACATGTAGATCCGTAAAAAACAGCGCTTTAGAAAAGTGGCGACAGTTGCCTAGATCAAGAACACTCTCCAGGAGGACAGTGTATGTGTATCAAAGTCAACAATCAAGAGAAGACTTCACCAGAGTGAATACAGAGGGTTCACCACAAGATGTAAACCATTGGTGAGCCTCAAAAACAGGAAGGCCAGATAAGAGTTTGTCAAACAACATCTAAAAAAGCCTTCACAGTTTTAGAACAACATCCTATGGACAGATGAGACCAAGATCAACTCATACCAGAGTGATGGGAAGAGAAGAGTATGGAGAAGGAAAGGAACTGTTCATGATCCAAAGCATACCACCTCATCAGTGAAGCATGGTGGTGGTAGTGTCATGGCGTGGGCATGTATGGCTGCCAGTGGAACTGGTTCTCTTGTATTTATTGATGATGTGACTGCTGACAAAAGCAGCAGGATGAATTCTGAAGTGTTTCGGCAATATTATCTGCTCATATTCAGCCAAATGCTTCAGAACTCATTGGACGGCACTTCACAGTGCAGATGGACAATGACCCGAAGCATACTGGGAAAGCAACCAAAGAGTTTTTTAAGGGAAAGAAGTAGAATGTTATCCAATGGCCAAGTCAATCACCTGACCTGAATCCGATTGAGCATGCATTTCACTTGCTGAAGACAAAACTGAAGGGAAAATGCCCCAAAAACAAGCTGGAACTGAAGACAGTTGCAGTAGAGGCCTGGCAAAGCATCACCAGGGATGAAACCCAGCTTCTGGTGATGTCTATGCGTTCCAGACTTCAGGTTGAAATTGACTGCAGAGGATTTGCAACCAAGTATTAAAAAGTGAAAGTTTGACGGATGATTGTTAATCTGTCCCATTATTTTTGGTTCCTTAAAAAGTGGGAGGCACATACACAAACTGTTGGAATTACTACACTGTTCACCTGATTTGGATGTAAATACCCTCAAATTAAAGCTGAAAGTCTGCAGTTAAAGCACATCTTGTTCGTTTAATTTCAAATCCATTGTGGTGGTGTATAGAGCCAAAAAGATTAGAATTGTGTCGATGTCCCAATATTTATGGACCTGACTGTATGTGATTGAGGTTGACTGGGCTAAATTTTGCATTGCTTGTGTTACTGACAGTTTACTAAGGCTAAGCTGAGTTTTCTATTGCTTGTGTTACTGACAGTCCAGCTTGGCACTGGCAAGCTTGTTGTGGTATTCACCGGCTTACTGATTCATCAGTTGGCACCACAACATGTCTGCCAATGCCAGAGTCAGGCTGGACTTTCTGCTTAACTCAGTGGCATGCCTTGGCCCTGTTTTACCCCTGGTTCATACATACAGTGGGGACAGAAAGTATTCAGACCCCTTTAAATTTTTCACTCTTTGTTATATTGCAGCCATTTGCTAAAATCATTTAAGTTCATTTTTTTTCCTCATTAATGTACACACAGCACTCCATATTGACAGAAAAACACAGAACTATTGACATTTTTGCAGATTTATTAAAAAAGAAGAACTTAAATATCACATGGTCCTAAGTATTCAGACCCTTTGCTGTGACACTCATATATTTAACTCAGGTGCTGTCCATTTCTTCTGATCATCCTTGAGATGGTTCTACACCTTCATTTGAGTCCAGCTGTGTTTGATTATACTGATTGGACTTCATTAGGAGAGCCACACACCTGTCTATATAAGACCTTACAGCTCACAGTGCATATCAGAGCAAATGAGAATCATGAGGTCAAAAGAACTGCCTAAAGAGCTCAGAGACAGAATTGTGGCAAGGCACAGATCTAGCCAAGGTTACAAAAAAATTTCTGCTGCACTTAAGGTTTCTAAGAGCACAGTGGCCTCCATAATCCTTAACTGGAAGACATTTGGAACGACCAGAACCCTTCCTAGAGCTGGCCGTCCGGCCAAACTGAGCTATTGGGGGAGAAGAGCCTTGGTGAGAGAGGTAAAGAAGAATCCAAAGATCACTGTGGCTGAGCTCCAGAGATGCAGTCGGGAGATGGGAGAAAGTTGTAGAAAGTCAACCATCACTGCAGCCCTCCACCAGTCTGGGCTTTACGGCAGAGTGGCCCAACGGAAGCCTCTCCTCAGTGCAAGACACATGAAAGCCCGCATGGAGTTTGCTAAAAAAAACACCTGAAGGACTCCAAGATGGTGAGAAATAAGACTCTTTGGTCTGATGAGACCAAGATAGAACTTTTTGGCCTTAATTCTAAGCGGTATGTGTGGAGAAAACCTGGCACTGCTCATCACCTGTCCAATACAGTCCCAACAGTGAAGCATGGTGGTGGCAGTATCATGCTGTGGGGGTGTTTTTCAGCTGCAGGGACAGGACGACTGGTTGCAATGGAGGGAAAGATGAATGCAGCCAAGTACAGGGATATCCTGGACGAAAACCTTCCCCAGAGTGCTCAGGACCTCAGACTGGGCCGAAGGTTTACCTTCCAACAAGACAATGACCCTAAGCACAGCTAAAATAACAAAGGAGTGGCTTCACAACAACTCCGTGACTGTTCTTGAATGGCCCAGCCAGAGCCCTGACTTAAACCTAATTGAGCATCTCTGCAGAGACCTAAAATGGCTGTCCACCAACGTTTACCATCCAACCTGACAGAACTGGAGAGGATCTGCAAGCAGGAATGGCAGAGGATCTTCAAATCCAGGTGTGAAAAACTTTTTGCATCTTTCCCTTTGCATCTTTCTACTAAATACTGAGCAAAAGGGTCTGAATACTTAGGACCATGTGATATTTCAGTTTTTCTTTTTTAATAAATCTGCAAAAATGTCATCAAATCTGTGTTTTTCTGTCAATATGGGGTGCTGTGTGTACATTAATGAGGAAAAAAATTAACTGAAATGATTTTAGAAAATGGCTGCAAAGAGTGAAAAATTTAAGGTGGTCTGAATACTTTCCCTCCTCACTGTATGTGGTACAGGAAACGCTGTGCTCCCTGTGCGTTTCCGCACTGCATTGCAATCACACTGTGTTTTTGATCTGCTGCAGGTGTCAATTAAAAATTAACAAAAGAAGGTCACAAACACAGTGTTTGTCTGAACCAGATCGCATGGTTGGTTTTCAAAAAAAGGTGCCTGCACTTCTTTGGTGCGATGTGGTGCGATTCAGCCCATTCAAAATGGGCTTAAAATCACACCACACAGAATCGCATGTGAATTACACAGGAATGTGGTGCAGTTCCTGTGCGATTTACATGCAAACTATAGTGTGAAACCAGGCTTACTGTGTTGATTGCGGTGCAATCAAGGCCCAATCATTTTGAATAGGCTCAAATCGCACCAAAGTCATGTATGCACCAATTTTGGAACCGCACTGCAACTGGTTTGCATGGTTGTTTTGTGAATGCGATCTGGTGCAGGCAAACACACAGTGTTTTGCAACCTTAGCTTGGGGTGTCGTTGAAGTGGTTGTAAACCCTTTACAACCACTTTTTGCTACAGGTAAGCCTATAATAAGGCTTACCTGTAGCTGCCCCAGATTTCTCCTCAACCTGCACGGTTTAGGAGATATCCCCTGTATCAGCATGTGCCAACGTCATCGGCACATGCACACTGAAGCAATAGCATGTCCGTGCCGTTGCTTCAGCTATTGTGCCGCTACTGGCGGCTCCGGCAAATCACAGCATCAGAGCCCGCGATACCCGGAAGTAACTCTAGTATGTCGCCGGCCAGAACAGTGTATGAGGACCGCTGCGGGGGGGCTTCGATCTAAGGTAAGTAATTCATAATGAGCTAGTATGCTATGCATATTAGCTCATTATGTCTTTGTCATGAAGATTTTTTTTTGGGGGGGGGGGTTTACAACCACTTTAAGATAGCACTAACACCCATTGCAGATTGCAAGGGGGTGCGATTTGAATGAGGTGCATGAAACATGCGTGGATTGAGGTTTTTCCGCATTTTAGTGTACCTCCGCAAATCTCCTAAGCAGTGGTGTGTTTATCCTCTGCCAATGCAGAAGGGTGTGCAATAACACACCTTCTCGCACCCGCTTAGATGTGAACCTAACCTAAAGAAAAGTCAGTGTATTCAAGGCTGGCAATTTTTCAGTTGATAGTTTTTTTTTTAAATGTATTCTGTGATTAATTGAAAATTAAGCTAATGTGAACACAGTGAGTGTGCTGCCTTCCACAAGATGGTGCCCTTTGTACCTGCCCAGTAATATTGGCTATTACAGAGCACCATCCTGTGGTAGGCTATTCCTATTCAGTTTGGACACTAATACTGGACAATAGCCAACGGCGTTCATAAAAACTGGAAAAGACTGAAATCAGGTTCGATTTTCTAAAGGACCTGATAAAACACAATTAGAATGTGATTGCTTACTAGGGGCAACACATATAGTCAGGGGCGTTGCTAGGTCTACAAAAGATCTGGGGCTAGAGCCCATAGCAACGTAGTAGAGAAAGTCATATGCTTGGGAGGGCATACATGTGTATATAATATACGTGTGTGTGTGCATATATTGCCAGAGAGCCCCCCCTCTTACATCAGGGTCTCCAGAGTCCCCCTTACATTAGCACCCCAGAGAGCCTCCCCCTTGCATCAGGGTCCCCAGAGAGCCCCCCACTTACATCAGGGTCCCCAGAGAGCCCCCCGCTTACATCAGGGTCCCCAGAGAGCCCCCCACTTACATCAGGGTCCCCAGGGAGCCTCCCCTCCCCTTGGGGACCCCTGCAGAGACTTGGGGCTATAGCGACGCCACTGCATATAGTTTTTACTTTTTCCAGTCTTTATTATTTTGGCACAATTTATTTGATTTAAAAAGACTTTTATTTAGCACCTGCTGCTGAACCCCCCCCCCCCCCCCCCCCAGAACAAAAAATACGGCCCTGCAGGCGCTAATATCCATATTGCTCCTTTTCTCAAGTTGCATTTAGTAATTCCATCAACTCCCGCTCTTATGAGAGAACAGAGTTCTTCTTAAAACGTATTATGTTTATTGAACCAATATCAAAGCTTTTTTAAAAAAAATACACTTTCACAACTAACTAATGATTTTCTACTTCTTAAAGTACCCTATGCCTGTCAAAAATTCAATATTTACCTCAGAGGGATGTTACATCTGCCTGCCTACAAACAATAAAATGGCAGGGGTTGCCATAGTAACACCAGCATGAACTGGTTCAAAGAGGAGGAAATTAAGCAAAATATTTCTTCTTACAAATTAGGCAACGGCTCGACGCAAATCAAAACAAGTTGATCACTGCGAGGTAAAATAAGCCGCAGTTGCAACAAAAGGTTTGATCCTCCACCGATACACGTGACCCGGTCACATTGTATTGTAGTATGTTCTGGTTCCACTATAACAATCCATTGAGGCTCAATCTCCAAATTTCTTCCCCTGTTCTGACACCTAGTGGCTGATCTGTACAGTGCAGCTGTCATTTCCAATGGAGGTGTTTTTAAAGGGAATGTTTCGTTCTATTTATCTTGTTTATTCTATACCGTTGAAGGTAATAAGTAGATAAAGTTGGTGAAATGTTGTTTTTATTTTTTTAGCATGAATTTTAGCATAAAAGTATTTTATATTTAGCTTTTGCAGACAGTGGGTGATAAGCCTGTTATGTTAGGGTTTTCTAAATTGTCCAACACCACTGTAACATGTAAATCAGTGATTCTCAACCAGAGTTCCATGCAACCCTAGGGTTCCTCCAGAGGTTGCTAGGGGTTCCTTCAGCATTGGACAATTTCTGCCTCTCAGATAAGTTCCCACTGACACCACTGATCTTTTTATCTATCTGTAAGGAGGTAATTCTTCCCAATGACCACAAATGTAAGGACCCAGGGGCGGACTGACCATTGAGCCACTCGGGCACTGCCCGAGGGCCCTGGGCCACTAGGGGGCCCCATCAGGGTTGCCAGCCTCAGTAAAACCAGGGACAGTATGTATAAATCTGTGTTTCTTTTACATCTGTCTGTGTATACTGTGTGTACATGTATGTGTATACTGTGTGATTGTATACTGTGTGTGTGTATACTGTGTGGCCCCATAATCTCCTATTGCCCGGGGGCCCCATGAGTTATCAGTCCGCCCCTGTAAGGACCATTCCTCTCACTGACCATCACACTAATGTATCATGAGTTGTAGATTCCTAACTTTTAGCAGGGGTTCCTCGAGACCAGAGAACTATTTCAAGGGTTCCTCTGTGTTGAAATGGTTGAGAAAGGCTGATGTAAATGTATATATATCAATAGCACCAGGTGTCACTGATCTAAGCGCTCTAATGGACAAAATCAGTTCAATGCACAACAGCAGCTATTATAAAGATACACAATAAATAAAATGCGGCAAAGATAAAAAATCGAAACAATTATCTCAGCACTAACAGAGCTAATAGATTAAAAATAAAATATTCAGTGCAAATTAAAACACACTTATGAGTCAGTCAATATGCAGTTAAGAAAAAAGTCCACATAAGATCTATATAGTGTGAACAGTGCTTGGTAACCCTTAGCAGCCTGGAAATAAACTTCCTCATCTGGATACCATCACCAACACCTCGTGCACGGATAATCCCCGTTGGTAATAAACTTACCAGACATGAGTGATATACGGGCCTTGTATCTCCACACACTATAAGATAAACTCCAATCCTCCAAACGCGATGCACATGTAACAGGCAATGAAGCCTGTAATCATCTGAGACTTGAAACTGGTTCCTATTCCTGTATTAGATCAATTTTTCATTGGGTAATTTCATAAATGCATCATGCAAGCGAAGAGGGGAACTGGCATAGCGTAATACTGTTTAATGATTTAAAACTCTCGCACACATAATACTATCTGCTTACAAAAAATTCAGGATAAAGCAGCATATAAAGTAAACGTCTGTGCGGCTCTCTCACCGCCTCTGAGATGGAATTGGCTGCGAGGGGACCCGGGATGACCAGCTCTGAGACTGACAGACGAGGGAGCCGTGTGGTCACGCCCCAAATGCTTTTCATCATCTTGTCTTCTTCTTCTGCTGGTCAATGCATGGTTCTTTCAGTTCCCTATATGGGTTACTCTGAAGATACCCCAGCAGATACAGTGATATTCCTCCGTATAATTTCACCAGATCCCCCTCTCATGTACTAAATAGCCATCATTGCGCAACAGCCCAAAAGTTTATTAAGCTTAAAAACATTAAATATGTATGCACTCACATTTAGATCTGCCGTTAGACCGGCACTAAGTCTATCCAGCAATCCAGTACACAGCCTACAGTGCCTTGCAAAAGTAGTCACCCCCCTTGGCATTTTTCATGTTTTTTGCCTCACAACCTAGAATTAACATGGATTGTTTGAGGATTTGCATCATTTAATTTACAGAACAATGCCCACAACTTTGAAGATGTTTTTTTTTATTGTGAAGCAAACAACAAATAGGACAAAATAACAGAAAAAGCCAATGTGCATAACTATTCACCCCCCCAAAGTCAATACTTTGTAGAGCCACGTTTTGTGGCTATCACAGCTCCAAGTCTCTTTGGATAAGTCTCTATGAGCTTGCCACATCTTACCACTGGGATTTTTTCCCATTCCTCCTTGCAAAACTGCTCCAGCTCCTTCAAGTTAGATGGTTTATGCTTGTGAACAGCAATCTTTAAGTCTGACCACAGATTTTCTATTGGATTGAGGTCTGGGCTTTGACTAGGCCATTCCAACACATTTACATGTTTCCCACTTAAACCACTCAAGTTGATTTAGCAGTGTGTTTGGGGTCATTGTCCTGGTGGTACAGGTTTTGCTCAAGAATATCCCTGTATTTAGCACCATCCATCTTTCCCTCAACTTTGACCAGTTTCCCAGTCCCGACTGCTGAAAAACATCCCCACAGCATGATGCTGCCACCACCACGTTTCACTGTGGGGATGGTGTTCTTTGGGTGATGTAATGTGTTGGGTTTGCACCAGACATAGCGTTTTCTTTGATGGCCAAAAAGTTCAATTTTAGTCTCATCAGACCAGAGCACCTTCCTCCATATATTTTGGGAGTCTCCCACATGCCTTTTCGCAAACTCAAAACGTGCCATTTTGTTTTTTGCTGAAGTCAACTCAACTCCAACTCTATGGAGCGTACGGCTTATTGTCGTCCTATGTACAGGTACTCCAGTCTCTGCTGTGGAACTCTGCAGCTCCTCCAGGGTTACCTTAGATCTCTGTGCTGCC
This sequence comes from Lithobates clamitans, assembly GCA_037952925.1. Lineage (NCBI taxonomy): Eukaryota > Metazoa > Chordata > Amphibia > Anura > Ranidae > Lithobates > Lithobates clamitans. The sequence goes on from JBBGZY010001421.1 coordinate 805,858, forward strand.
TCTCTGATTAATGCCCTCCTTGCCCAGTCTGTGAGTTTTGGTGTGCGGCCGTCTCTTAGCAGGTTTGCTGTTGTGCCATGTTCTTTCCATTTGGTTATGGTAGATTTAATGGTGCTCCTAGGGATCATCAAAGATTTGGATATTTTTTTATAACCTAACCCTGACTTGTACTTCTCAACAACATTGTTTGGATAGTTCCTTGCTCTTCATGGCAGTGTTTGGACAGTGGTGCCTCTTGCTTAGGTTTTGCAGCCTCTGGGGCCTTTGAAAAGGATGTGTATATGTAATGACAGATCATGTGACACATGCCAATTATCAGTTTTTTATCAGTTTTCTATTTCTGAAAAATAGTTTTATGTACAAGTATATATTTTTCTAATTTTACTTCACCAACTTAGACTATTGTGTTCTGATTCATCACTTATAATTCAGGTTAAAAAAACATTGAACTAAAGGCTGTAATGTAAAAATTAGGTAAAAAGCCAAGGGGGTGAATACATTTGCAAGGCACTGTATGTTCGCCGCTCAATTCTTGGAAGGCGGCGTGTAGTCCACGCCTCAATTGTGGTGCGGGTCAGGGACCGGATGTGACGTCAGCGTCGCTCCACTAGCCTCAACGCATTTCGCCTATAATATGCGTCATCAGGAAGCTTAGCAGAGACCTTAGAGAATAAAGCAGTTGTTGCAATTTGTTATAACACACAGTATGTGTGCAGCAATTTTTCAAACACAATTCTTTTGCAAAAAATACACTTTAATGGATTTGAATAACCACATTTTTTGTAAAATATAAAAGATGATGTTACGCCGAGTAAGTAGACACCTAACATGTTATGCTTTAAAATTGCGCATGCTCATGGAATGGCGCCAAACTATGGTACTTAAATATCTCCATAGGCAGCGCTTTAAAAATAGAGGTTATGGGTTACCAGTTTAGAGTTACAAAGGAGACCTAGCGCTACAATTGTTGCTCTTGCTATAATGTTTGCAGCGATACCTCACTGTGTGGTGAGAACATCATTTAAATTATTTGAGCGTGACCTACATATATGTTTACTTATGCTTGCGAGCACAAGAGGACGGGGGCACTTTGAAAAAAAAAATGTTATCATTTTTTTTTAATTATTATTTTATTTTTACACTGTCCCTTTAATTTCATATATTTTTTTTAATCACTTTTTTCCTTTCACAAGAAATGTAAACACCCCTTATGGTAGAAATAAGGCATGACAGGTCCTCTTTCTTGAGACATCTAAGGTCTATAAGACCCCAGATATTTCCTCTACCCTGGAAAGCATGAGATAGAAAAAAAAACATTGATCTCTGCTTTCCAGGAAAAGAAATGGCAGTGTTTACATCTGCCAGAGCCAGAAGTAATGTCATGACATCACTTCCGGTGTTCTATCGAATAGTGCCCTCCGTAAAAAGTTGTGCCCGCGCATGCGCAGAACGGAAGGGCACTCCAGCTGATTTCCCGATCAGCTGGCGTGATGTCACCATAGCGCATGTGCACATCGTAGGAGGCTTTTTTCTACAGGAGATACCATTTCACGGGCACAAGTGAAAGCAATGCAAAGAGCGGAGGGACACATAGTTGTCAAATTGAGCCTTGCAGTTGCAGGGCGGGTTGTGGGTGTGTTGAAGGGCGGGTTTTGTCTGTATTTTGTCTTTTATCTGCAACCCGTCCTTAGACACAGGCAAAACCTGCCGTTCAACTCACCAAACCCGCCCTGCCACTCTAAACCCGCGCCGCAACAGCATCTTTGTTGTTTTCTATACAGTTATTATAGTCACCTTCAAGATCTGTTTGCTGGGGTACAACATTACACTAGTACACTGCCTCTCTAGAAACTTGTGTTTTAACCAACATCTCTCAGTTTGTCTCTGCCAGGAACTAAGATGTTCCCTAAACAGTTCACCCGCTCGATCTGAAACCTCGCTCGCGTAGCCCCATGCTGAGACCTACATAGCACAACAGAGACGGCACAATTAGACCCCTCTGAGAAAAAAATTGTAGTGTTGTTGTCTGCCGCTCAGTAGGGAAAATCATTTACCGCAGGGATATAGGTATACGACGGAGAGGGAGAATCTTTACTGGCCATCAATGTAAAATAGTGACAATCTATGATCCGCTTTCAATTTCACAATGTAAGATTTTTAAAAAAGCGAGAAAAAGCTGCAATGGAAAATAAAAATAAAAAAAGTACAAAATTTCCAGAAGCCATAAACTTGTTTGAAGTTGTAAGCATAGATGGTAAAATACCTGAATGCTGGATGAGCAAATCAAAAAGTTCTGAATTACAATTTGGCAGATCTTGAAGTTTATGTATAGCCAAAACTTTTTGTTTTTTGGATAAGGAAGGGTTAAAATCTCAAAATCTCTGCCAGTTTTGTTTTTTGCTGTCTGTGTTCCATTTAGGAGATTTCCCTTCACTTCCATTCCCAGAGTAGCAAGAGGAAGTGAGAGGAAATCTATACGAAGTGAGGGCAAATTCTCCCATAGACAATTGTCACCAGAACATGTGTGCCCTTCAAACGATTTACCTACACATTTGTTCTAGAGACAGCTTTAAAATTTTGAATTTCCAGTCATATTCTGTCTTAATGACAAAAGTCACCATTACAAATAGAAAGGGCAATTCTAGCAGGAACACAGGCAGCAATTAAAATCTGACAGGGGCTCTAAGCCTTCCTCCAGCAAACCCCTACATCATTACAGGAGACAATAGTGACGTAGGGGGCGGCAGATCAAACCAGAATGATGAACTAGGAATCTGACACTCCTGGAAGTGTCGGATTCTGCAGGATCTCCAGCTGGTGGTTTCAGACATCCCAAGTCTCCCGCGAGGTGCTGGAGTCTCCCGCATTTCTGCAGGGGCTCGCGCACACCCGCAAGCGACTCCCAATCTCCCGGGAATGATTGGTGCGGCGAGGAACAGCTGTGAACACTGATCTCCTTTGTATAGATTTTTAGCTGACAGCCACTTCTCCTTTGCTTCCATCTGCGGCTGTCAGCTAAAAAGCTATACAGGGAGATTGGTGTTCACAGCTGTCCTTCCTGATCATTCCCAGCTGTTTCCTGTGTGCTCCTCCCCTGGCCCCCTCATGTCCTCCTCCTCCCCTCCCTGTTCTCCCCCGGTCCCTCCCTGTTCTCCTCTGCCGACGATCCTGCCCTCCTCCTCTGCCCCCCCCCCCGCCTCGTCCCCTGCAGCCGGCTCCCCTCCTCTCCTCTTGCGCCAGCTGCAGGGGGAATTGTCAGGAATTGGACACAGTGAGCGAGGTCGCTCCTCTGTCCTGTGATAACTGAGCAGAGTAAATTGCTCAATTTATGAATGAACAGGAACCTCTTCAGGAGTCAGTCATCTTCAGTGCTGAGAAAGGGATTGGGGAATCTGTGTCCTCAGTCCTTTTCTCTATATCAAAGGGGAGATGTCAGGGGTCTGTTTAGACCTCTGACATCTCACCAAAGACATCCCAAAAAAATATTTAAAAAATGATTGTAAAAAAAAAATCTAAAAAAATTAAAAACTGTAAAAAAAATAAATAAAGAAATACTGACACCACTCTCCCCTGTCCTACCAACACTGCCCACTGCCAGAACTCCCTCCCCTCAAAAAGCAGTGTGAAAAAAAATTAAAAACAAATTAAATTGTAAAAAAAAATCAATTATTAACAATAAAAAAAACGACTGACACGTCCACTGTGAAAAAATATTGAAAAAGTGATTTAAAAAATATTTTGCCATGGGGGGGGATGGTTGTGGGCGCGATGCACCACCTCCTTTAAATGAGTTTGCCACCACCCTGAAATTAGTTTTTGCAGGCACTGGCAGCAGAAGAGGTAGGTATTTAATGTTTGCTTTGCAGAGAAAACATTTTTGTAACAATTTAAAGAATGAGTATGCTTTCATAAGTGAATTAAAAAATTACTTTGTTGTTTCTCATTACATTTTGATCAATGGCCAGCAGACATTCCAAAACCAGTCATTGCCTGAAAAAACTGCAAATTCTAGCAGCAGAACTGTTAAAGCAATATTAAACCTAAAAACAAAAAAGCTTACCAATACCTAAAGTGTTTGTAAACCCTTACGTATACCCAGTGAAGTAACTAGCCTTAGGTGATACTCCGTGATGAAACTTGTCAGAAGTGACTTATACATATAGCAAAATATTGAGGCAGCAGACAGAAATTACACTTAGTGCTCTGGATTGTTACAAGTACACACTATAGTTTTCAGCACCTTAAATATGGTGCTGCATTGGTTCCCTTTTTTTTTTTAGGTTTCCTTTTTTTCCTTTATTGTCACCTGATGATCTGACGTGTAACACTCTCCCTGCCTAATGCCGCGTACACACGATCGGAAATTTAGCTAGCAAAAGACCGATGAGTGCTTTTGGTCGGAAAATGCGACCGTTTGTATGCTCCATCGGACTTTTGCTGGCCGAATTCCAGCCAGCAAAAGATTGAGAGCCTGTTCTCAATATTTCTGTCTGAAAAAGTTCCTATCCGAAAATGCGATCGTCTGTAGCAATTCGGACGCCCAAAATTCCTACGCATGCTCGGAAACAATTCGGCGCATGCTCGGAAGCATTGAACTTCATTTTCTTGGCTCGTAGTGTTGTACATCACCGTGTTCTTGACAGTCAAAAGTTCAGCGAACTTTTGTGTGACCGTGTGTATGCAAGGCAAGCTTGAGCGGAATTCCGTCGGAAAAGCCATCATATCTTTTTCCGACCAAAATGCTGATCGTGTGTATGCGGCATTAAGGTGTCTCCAATCTGGATTTAGGGGCAATGAAGACACCATTTGACAGCAATATTGTCAATCTGGAGAGAACATAATGATAGATGCGCTAGCAGGTTTAAATAGATTTGACCAACTAACACTTTTTAAACAATTACAGCAAAAAATCGAATTTCCTTTTAGGATAAAGATTTTACATAAATGAATAAAGCTTACCATTGCAAGCACCTCTGTCATTTTTTTCAAACGTTTGCCTCAATCCTCTAACTTCCACTTTTGCTGGACTGCTTGGCCTTGTAAAAGAAGTTGAAAAATACCTTACTTACTGGCAGGATCAACATGTGAAAAATGAAAAACACCTGGGTTTCATGCCACTTTAAAAGCCATATGAAATCCAGAAGAGAGGCATACAGCCTACCTTTCTATAGTTTGAGGGAGAGCTTCCATGGCATCCCTCTAATGTTCTTGCTTCACCCTATAGAAAATCAGAAACTATAATAATGTGCATCTAGAGGTATGCTGGTAGTGCTTTTTAAGACTCCTTTTTTTCCAGTGTTTGATGACATCAGGAAAGGGTGCTTTCTTTACTATGTTTGGAGATGTCTTTGGTTGGTCACTTTAAAGTGTATGTCTGGGATAATATAAAACAAAGTACAGTACATCACATTCTCCCATGTTTTCTCTCTTTAACAATGCAAGTACAAAAATATACTTGTTGAAAAAAAAAAATATATATATACTTGTTGATCTGCCAGAAATCCAGTGAGCTCGTAAATTCCTATTTTGGACTGACAACATTGGAACTGCTGCACTAAAATTCCAAGCAGCATTGTCATCCCTGCTCAGTTCTATTCTGTTGGGGGGGGGGGGGGGGTAAATGTTCTGTAGTGCAGCAGAGATAGAGTCCAGAGCAGGTGTCCTTAACATCAATACCGGGCACTTTAACCCCCTTCCTGCCCAGGTCAATTTTCAGTTTTCAGCGCTTTCACACTTTGAATGTCAACTACTCAGCTACCGAAATGAAATTGTTATAATTTTTTGAGACAGATAGAGCTTCCTTTTGGTAGTATTTAACCACTTGCCGACCAGTGCACGACGACATCGGCACAATGGCACGGTTGGGCAAATGGGCGTACAGTTATGTCCCCTTTAAATCGTGCCATTGTAGCTGCACACACCCACTGTGTACTCCGTGACCGTGCCTCGACTCGATGTCCACCGGTGGCCCCGCGATCGTGTTACGGAGCGGCAGAACAGGGAGAAGCCTAGGTAAACAAAGCATTTTCCTGTTCTGTCTAGCAACATGACAGAGATCTACTGCTCCCTGTCATCAGGAGCAGTGATCTCTGTCATGTTCTAGTGAGACAATCCCCCCAAAGTTAGAATCACTTCCTAGGACACACTTAACCCCTTGATCGCCCCTAGTGTTTAACCCCTTCCTTGCCAGTGTCATTTACACAGTAATAAGTGCATTTTTATAGCATTGATCGCTGTATAAATGACAGTGGTCCCAAAATAGTGTCAAAAGTGTCCGATGTGTCCGCCTTAATGTCGCAGTCATGATAAAAATTGCAGATCGCCACCATTGCTAATAAAAAAAGTGAATAATAAAAATGCCGTAAGTCTATCCCCTATTTTGTAGACGCTATAACATTTGTGCAAACCAGTCAATATATGCTTATTGCGATTTTTTTACCAAAAATATGTAGAAGAATACATATTGGCCTAAACTGAGAAAGAAATTTGTTTTTTATATATTTTTGGGGGATATTTATTATAGCAAAAAGTAAAAAATATTGCTTTTTTTTTTTCAAAATTGTCGCTCTTTTTTTTGTTTATAGCGCAAAAAATAAAAATTGCAGAGGTGATCAAATACCACCAAAAAAAGGTCTATTTGTGGGAAAAAAAGGATGACAATTTTGTTTGGGTGCAACGTCGCACGGTTGTCAGTTAAAATGATGCAGTGCCGTATCGCAAAAAGTGTTCTGATCAGGAAGGGGGTAAATCCTTCCTGGGCTGAAGTGGTTAAAAACCACTGTTACAAAATAAAAAAAAATAAAAAAATCTTTCTTAATGTAAGGCAAAATTTATTCTGCTACATTTCTTTGGTAATATTTACTGAGATCAGTGTATGTTATTTATTCTGTGTGAAAGTTAAAAAGTCTACAAACTATGGTATATACAGTATCTCACAAAAGTGAGTACACTCCTCACATTTTTCTAAATATTTTATTCCATCTTTTCACTGAAGAAATTACACTTTGCTACAATGTAAAGTAGTGAGTGTACAGCTTGTATAACAGTGTAAATTTGCTGTCCCCTCAAAATAACGCAACACACAGCCATTAATGTCTAAACCGCTGACAACAAAAGTGAGTACACCCCTAAGGGATTTTCTTTACCTCTCTTTCAGTCTCTGTGACGGCTGTGGCGGGAGTCACTTTGGTTGGGGGGCTTGTAGAACACAGCTTACCTTGGAGAGCTCTGGAAACTCTGTGTCCAGCTCCCCCGGCCCCCCCTATGTGTAAATCACCCTGTGTCTATTAGGGGCACAGGGTGACCGAGAACCCCAGTCTGATCTGTGCTAGTCGGACTTGCTGTACAGCCACACTGGAATGTTGAATATATGTGTATATTGTGTGTTGTCTCCTGCTGTTTGAATCTTTGCTGGGATCATTTGGCGTGTGGCTGTGTCCCATTGTTCTGTTGTGCATGTCTGCCTTAGGAGAAGTGTATTATGGGATGGATGTTTGTAGTGGTGTTCCTGGCATGTAAACCGGGGGCAGGGCAGAGGGGGAGGGATCCCTCCAAAGGCCCTTCCGCTGATAAGGTGCTCTATTGTTCAAATGTTTCAATGCCTGTGTTCCCTATTGCTGATTGGACAGTTTACCCCGCCCTGAATCCAAGGTAGGGGGCATTGCCCCTGAGTTGTATATCTGTTTGTACATGTGTTTCAATAAGGAGTCTGTTGTTTTCACCCTACATTGAGTTACGGCTAATGACTGGGTGCTCTCAGGGATTTTGGATTGTGTAATACCGGACAGATGAAGCATTTATGGCGGGCAGACTTATCTTGAGTACGGGGGTCATCACAACGGCTTCACAAGAATTGGTTGTCACCAGGACAAGAAGGCACAGACACAAATGAAAGCATTGTACGCTCTGGGAAGTACAGTGGCTTAGTGCTTAGTAATCCTACCCTGCAGCACTGGGGTCCCCATTTCAAATCCCAGCCAGAATACTGTCTGCATGGAGTTTGCATGTTCTCCCTGTGCTTGCATGGATTTCCTCCCACATTACAAAGACATGCTGGAAGGTTAATTGGCTCCTGTCTAAATTGGCCTTAGTGTACTGTATGTATGCATGTGAGATAGGGACCTTAAGGGCCGTGCACACAGGCTGAATATCGGGCGGCATCGGCTGGTGCAATAGAAACCGACCTACCCGTTCGGCCTGCTTCTGTCGAAGGGGTATGACCAAAAGAGGTCTGCCAATCAGCGCTCTCAGCCAATGACCAGCATGTTCTGGTGGGGGTGGGGAGGCCTCCCTCTGTCAGAACACAATAGCCCAGCAGGAGAAATTTCTGTACTAATATCGGATTGTTAGTACAGCGACTCCTTCTGAGCTCTTCAATTTTTTTTTTCGTTCAGCCTTCTGGGTTGAACAAAAAAAAACTACTGGTGTGTACCAGGCTTTAGATTGTTCGCTCCTTGGGTGCGCTGTGTAAATTGTTGGAGCTATGTATACTAAATACCTGTAATAAATAAGCTATAACCCTTTCCCACCATGTGTTTTTGTCTAACCCTTCCCCGCATTCTCCAAAATAAAATAAAATGTTTTTGTTGATGTTGCACTTGAAGTGAATTTTAATATTAAACTCGCAGAATTATGTAATTTTTCCTCATTCTTTGATAAATTAATTAGTTCATTCATTCAGCAGAAACATATGTACAGAATTGCGAGGACTTTTGATAAGCTGATTTGTAAAGATTCACTTATCTCTGCTGTCCTCCCGATACGCCAGATTTTTTTATTTTTTTTTAGCATGGTTCAGACCCACTGTGATGGTTTGCCATGAAATAAAACAACATCATGAAGAAGTGAAGGATTCATCGTCGTGGAACAGATAAATCTTTCTGCTCATCTGCTCAGCAAGCTGTTACCGAACATCTTTTTCCTTGTTAAAATTCAAAACAGGATTCTTTTTTATTTTTTCCAGTTCTAATGTAAATTCACAAGCCCTGTCACACCTGGAAAAACATCTCTCTACGATATACGTCCATGATGCTGGTGAGCAGAATTTAAGGAATACTTGTCTCAGTGTTAAAGTGTTACAAAACCCAGGACCCTGCATTCACTATATCTGCTCTTCCACAGAACATGCAATCATTTTATTAATTATCAACTGCTAAATACCTTTTCTCATCAGCAGTATTTAGCAGTCTTGTGACTCCTACAAGTGTCTGGCCGAGCACTGGTTAAAGTTTGTAGGAGGAGTTTTCGTTCTACTCTGATTGTCCTATGAGGCTGCATAACCCCTGACTCTCTGTCTGGATAGTGCTGATTGGCCCTGTGTGCCGATCACATGCACCCTCCCTAAAAAAAAAAAAAAAAAAACTCTCTAGCAATACACACCAAACGGAGCACGTGCAGAGTGCCTCCTAGGGCTTTGTACTATCAGCAGATGGAGTGGGGACTGTGAAAGAAGGGGAGGATCACAGAAGACAGCATCAAATAGCATTTTTACACAATGCAGAGAATTAACCCCTTAGGTTTCACAGTGAGTATAACAAGCATGCTTTATTGCAAATATATACTGATTTTACTGTTGTGGGTTTAGTAACACTTTAAAGGCAAAATTCTACAATTAGTCTTAGTTTTTATTACTTTTAGTTTAGTTAGTTAATTACATTCTAGGTACATTGAAACAAAAAAAGGTGTTATTTAGAAAGCAGCCACAGCCTGAATAGAAAAACCGATCCCCAGCAAGCATACTGTAGTCAAGGTCTCTCTGCAGAAGTCCAATGCTCCCCCTACTGAGCAGGTTACATGAGCTTTGCTAGTGGGAGAACTCTAGATTACAGAGGGGCATGTCAGACCTCTGCAGAGTGGCTGCTGCCAGTGTTGCCAACCTAACAGATTGAAATTTACTGACACAACACCCAAAATTTATTGGCACAGCCAAGTTTTTACTGGCATTTCCAAAACTTACAAAATTACAGTTTTAAGTATAAATTTCACTATTTAGGCTACAAACAAGTACAATATGTAATTAGCAATGTGATTTAAAGTGGTTGTAAACCCATTACAACCACTTTAACCTACAGGTAAGCCTAGATTAAGGTTAAAAGGTTTAGGAGATATTTGCAGAAATAGCGGCACCGATGTCTACAGGCGCATGCCCTGTAGACATCTGGCGCAGGCGCACTGAGCGTGCCTTTTCTAACGGCGATCATGCCGTTAGTGGCGGCACCAGCGCGCATGCGCGGGAGTGACGTCATCGCGGCTCCAGCCAGTCACAGCGCTGGAGCCGTGATACCCAGAAATCACACCGGGATAGATGGCGGCATCGAAGGTGGCGAACAAGGGCCGATGCGGGGGCTTCGATCTCAGGTAAGTAATTCATAATGAGCTAGTATGCTATGCATTATCTTGCAGGGTGTATTTTTTTTTCAGAGGCTTTATTTTCTCTTTAAGGTAGATAATAAGGCAAAAAACATATTTCTTATTTAATTTTTGACATAGTAAGTAAGTAGCTCAGGGACAGGACTCAGGAGGGCAAGAAATTAGAATGGGCGGCACACACATGAAATTGACTCTCATGCAGAGAATGGTCCGAAAAAGAGAAAATATCCAGTGGTGTGGGGGATATTTTCTTGACACACTTTGTGCCTCTTAGTACCAATTGAGCATCGTTTATACGCCACGACCTACCTGAGTATTGTTGCTGACCATGTCCATCCCATTATGACTACAGTGTACCCATCTTCTGATGGCTACTTCCAGCAGGATAATGCTCCATGTCACAAAGCTCAAATCATCTCACCACTGGTGTCTTGAACATGACAATGAGTTCACTGTACTCCAATGGCCTCCACAGTCCTGAGATCTCAATCCAATAGAGCATCTTTGGGATGTGGTGGAATGGGAGATTCGAATTATGGATGAGCAGCCAACAAATCTGCAATTACGTGATGCTATCATGTCAATATGGACCAAAATCTCTGAGGAATGTTTCCAACACCTTGTTGAATCTATGCCACTAATTAATACAGTTCTTTAGGCACATGGGAGTCCAACCTGGTACTAGCAAGGTGTACCTAATAAAGTGGCTGGTGAGTGTATAAACTACACAGAGACATTGGCGTTAACAGTCGTAAGTTGTAGAACCACTTTCTTTTCCCTTGTTATACCACTACAATGTGCAAGTCTCAATGATGAATTGGAAAAATGTCCAACTTGTCTCAATGTCATCTTTTCACACATACAGCCCAAATCAACCTAAATACTGTAAATAGGCTTTATTGCATAAACGTTTGGCCCCGGTGTAAGCGTAACCTGATTTGCTTATAAAGATCAGCTAGATGCTTCATACTTTGCCAGATTGTGTTTGTGGCCCCTGCATGGCTCCTTGTGTCCCAGTTTCCTCTACAAGCACAGAAGCCTTGTTGTACAAGAAGTCCAGGGTCAGGTTTGGCACCCCAGGAAACATGGATGATTATCCACTGCTGCGATGAGAGTGAATGCATGTATTAAAGTCTTAGATGTTAATTACAGAAAGAAACTTCCAGGAGACACACACGGAAGCTCAGATCTAATTTGTTTCATTTGTCACACACCCTGAAGTCGAGGTTGGAATAATTGTCATGTACTCTGACAGCGGGAGCTAGGCACCCTGTAGTTAGCAACTGCTGTTCCAGGCCATATGGAAGTCAGCTTGCCAGTTATCTGGAGGATTTACAAATGACTTTGTTGCATGTGGTGCTGGCTCACAGCTTTGTGGATTTTATAAACAAGGGGGTTTGTTACCCTCTGCATCCATCCAGCCAAGTCAGCGGTTAAGGCGCAGTCATTGCAATGTGGGAATTAAAGGGACTGAAACTCAAATCGTTTTTCTTTTGCTTAACTAGCATTTCCAGGGAAAATTTGATCCAACATAGAGCAAGTAGATTTAAAGTGGACCGGAACTCAAAAAGTGACATTTGCTATCTTGCAGGCAACATCTAGAGATGCTAATAATGGCTAAGCTGTACTCTGAAAATGTATCTTTTGCCCTGAATTCATTCTAAAAAAATAGAAGTGCACTTTTTGTTCCTTGAACCTCATATCTGTGTATGTGCAGTGTAACATCATGTCACTGCTGTCTCGGCTAGTCTCAGAAGATATGCAATGAGATTTGGTGATGTCACTACTGTGTTGCTCACTGTTCTCTTTTGCTGGAGAGCATATTGTACCTGAGGACCTGCAGTGCAAGGAACTCCCTGTTTTTGCATCATTCAGTCTGTGGATCTGTGCTCCCTCCACCTTTCCTGTTGTATCTCGATGATCCAAATTCTGTGCCATCCAAACCCCTTCCATGGGGACTACATAAAGCATCACAAAAAGGGAATGCGTAGTGGTATTACTAAATTTATTTATTTTTTTATTGTCAGGATTAAAAATACTATTTTTAGGCCAGGTAAATATAAGATATTGCAATATTGCAAACTAGGTATTTTTATCCAGCCAGCAGGGGCATACCTCTTTTTAGAGGTTTTTATCTGTCTCCTTCCCTACTTTGTTGTAAAATTCCTGTTATCTAAAACAAATTCTGTACACCACCAGTTTTTTTTTTGTTCAACCCAGTCAGAGCTGCTGTACTAACAATCCGATGTTGGTACAACGATCTCCCCTATTGTTCTATTGTGTTCTGCTAGTTCACTGCCCCCCCCCCCCCGCCAGAACACTCCAGTCAGCTGATCGATAGTTTTCCAGCATGCTTGTCTGACAGAAGCCGATTGAATGGCTGTCTTCTGTCAGACCGGCTGCCATACACACGGGTTGAATGTCAGGCGGTTTTTATTGAATCAGCCGATGTCGCCTGACATTTGGCCCATGTGTTCTAAGCATTAGAATATAAACAAAAAAGTCAGTGCTACTACCCATACATCACATAGAAAGCAGAGATCCCGGGTGCTCGATCCACAGTCGCTGGGTGAGTAGGGAAATGAGAAAAAGATGATCTGCACTCCGGTGATTGCTCTTAAAAAGTGTAATATTTATTGACAGGCCACAGTGACCAATCACAAATGAGAACAGTTGACGCGTTTCAGCCTATAAGGCCTTAGTCATAACCACATTACAGACATGAAACTTTGAAATAAATAGTAGCTCTAAGGATCACTGGCTTCACCCATTAATTATCTTAATTGACTACAGGCAATTATCCAAAAAAGGGGAATCAGCTATACTGCATATTGGGTGATCCATATGTATGCCACTATTTCTCACACACCTTATAGTGATAAAAAGTACATGTGTGCACACACTACATGATTAAAACATACCATGAGATACAAAAAACATTAAATACAAAAAGTAAAAAATAAAACTAATAATCCAGGTATGTGAAAAAAGACACCAGAGGAGGGAAAGAGAGAGAGAGGAGGCTCTGGGGACAGGCATGCTTAATGTAGGTGCAAATCCAGATCCCACCTCAGGTTTAACCCCCGAGGCGATCTAGTTTTGTAATCTAAAAATCCACCATGCTTCTCTCCCCAGTCGCCTTCTCTCCCTATCACCTCCTCTGGGCGAGTGAGATAACCGTTCTATTCCTCTAAATCGGAAAGAGGAAGGATCGCCCTGGTGACATTCCCTAAAGTGACGTGTTGCATTCAAAATATTTCTAGCATTTGGGTTATTTGTGTCACAGTAGTGTTCCCCTATACGGGCTCTCAAAGGAAATGTGGTACAGCCTACATATTGGAGGCGGCATGAAATACAGAAATACAGGTGATCAGGTAAATTACATAGTTTGTGCCACAGTTGATGTATTGCTGTATAGTAAACTCTTCATCTGTAGCTGTGGCAACAAATGTTTTACCCAGATCACACAAGTTACAGTACCTACAGGTTTTTATATTACAAGGGTAACTACTAGGATAGGAGAGCCAGGTGGGTTGGCATTGTTTAGATGAAAATAGACTAGGTGATAGTGCAGTCCCCAGTGTGGGCGCACGTCGGCTAGAAAAAAGGCAACCTGCTTTCAGAATCCCATTTAAATCTTTATCTGTATGTAATATTGACAGATTCTTTTTTATTATTCTGACTATTTGATTATATTCTTTGGAAAATGTGGTTACAAATGTAATGGGTTTACCTGTTTTTCTATTTGTAGAGTTGTAAGGTTGATGAGGTTTGCTATTATTTTTATTTTTATGCCCTCTCTTCGTTTTAGGCTTATCTGACAGTAATTCCTCTCTGTCCATCATCAAAACCCTTTCTAGTCCTTGGTATATAACAGATTCGTTATAACCTCGGTTCAATAAGCGCTGATGAATGACCTTACATTCTAGTTCAAAGGTTGCGTTTGTTGAGCAGTTACATTTAGCTCAAATAAACTCCCCATAAGGTATGGCATTAATGGTGTGGGATGGATGACAACTGGTTACAAAAAGTGTAGTGTTACCAGACCAAGGTTTCCTATAGGTGCATGTTGAAACATCACCTGTAGTTGGATCGCCCTTTAGGGTGATGTCTAAAAAGTTGATACTGGAAACATCATGCTCAATTGAAAAATGTAGATTTTACTGATTATCATTCAGAAATTTCAAAAATTCGTGCAATCCCATAATGTCACCATCCCACACCATCACAAGGTAATCGATATAGCGACCATACCAAACAATCTGCCTAGCAAAAGGGTTGCTGGGAGAGAACAAAACTTGTCCCTCCCACCAACCCATATAGAGGTTTGCCATGGACGGTGAGAATCTAGCACCCATCGACGCCCCACAGCGCCTGACATAATATACGCCATCAAATAAAAAATAATTATGCTTTAATAAAAGCTCAACGCTTAACGGAATAAACTCCTGTAGCTCCTGAGAGTAGGAGCTGTAGCGTTGAAGATGATATTGGATGGCCTGCAGTCCAGCGCTGTGGGGGATCGACAAATAAAGTGCCCTCACGTCCAGTGTAGCCCACACATAGGTGGATATCCATTTGACAGATGTGATATGGGATGTTCTAGGCATTAGGCTGGCCATAGATTATGTCATTTTCTTTCCTTTAACCATGAGTTGAAGGAAGGAAAATCACTAAATTTTCCCAGCAACATAGTCAGTCTTGATGGCTGAATCCCTCCTGTTGCACTGTGACTAAGGCTACATACCAAAACGCATAAGCTATTACTAAGGCTTTACGCTGAAGTGCGTAAACCCTGTATTATTTTGTACCACATTTATCTCCTGTTGCACTATTGTATTCTGACAGCAGGAGGTTTCCCCTCAGTCAGAGTACATGATTACTGATGCTGGCTTTTTAGATAGCACTTAATGCTCTTGTAATCTATTGTCATGCAAAATGATAAAATCAAAAAACTCACTGGAACACATCAAGAATGCATCAAAAACACACATGCAGAAAGGCATCCAGAACACATCCAGACTACGTTTCTGTGGTGTGAAAGGGCCCTTATATGTGTAGCAATATGGACTACAAGCATAAAGCACCATATCTTCCAGTGTCTCAAAGCATCGCCTGTCCCTCTAGTGATCACTGTATCAGGTGACATCATATTTGTGTGCCAAACAAAAGGATTGTGGGATGAATAGTCCTCCCGTCAGATAATTGCTTTGCACGATTATGTGCCAGGACTACATATCCCAGGGATCTTTGCTGTCATCAGGCGATTGCTGGGAGTAGCTGTAAAAGAAGCAAAAGCCCGCACGGAGCTTCTCTTCCTCCTGGGCCTGACGCAAGATGGACCTCTCTGTGAAACAGAGAGAGAGGTCGCGGCCTACCACGCAGAGCACCACCTTCCAACCCGTAGCCTGAGAGGTCTAGCTCTGCCGTTTGCTGTATGACATCTTTCTAGCACCACTCTGGTCACCTGCCAGTCGGTGTGTGTCAAGCTTCACTTTGGGAGATCGAGACAGCGGATCCGCTGCATGAGTGTTGCTACACGAGTTGCTGTCCGGAAGACATTGGAGCGATCTGATCATTGGTGAGAGGGCAAATCGCTTGACCTTTACCCATTCTTTGTCACAGTTACATTGAGACACTTTGCACAGACATCTTTACTCCAGGAATACTTTACTGCATTTATTTGAACACTGTGCTTAGACATCTTTAGCCTTCTTCATTACAAGATATTTACTGTTCCCACTACACCTAATCGGATTACAGTTAACAAGCTCCAACAAGCCAGGGAAGAACATCAGATCTGCAACGCGGACTTTATTGCCATCACTGATAAAAAGGGCCCCTATATTTTCACTTTTAGACCTGCCCTCCCTTCTTAGGATAGCATTATAGGCTGGCTAGGATCCATCTTTTACATTGTGGCAGTATAAGCCGTTGGCTGAAATATCCATCTAGGGAGTAACATTAGTAATTATCTCTCAAGGAAGTGTATATATATATATATATATATATATATATATATATATATATATATATATTATATACTATTGTCATTGTCAATACTTGTCTTGTCTTTCGGAGGGGTCCTTCTGCTGAGTTGGCGCTGTTGCCTAGAACTCAGCAGATCTATTCCCTCCTTTGTGTGACAACGTTCCCCATTATTGGTTCAAGTAAAATATTCATAGAACCTAAATACAATGAGTTGTCTTAGTTGTCTACAGTGAAACAAGGATGTCTGAACTCAGAGTGTCAGGTGGGTTGGAAAGTTCACCAGGTCATGGCCGTGCAGATGAGCAGGTAATTCTAAACAGTCCTCTTGGGGGCCATGCTACATATGCATGTAGCAAAAAATATACTTCATGCAACCATCATCCTCGAACGCGGATTTTTTCCATTTTTGGTTTATGCAGCATTATGCTGTGGACCAATATGTAGAAGTGTGCATGGGCCCATAGAATACAATACTGCTGCATTCAGAGCTGTATAAATTATGGATTGTGCGCCAGTGTGCATGAACCCTAAAAAATAAATGGCTTGCTGTAGTCAGTTTTTAAACATGTACATCTTCCAAACTGAAAATATGACTGACCAAAAATATTTTTTACCTTTGGTAGGAATAGTAAAAAAAAAAAAAGCTTAGTGAGCTCGATCAAACCAATACCAGAATGTTGTCAGGTCCATGGTCGGTGGCTGCCATTCAAGTGGATGGCCAATCTATGTAAATATTTTTTCTTCATTTATTGTGTTTCTTCCTAAAAAAATAAACATGTTAAAAAAAAGGTACACAGCTATATTACTCCTTATACAGTATGTCAGTATAAGTTCAGCTTTAAGTCAAAATGTACATATCAGTTGTCTCAATGTCCCTTTGGGGCTTTCAGAGAGGCATTGAAAAGTATAATGCCCCATACACACAATCAGAAATTCCGTCAGAAAAATCTTGGATGGTTTTTCCGACGGAATTCCGCTCAAGCTTGCCTTGCATACACACGGTCACACAAAAGTTCTCTTAACTTTCGACCGTCAAGAACGCGACGACGTACAACACTACGACGAGCCGAGAAAAAAAAGTTCAATGCTTCCGAGCATGCGTGAAATTGTTTCCGAGCATACGTGATTTTTTGCGTGTCCGAATTGCATGCAGACCAACGCATTTTTGGATAGGAACTTTTTCCGACCGAGAAATAGAGAACCTGCTCTCAGTCTTTTGCTGGCTGGAATTTGGGCAGCAAAAGTCCGATGGAGCATACACACGGTCGCATTTTCCGACCAAAAGCTCACATCGGTCTTTTGCTGGCGGCATTTCCGATCGTGTGTACGCGGCATTAGTCCTTCTACAGATTCCTATTACAACCAAATTAAAGTTAAAGTGTATCTAAAGCTCTCCTTTTTTTTTTGTTTACTTTTGGAATGAGAGCTTACAATAGTGGTGTTCAACATATGAGGTATACAGGGTTTCAGTTTCAGCCCATAACGTAACAGAGGGGCCGCACAAATCATTCAGTATATGTAATCCTACAGAAGACTATCAGAGGTTGTGTTCATAGTACAAGAGATGGTCAGCAACTGTGGATATGTTACAGGTGTGATTGGAGACTGGAGACATCTTCCATCAGACTTTAGAGAGAGTCAATGCTTCCGTTCCCACTACTGACTGTAAAGTTGGCCAAACATTGTTAGTTTTCTTTCATTCAACCAGTCATTCTGTTCAGCAGGGACTGCCACACACTGATTGGAATTGAGCTAATCCCTGCACATACAATTTCAATCAGTGTTCTGACAGCCCTGCTGGCTGTCAGAATACCTGTACAGCTACTACATTTAATTGGTTGCAGCTGCTGTTTGGCTGAAAATTTTTTGCCAGACTCCTTCCATTTTTCAGATGAAAGATATTGGGCAAGGGGCCAACAGGGTATCCTACTAAGTGAATTTTGGCCAGTTCATCGTGAACCAGATAACATTTGCAAAGTGTATACCCAGCTTGAGGGGTCCAAAGACTACACAACAAGTACCAAAAGGCTGCATACGGCTCCTGGGCTGTAGCTTGGGTACCAAAAGGACAGAACTGCTGTCTTGCTCTCTATTTGTCCTAGTTGTCACTGGGACTGAAGGTGTAGACAGATCAGAAGTTTTACATTATCAATAGAAACAACAGTAGAGAGGAAATCTTCCAATAGGGATACCTGTTGCAGGGATATTTTTCTAAGGGGTCATTCCCATCATTTTGAGAGATTTTTTGACATGAAAAAAATGACCAGTGTTTTAACCATTCCTTATTCTATCCAAGATGAAAAAGATATGATTCAAAGAAATAGAAAGTCAATCAGACAGACATTGTACCGAAAACTGCCAAATTCATAAATTTACCTCTACTTTCCTGTTGTAGCAGTTTCATGGGTGTCTAAATCTGACTACACGGTGCTTGATCACAGTGCCCAGCCCAGTGAGCTTCATAATCTAACAGACCTGGTCAGACACGCCCCCTCTTTTCCTCTTTGAGTACCCTTGTGAAGATAGGTGTAGCCATTACTCAGCTATGCCAACATAGAGCTCTGGAGTGGCAGTGCAGGAAGTGCATTTCCACTAAAAGAAAAGGTTATTTTAAGGCAATCCAAAATGAAAAACAGTTACAATAATAACATATGGTGGTGCAGGACTATAAAGATGAAAGAAAAGTTGTCAGATTTCAACTGGGCTTTAATGTAACACAGCTTCTGTAGAAAAAATAGTATTCCCCTTTTAAACTGTCTCTTCGCAATCTTTCAAAGTGCCCCTAGTTAAAGAATATGTCTGATACGAGGACTCTGTATGCTCAAATTACTATTTTATCCCCGTTGTCTGAGCAGACATCCCATCATTTCTGCATATCTCTGTTTGTCTTATCTGTTTTTTCCCTCTTTGGGAAACTTTCAGTACATAATGTGACCGATATGAAAGGCGGCGATAAAAATGAAACGCTTCTGTCTGGTGGTGACATTTAAAACGCCACCTCTCCCTCTTATGGTTTATGACGCCAGGCCGAGTTCTGCAAGAGGATAGCGTCTCTTGCTTTATGTCGATCATCCATAAAATTATATTTATCGACTCCTCGTGCGAAATGAGAAGGTGAATCTCTTCTCGGCAAATCTTTGGTGCCATGAATGTTTAACACTAAAAAGTTTTATGTATGATACGGACGTGAAGAATACAGGGAGAAAGAGTGATAGGCTTAAAGGGGAACTGTAGTCTTTTTAGTGTTGCGGCTTGCTGCAAATAATGTGTTGCTGTATGAAACAACACATCTATTTAAAGATAAACAGAAAAATATATAGCCATCTTCACTTTCCTATTACAGCAGTTGTACGAGGTGTCTAAATAAGACTGTATATCAAGTAGGTACAGCGTTAGACCTAGTGCACACTAATCAACAATGAATAAAAGACCTGGTCAGAGGGGTATGGCTTGTACTCAGCTCTAGAGATGTGCACGACGAAAACCTTGTTTCGTTACGGATTCATTTGTTAAGTAAATCATTTAATTTCATCATATTCGTTATGTTAGAATGATTTGTTTTTGGAATTAGTTTTGGATATTCAGATTAACCTCATAAATGCGTTGTTCCAAATCAATTGTTTTTTCGGAAGATATTTCAGAAGATTGGCTATATTTGTTTTAAGGTGTTAAATCATTATATCTGAATCATCCCTGCTAGTCCAGCTAACAAAGAGAAATAGAATATGCTGATTGCACAATATCAACTGGAGTTGCATGCATCTGAAAGTAATGAATGGAGCAACATTAATTTCAGATTAACTTGTTATGTTATGATTCAGAGATTCTGATGGGTCCATCTCCATCCAATCCAAATACATTAAAGTTGGAGTAAACTCCCATGTATGATGTTTACCTGTAGGTAAGCCTATAATAAGTCTTACCTTTAAGTACTGTAAATATCTCCTAAACGGGCACCATTTAGGAGATATTTACTGTACATGCAGCCAGTAACATCACCGGCGCATGCGCTCCTTCAGAGTCCTGTGGCGTAAATGGCAGCTCCCACGCACATGCATAGGAGTGACATCATTTCACATAGCCACTCACACAGCCTAATTCTGCGATCCCGGCAGCGCCTTCAGCGGTGACAGCACGACTCTGGAAGGCTTCGTTTTCAGGTAAGGTTCACATTATGTGTTAGTATGCGATGCATACTAGCATATTATGACATTGCCTTTCAGGTTTAAAAAACACCCAGCGGTTTACTACAGATTTAAAGGGGTTGTAAAAGTTTGGGGGTTTTTTTTATAAAAATAACAAACATGTTATACCTATCTGCTCTGTTCAAGGGTTCTTCTGGGCCCCGCCGGAACTCCTGGCTCCTCACCTTCAATCAGGTGCCTCCACGGAGGGAGCCGCTTTCCATGGGGGCACCCCTGCGGGCTTGCTCCTGAGTCCCACTGCTGCGTCCATTGACACACACAGCGGGACTTGGCCCCGCTTCTGTGTCACTGGATTTGATTGATAGCAGCAGGAGCCAATGGCTCCTACTGCTATCAATCTGTCCAATGAGGAGAGAGACAGCAGCTGGAGCTGCTGGGCTCGTGCTCATCGCTGGATCGGATCAGGCTCAGGTAAGAAAAAGAGGGGGTCTGGGGGCAGCTGCAGCAAAGAAGGTTTTTCACCTTAATGCATAGGATGCATTAAGGTGGAAAACCTTGAGACTTTACAATCGTAAAGTCTCAAGGTTTTATCTTTCACTTTTTTCACTATTTTGATTTTCATATGTAGTGCATTTTTTATGATAATTAAAAATATTAATGCAAAAAGAATCAGCTGATTTTCCAGAAGTCAAAGACTACCACGCTGCTCTTATCCAAATAAACCAAAGAATCCGAATCAATTCAGATCATTCATTATGTCATTATGTTATAGGTCATCTTGTTAAAGAATGAATGCAAATGAATTTGTTGTTTTCGTTATAATTTATTTCAGATTTATTTCTGATTGAAATTCGTTACTGTTGTGATTCAGAGATTTAGATACATCCAAATAATGAAAATTCTGACCAAATTTCGATTTGTAACAAAAAACGAATTGCACACGTTTTCTATGCTCTGCCAACATAGAGTGTTGGAGAGGGAGAGAAATCAGCATTTTCACTGCACAAAAAATGGTCATTTAAAGCATCTTCAAGTAAAAATCAATCACAAATCAAAGAGATAAAAAAGTGCTCCAGCATGTGGGATGGCCCCATACAAACTCATTGAGGTCTACAGCTGGGTATAGATAGATTAAAAGTCATCCTCTTCTGCAAGCTAAATTTCAATCCACCTTTGGCCTTTTTCGCAAGAGAGATGTTGATCTAACACTTGGCTTCTCTCAAACGGAATGTTGGAAAATGCTTATTCAATCTGCGCATGCAACAGTGCATTCTGACAGCGGGTGATTCCTTGCTATCAGTTCTCTTTTTTTTTATAAGCCGGCTGGCTTATAAGAAAAAAATTATCCATATATGGCAGTACTTTTTCTACTAGAGGTCCAAATGCTGATAGCCAGCATCATTGAACCCACTTCCTCTGAGCCCAGGTCATCCTGGACCCACCTGCCAGCCTGTGACTGGACAGTGAAAGGAGAAGCAGCACAATGATGAGCTTATCTCTCTGTCATACTGTTCTTTCCTCCTATCAACATGCTTCTTGTCAGAACAAGAACTGAGTATCTCCTTGAACTGCTTCTTATTCTCATTCTCCATCCCTGCTGTACAGGAACTGCAAAAAGCTGATACCAGATCAAATTGATGTAATGATTACTGAGCTGCATTCTTTTGTGTTTTTTATCTGCATAGAGTTCAGCTTTTCTTCTCACGTACAGTATATGGACTTTTGTCTTTCTTCCCCATACAACTAGGTGGTGTAGGCATTTTACACACCCCTTGTATACGCGGGGCAGGGCATGCCTCTGCCGCCTATGATTGGCTGTCGGCTTTGACAACTTCCAGGTGAAATAGCTAAGGCAGGGTCTGACTCATGTCCAAACACACCTGAGCTCATCCCTACTCAGAAGAAAGTCAAAGTAACTTAGGCCAACCATACACGGTTCAAATCTCGGTCGGTTCAGCAGGAACTAGCCAAGTTTTGAACCATTAATGGGCAGGCTGAATGTACCAAGTTGATCGATAAACTTGGGTACAACCAGCCTGTCGGATTCTCTTGCTAGTGGTTGCTATAGCCGCCAACAATAATCACTGTTTTCTCCCGCCGGGGACGGCTTCCTCCGCCCTCCCACGCCCCCTTCGCCCTCCCGCTGTCTGTGTTGATGGGGGAATCAAGCCAATTTCTTTCCTTCTACCCGTGGTTGCAGAAAGAAATTCACTCCGGGTAAGGCCGGTCTTAGAAAACACCTTGAACGAGTATTTCATTTGACTTGCTTCTGAGTCTTATGCCCATGTGCATGAGCCCATCAATAAGAAAAAAATATTTTGAAAGACAGTGGTATGGTGCTCAGATCAATTCTACTGCAGCTCAGAATCCATCTGGACCATCTCATGTCTTTATAACTGGATCCGCAGGAAGGCTGAGTAATTTGTTTGCTATAGGCTTCCTTCTATATTGAATTGCTCCTCGCGCCAGCTTTCTTTTAATAAGGCAGACAACTTGAGTTGCTAACCTATAATATTATAGAATTTATGAAAAATATGGGTTTGCCAGCCAATTTAAATATTACATTTGCATAGAGGTCCTGAACAGCAGGTATATTAATATAAGACCCATAGAGGATAAAGGATCATGTACTGTATGTAGCACAGCTCTAACCTTGGTTTGAAGGCACAAAAGGAAATTACTTAATTCATTGCTCTCAAGATATTTATTTCTGATTCATTTCCAAGAGCGCAGACGTTGGTTAGGCTTTCTAAGCATCCTTAAGGGGACTCAAGCATCAAGATTGATTAAATGTCCTTTATAAATAATGTCATAGATTTACTAAGGGAGAAATTTAACCTAAAAAAATCAGGGCAGTTATCAGCAGGTTTGGTCTAAAAGCTTCCTTTAAAGTGATCCTGTCAGGTCTCTAAAGATATAAAAGCATCAGTTCCCTACAATAGAAGAGGTTGTATACTCACCTCTCCAGTGGTCCATGTCTCTTACCTTTCCTCATTTCAAGCACTGCAGCCTCAGTGCGTCACTGTGGTTCCTTCCATCCCTACGTCCCTACTTAGTCTTGCAATGGTGTAGGGGTTGGGGGAAGAAATAAACGTGTAGTTGGGGACACAGGCAAGCAGTCGGATATTACAGCACAGGTATGGAGGGGAGGTACAAGGTATGAGTGCTGGAGAGGTGAGTGTGAGGGAAATTCACCTTAGACCACACACTGGATCAAGTTAAGAAGTTTTCTTTATTTGACTCATACGAGGAGACAATTTACAAAAAAAGGACAGATATTTGCCCATTGGTTCTGATCTCTATGACCTGTGCAATAGGGCAGCATACATAGAGTTCAGCCTTATGGGCTCCTATCTGACTTGTCTGTCATACAATTGTAAAACTTGCATTTATATACCTTTAAAAGCCTTATCTTAGCCATCTCTCCTAGATATGATTGGTTGCTAAGATCTACGTTAATGTAACTAACCATAAATCTGACACCCGTTCTACAACCAGACAAACTTATTCATTCCCAGAATTCCTATATTATCATTAAAGTGATTTATAACTGGTTTTGTCCAATTAAAAACACCTGCGTAGAGACAGTATGGTACCCAGCTGTGTTAAATCAAACCCTCCTTGTCCTGATACGACACCACCAACTTCAAGGATAACAGATTTACGACGTTGGGAAAATGAACTTTCAATAACCCCACCTTATGTGTTATATGTCTCACTATATAATCCTATTTGTATGTATTTTAACAGTTTTAATGAGGGCACAAGCAGACCTTTGTTTGACCCTGTCAAACTTAATTAATGTACTGTACATAACTTTCCCATATTCCACATACCGTATATACTCGAGTATAAGTCGTTCCGAGTATAAGTCGAGGCCCTAATTTACCACAAAAAAAATTGGAAAAACGTATTGACCCGAGTATAAGACGAGGGTGAGAAATGCACAGCTACTGTAAGTGGAAAAGAGGGTCAACAATGCCCATTTGCAGCCTCACTGTGCCCATTTGCAGCCATAGGTCCCCTGAACTTCAAACTCGGTAGTTAACGGTTCCTAGATGCCCCCTAGCTGCAGCCAAAATTTGGGGTCTCTAAACCCAAAGGGTCCCGAAATGACATTGCTGCAGATGGACACAGTTGACCGAATTTGGGGCCCCGTATCTCGGGGCCACTTAGTGCTAAGAACCCTAAATTTGGTGTGCAAACCCAGTGGAACTAGCGCCATAAAATTTCCAAAGCTGGGGTTCCTAGCACCAAGTGGCCCTAAGATACGGGGCCCCAAAATCGGTTTGGAAAATGAAATTTTTTGCTGCAGAAAAGTGCTTGACTCGAGTATAAGTCGAGGGGGGCACTTTCAGCACAAAAAAATGTGCTGAAAAATTCGACTTATACTCGAGTATATACGGTAATTGTTTCTAAACCACCTGTATAAGATGTTCTTATCTTATCAGGCTGTAGCTCAACTTCTGTCAAAACTTTATTTTTCATTAGTAAACTAAAAATGAACTTATCTTATCTCATCTCTGTAATTTAAATGCATTTCAAGGACTCAAAACAACTCTGTGTAACTTGAAACTATTCTACTTCTAAGCAATCTTTTGCACGCATTCATAAATGATTATGAAATAAGAATCTAATTGCTCTAACAGTGAGTACAATACCTCTTCTACTGCAGGGAGATGACAGTTTTATATTTTCAAAGATCTAAAAGCATTTTACATTTTACAGCTGAAGTTTAGTCTGCTTATATTTTAGGTACATGAACCAAGAACATACTCATACACACACCAGCTCCACAATCCCCAATAATCGACCTAGACAGAGTAAAAAAAACAAAAAATAAGAACCAACATAAGCAGTACAGAAGTCATTGGGATTTTTGAGATACAGAAAGTTCCCACCAAAAAGACTCAGAGATGTCAAACTAAGGCAACCATACTTTGGTAAACTTCTTAGGAAATGCCCAACCCTGTTAGATCAATTTAAACTTAGGTAGATCAGCATTTTCGGACGTGTTTAAGTATGGTGAACACCCAAGTTTAAGACCAGGACTGTCTTGTGCCAATGGTAAAGCATGGTGGAGGCGCAATCATGATTTGGGCAGCCATATCTTTGTATTCACCTTGCCAGCAAGTATGTATACATTTTAGCCGACCATGTGCACCCCATGGTGCAAACATTGTTTCCTAACGAGAGCACCATTTACCAAGATGAAAATGCTTCGATTCACACAGCTGGTGTTGTTAAATTGTGGTTTGGTGAGCATGCAGACAAAGTCTCACACCTTCCCTGGGCACCGCAGTCACCAGACCTAAATATCATAGAGCCACTAAAGTCAATTTTGGAGACCGAGGTTCGGGCTTGTTTTCTGCCTCCGGCATCTGTGCGAGAACTGGGACTAATTTTGCAAGAAGAATGGTATCAGATTCTGTTATCCAAAATCCAAGACTTATATTTGTCAATTCCCAGGAGAATTCAGGCCGTCTTGGATGCCAAAGGCGGCCCAACACCATATTAATTAACAATTTTGCTCTTTTATCTGGTGTTTCCATAATTTTTTCCAACCCCCTGTATATGATGCTGGACATCCTCCAGCCAGGAAATGAGGTGGACCTATCTTAATTGCTGTAGCTTCTAATGCACATTGTAAAAAGCTTACAGTGTGCAGTAAAATCAGGGTAAGCAATTTTAATACAATAGAGTATCCTGTACAACTGTGCAAGACTGAAGGGAAAGCTGGAGATCTGATTTAAGGTAAAAATCCAGTCTACAAGCAGTCATCATAAAAATGACTAATAGCTGTTTTAGCAAGAAAAAAATTCTCTGTGCACCCCTTGATCGCAGTTTCATTATGTTACTATGGGCTCAGCTTCTGAGAATTTGGGAATAAGTCAGTCATTCTATGTTGGGTTTAAAGACAGCCAGTCACCAATTTTTACATGTGTAGTATTCTGAATTTAGACTCTTAAATTTTTTATAATAGTAGAGCATTACCTCTCACAGATTACTTTTTTATATATAAATGTAAATGGCATTTTATTTGTTGTCAAAGGATAACAAAGTACAGATCATTGTGACACATGCCATACACAGACTTGTTACAAGTTAGACATTATGCTTATAGACAGCAAGAATATGAAACGTGGGCAACAATGTAACGCATGTCCTCATTATTTCCTGGTGGCTTGTCAACTTTAAATGTATTTAGATTTTGTTTAAATCGGTAAAATGCAGCTACATTTATTATGGAGATGTGATGATTATGGAATAAAGATTTTCCCAATAGTTGTATGTGTTTATGAGTAGGGATGAAAAACGAACATTACGGGCCGTTTGCGCCAAATTCGAGCGGTGCGTAACGGCCCATAATGCACTGCGGGAGCGCAGTGCATTGCTGTATGATGATTGGCCAGAGCATGCACCATGACCTGCATGCTTTGGCCAATCACAGTGCCCTCAGCTAAGAAAGCCATAATTGGCCAAAGGCAGGGTGCCTTTGGCCAATCATGGCTCAGGGGGACTAAGTCCACGCCCCACACTATATAAGGCCGCCTGAGCGTCGGCCTCGTGTAGTGTGTCGTTGCCGGCGTGGACGGAGAGTGAGTGTCATTTAGATTTATATATATATATATATATATATATATATATATATATATATATATATATAGATAGATAGATAGATAGATATTTATATATACACACACACACACATATACATACAGTCAGTCTTGTGTGTATATATATATATATATATATATTCACTGTATCCAGTTTAGCTAGATCTGACTGCAGTCCGTTCCTGGTGTACTGTTTCTAATATACTTCAGGCAGGCAGCTGATTCAGTTAGTTGCAGTGTATTTAATATATATATATATATATATATATATATATATATATATATATATATATATATATGTGTGTGTGTGTGTGTGTGTGTGTGTGTGTGTGTGTGTGTGTGTGTGTATATGTATATATATCCGCTGCATACAGTTTAGCTATATCTCACTGCAGGCCATTCCTGGTGTACTGTTTATAATATACTTCAGGCAGTGTACACAGTATACAGTGCTGTGCACCCATAGTGCAGTTGCTCATACTTTTCTGGTGGTCAATACAGTACACCCATAATTGTTATTAAACTTCTGTTGGTGTACACAGTACCATGCACCTCTAGTGCAGTTGCTACTACTTTCCTGGTGGTGTACACAATACATACAGTGCACCCATAGTTGTTATTACACTTCTGTTGGTGTACACAGTACCGTGCACCCCTAGTGCAGTTGCTACTACTTTCCTGGTGGTGTTCATAGTACACAATACAGTGTAGTGTTTTTTTGCTAAACAAAATTTACAGCATGTCCGGAAGGTCACCAAGGAGAGGCAGACAGTCACAGGCCACTAAAAGAGGGCAAGCAGGCTCTGTGTCTACAGTCGACAGTGCTGGTCATGGACATGGTGCATTCTCAGCACGTGGCCATGGGGCACGTTTGTCCTTTTTTCCTGAAGCTGGCCGTGTTATTGAGCCACAACATGCAGAAAAGTTGGTGGAATGGATAACAAAGCCCCCCCTCATCCTCCTCATCCTCTGTCACCCAGGCTTAGTAGTTTGCTGGGATCTCCAACCCCACTATACCTCCAGTCCTCTCAGAAACCTGCACTGAGAAGAATGAAGGTATAGAAATAGGTGTCCCAAGTACTTGCGGCCAATCTGCTAGCGGTACACCAACATCGGATTTTAGCAGGCAAATTTCCCTACCCCAGTTGCTAAACCGTTAAAAGAACTGCTGCCTTATTAGCTGGTAGACTCTGCCCCCTTTCGTGTGTAGCGCCCACCTACTTAGGTGTGTGCTAAAAGGTTGGAGAGGTTTAGAGTTAAGTGTAAATTTCAGGCATTACATTGTTTGGTATAGGCCTGGCTGGGTTTGATTTAATGGGGAGGAATGATAGTGTAGAATGGGGGGGTGTGACCACCTGCATTCTGCTAAAGTGACGCCTAGTCTGACCAGTGAGAGGTGCTGGAGGACAGGTTGATTTGATACAGGATGTAGTTAGTGGTATAGGTCACCCTTAGCCTAGCATTAATTTGTATGGGCAGGGGCTTACAGGCCTATATAACTGTGGGTCACATGCTTCCAAAGGGCTTGCTGATGGGAAGAGGAAAGCAACAGGAGTACAGAATGTAGAAGCTGATGCAGCTTGAGAGCTCTCTCCTTTTGGGGAGAGGAACCTGCCTTAACAGGAGGAGAGATGGAGGAAACAACTGTGGGAATCTGCAATATCTAAAAGCAGAGGCTGCTACCACCAACAGAAGAAAAGAGCTGGGAGAGGACCCAAGTATGGTGCAGACCCAGGGGAACAGTGTCTTCAATGGCTGAGGGTGCTAAAGATGACCCGGGGGGATTCCCATCAGTCTATCCAGGAACTCTATTCAGAGTATTGTTCTTGGGACTTAAGTTGAAGATTCTGTGTGGTTGGGAAGTAGTGGTGAACAGGAGGGAGAAGATTTGCAGTTCATTACAGGAATCAAGTGAATAAGGCAGCTCATATTTCTAGAAGATTTGTTTCATATTCTTTCTGCAACGTGCTATGGGAAGGAATAAAGTTCTTGTTCTTTGTTTAAGACTGGTTGCGGTGTGTTCAATGCATGGAAGTGTGGAGGTAATGGAACCAACTGGCGGAAAGGAACGAACTACTAGCAGCTCCTACGGGGGTAGTGCGCTTCACGTGAATTTGTGGAATGTGCGGTATATATTCCGGCTCTCTACCAGCATGTGGAAGGCAATGTCTTGGCCTCGTTGGACAGGGCGGTCAGCAGTAAGGTGAATATTACTGCTGACTCATGGTCCATGGTCATGGTCCATGGTCATGGACAGGGACGTTACCTTTGTTTCACAGCGCACTGGGTAACTCTGCTGGCAGCTGGGAAGGATGCAGGACAGGGTTCAGTAATGTTGGAGCTTGTTCCGCCACCACGCCTCCAAAATGTTATTGGTGATTCTGCCACAGCTCTCTCCTCCACCCCTGCTTTTCTTCTTTCTCTATGGCCTCTTCCTCTGCAGATTTCTCCTCTGAACCAGTGGTGCTCAGTAGGCGTTCAAGGGGCTACGCAAGCACTCAGCTCAAGCAAAAAGATGCCATGCTGTGCTTGAGTTGATCTGCTTAGGGGACAGGAGCCACACTGGGGCAGAGATTCTGTCAGCTCTACAGAAGCAAATACTCTTGCGCACAGGTGTATAAGCTAGATGATCCCAAGGGTTCAGAAAGGACAATGGATTTCGGCCTTGCTGCTCTCCAGGATGGGATTATCCTAGTAGTAGATGATAAGAAAAAAAGACTAGGCTAACTTTATTGCTATAGTGCAAGTTCTAAGTAACTGCTATAAACCACATTGCATAACGGCACATAGTTGCACATGCATATATATACATGCCTTTGCTATATATATAAAACATTTACATATAGGTTTGTCCACACTTCCTCTCTCTCTTTTTCATAATATTAATATTTTAATTTTTATAATGCTATGTACGTTCAATATTAGGCAACTAACTATGTAATTAATTAAATTAAAATAAATTAAATAGATTAATCTTTTTGCCCCCTTCAGAGGCACCTCTGCGAGCTAGGTGTTCCTTATGTTATCCCCCTAATACATTGCCTTGACGCTCTTGTCCAGCTTTGCCCTCTACCTTTTTCTCTGACAAAATGGCGGCTATTGTTTACCACTGGACATCAATCCCGCGCACCAATGGACGCACGGGAAATGACCTCATGATCGCACTTCCGCCCAGTGGACCGCAACCAGGAAGTGATGGTGCGGCGTGCGCTCCACCCGCCGAGACGGCGCATCGGGACATGGGAGCGGATGGAAGCTGTCGGCTATGGATGCTGGGACAGCGGTGTTTCCCGCAGGGGATTCTTTTTGAGAGGATAAGAGCTGTGGCTTTTTTTTTCTACTACTCGGTATGTTTTCTGATATGTGGTGGTTCTCAATTATTACTGTTTGGTATGCCCAGGATAGTTGGATGTGCGGTGTTCCCTGGCGGATCCCGGTCAGCTCGCCGCAGGATGCATGCACTCCTTGTAGAGTGAAATTAAATCAAATCAATAAAATAAACTATAAATTCAACAAGTTATCATTTTATAATGATATGGCTAAGGTCCACCCCCTTTGCAGGACCTCCCACCAATTAAGGGAGGGGTTCCAGTACTAATCTGAAAAGTGTTTCCCAGATAGACACCTGTATAAATAGTTGCAAGAGATTAGCACTGATAAGGCTCTGATGAAGAAGGGACACTTTCGAAACGCGTTAGCCAGCAGCGGTTCGTTTGTCCTCTTCCTAGAACCTGGAAACCGCTACCAGTGGACCAATCACTTTGTGACTGTATATAGTGCAATTTTTTCTTCCTACCTTTGTGAGTAGATTTTAATCTTGGTTTTAATTAATAAATTTACCTTAGGATAATGCACTAGGCTGGTGCGCTCTCTTTTTTTCTTATCATTCTGTCAGCTCTGCAGGGGCAGGCTCAGAGGTGGTGGACTCCACGCCAGCTTCAGCCAGGAATGGTTGTATGCAACAATGGCACCAACCTCCTCTCCACCCTCCGACAGGGACACTTGACCCATGTTCCCTGTTTGGCTCCCGTCCTGAATTTGGTGGTGCAGCGGTTCTTGAGCAGGTACCCGGGCTTACAGGATCTCCTGAGGCAGGCCAGGAAAGTCTGTGGTAATTTCCGCCGGTCATATAATGCCAGTACTCGGCTGGCTGACATTCAAAGAGAATGCAACCTGCCCAAGAACCGTGTCAGAGAACTCACACAGCAAGCACCCGTCTCCATGCAGTAGCTGCCAATCCTCGTTCCGCTAATGCCAATGTGCATGCATGGAAGTATAGCCAGAGACAAATGAGATCCAGGGTGGGCATGCACAATGGCACCTCTATGTGAACGCGCGCGGTAACGCGCACCCGTGAGTGCCAAAGCGCTAATGTGCTAACACGCATGCGCTAAAGTGCTAATGTGCTAATGCGCATGCGCCAATGTGCTAATGCGCATGAGCGCATGCACGTACGCTGGCGCGAATCCTGGCACACAGCACCCTATATAAACAGAGTCTGCCTAGCATCAGTGCTGGATTGTCTTCAGCTTTTTCCTGTGTTCCTGTTGTTACTCTGCCTGATTGACCTTGTTCCTGAAACCCGGCTATCTTCTGACCATTCTCTTGGATCTCCCCTGCCTGCTGAACCTGCCTCTACCTGCAATACTGACCTTGGCTTGGACTTATGATTACGGCTCTGCCTTCTGATTCTGTACCCCGCTGCCCATCTGTTGCCAACCTCTGCCTGTTTCTGACTACGGTTTTGAATTCTGATTCGGTACCCCGCTGCCAGCCCGTTGCCGACTCTGCCTGTTCCTGATTCTGCAGTTGATCCTGATCTGGCTCCCGCTGAACAAGTCTGGTGATCAGTTTCCACATCTCCACAGCAGAGGTTCCTGTATCTCCAAGTTCCAGCCTCCTGCCTGCGGGAGGAGGCCACGAGGATGGTGAGCAGTGACAGTGCATGCATCAGTGATACTGTCCCTCTTGTCTTTCTGTTGGAGCACACGCTTAGTGCAATAATGGACAGGGCACTTGAGGCAGAACAGCGGGAGGAAGAGGAGGACTTCCCTACCTCTCAAGACCCCCTTTATCCAGAAAATGAATCAGTCTTGGATCACCAGCTACCAAGCACCTGATGCTGACGTAACCAAATTATTTTTCTATGGATGTGGGATCCCTTGAAGACTGCATATGCTGAGTGACTATCCTATTATGCTGAGTGACTATCCTATTCCGTCTCAATTTTCATGATGATAGCTTCTAAGAATATTTTCAGTTCAGGGCACCACCACCACCGCCTAAGGCCCAATTTTTCTGTCCCTGTTTAACAGGGGCGCGTAATTACAATTTTTGATCTAATATTTCACAGCAGGGCCTGTTCCTGCACTCAACAAAAGTATCTGTGGAGGCTTTACAGTGTTGTGCCACCACCGCCTAAGGCCCAATTTTTCTGCCCCTGTTTAACAGAGGCATGTCATTACAATTCGTGATATAATATTTCACAGCAGGGCCCGTTCCAGCGCCCACCAAGAGTAATTGTTAGGGCTTACAGTGTTCTGGTACCACCAACACCTAAGGCCTAATTTTCCACAGAGTGTATAGGGCAGGCCGTATAGTATATACAGGCGGTCATCTCTTGTCAAACATCCGACTTACAAACGACTCCTACTTACAAATGGAGGGAGACAACAGTGACTATCCTATTCCTTCTCAATTTTCATGATGATAGCTTCTAAGAATATTTTCAGTTCAGGGCACCACCATCACTACCTAAGGCCCAATTTTTCTGCCCCTGTTTAACAGGGGCGCGTAATTACAATTTTTGTTCAAATAATTAACAGCAGGGCTCGTTCCTGCGCTCAACAAGAGTATCTGTGAGGGGTTGCAGTGTTGTGGCACCACCACTACTGCCTAAGGCCCAATTTTTCTGCCCCTGTTTAACAGGGGCGTGTAATTACAATTTTTGATCAAATATTTAACAGGGCTCGTTCCTGCGCTCAACAAGAGTATCTGTGAGGGGTTACAGTGTTGTGGCACCACCACCACTGCCTAAGGCCCAATTTTTCTGCCCCTGTTTAATAGGGGCACGTAATTACAATTTTTGATCTAATATTTCACAGCAGGGCCTGTTCCTGCGCTCAACAAAAGTATCTGTGAGACTTTACAGTGTTGTGCCACTACCACCACCACCGCCGCCTAAGGCCCAATTTTTCTGCCCCTGTTACATAGGGGCGCGTAATTACAATTTTTGGTCTAATATTTCACAGCAGGGCCTGTTCCTGCGCTCAACAAAAGTATCTGTGAGGCTTTACAGTGTTGTGCACCACCACCGCCTAATGCCCAATTTTTCTGCCCCTGTTTAACAGAGGCATGTCATTACAATTCTTGATATAATATTTCACAGCAGGGCCCGTTCCAGTGCCCACCAAGAGTAATTGTGAGGGCTTACAGCGTTCTGGTACCACCAACACCTAAGGCCCAATTTTCCGCAGAGTGTATAGGGCAGGCCGTATAGTATATACAGGCGGTCCCCTCTTTTCAAACATCCGACTTATGCCGCGTACACACGGTCGGACTTTCCAGCTACAAAAGTCCGACAGCCCGTCTGACTTTCGACGGACTTTTGGCGGACTTTCAACAGACTAACAAGCGGACTTGCCTACACACGATCACACCAAAGTCCGTCGGATTCGTACGTGATGATGTACACCAGACTAAAATAAGGAAGTTGATAGCCAGTAGCCAATAGTTGCCCTAGCGTAGGTTTTTGGACTAGCATACAGACGAGCGGATTTCTGGGTCCGGCGGAGTTACGACGTAAAGATTTGAAGCATGTTTCAATTCTAAAGTCCGTCAGATTTGCGATTGGAAAAGTCCACTGAAGGTCCGGTGAAGCCCACACACGATCGGATTGTCCGCCGGATTTGGTCCGTCGGACAAGTCCGGTCGAAAAATTTGACCGTGTGTAAGCGGCATTACAAACGACTCCTACTTACAAATGGAGGGAGACAACAGGAAGTGAGAGGAATCTACTCCTGGGAAGGGGAATTCTCTCATGTAAGAGTTAATATGGGAAAAAGGTGTCTCCCCACTGATGCTTTATCACCAATCCTTGTTTCCCTAATAACCCAAAACTTTCAAAATCCAATTGTCATTGGGACAGAAAGTGAGGTGAAATCTTCCGAGCAGGGGCACAGACAGCAAAACAAATGTTACAGGGGTGATAACCCTTCCCTATGTTATCCAAAAAGCTTAAAAATAGATTTTTTGGCTGGAGCTACTCTTACAATGTACCAGTTCAAAATTACAAACAGATTCAACTTAAGCACAAACCTACAGTCCCTATCTTGTTTGTAACCCGGGGACCGCCTGTATACTGCTGCTGTTCAGAGTATATAGGGCCTAGGGGCCCCACGCCTTTTTTTTTTAATTTGGGTGCGGGGTTCACCTTAATATCCATACCAGACCCAAAGGGCCTGGTAATGGGCTGGGGGGGGGGCAACATTACATTACAGCCGCAAACCGTTTTAAAAGACTTTTTTTCCTTTAGAAATGTAATTTTGTGCAGGGACTGTTGCGCCACTTTACAGGCATACTATAGACATCCCCCAAGCACGATATTTAAAGGAATATTATACTTTTATTGTTTCACTTTAAGCATTATTAAAATCACTGCTCCCGAAAAAACGGCAGTTTTTAAAACTTTTTTTTGCATTGATACATGTCCCCTGGGGCAGGACCCGGGTCCCCAAACACTTTTTATGAAAAAAAAAGTCCGATGGGAGCTTTCGGTCGGACATTCCGACCATGTGTATGCCCCATCTGACTTTTTCTGTCAGACGAACTCAGATATAGAACATGTTCTAAATCTCTCCGTCAGAAATGCCGTTTGCAATTTCGGCCGTGTGTACGTGGCATAACACATTACTTAGCATGAATGCACTTAAAGTGATACTAAACACACACTTTCATTTACATTGTCCCTTCTATTTCTGTATGTGGAGAATGGCACTGTAATTATTTTAATCTAAAAAAAATGTAAGTACCTTTTTTCTAACCGTTATACAGCTGTCACATGACCCAGATCTTTCCCAGCCTGTCTGCAGGGAAACATAAGCAGGAGGAGCTTCTAGTCCTCTGCTGCTGGTCACATGTTAAAAAAAAAAAAAGTTTTTGGAATACAGAGTAAAAATAACTAAGTAATATATATATAAACTGTTTTAACCTCTTCGCCAGTGGCGGCCCGTCCATTAGGGGTGCCCGAGCACCGCCCCCTCTATCCACAGCCGCCACCCTCTCCACCTTCTAGCGATGATGCGATGCTCTTTTGATCGCCGCCGCCATCCCTTATTCATGCGTCCGGCCCCTTTCAGGGGCCGGACGCCTGAATTACAGCAGCGGGGGTGTTTTTTTTAAGCACCTGATTAGAGCCAGAGGCTCTAATAGGCTTCAAAATAGAGTGGACTTGGAGTGAAGAGCATTGCGCTATGAGCCAATGCAGGTGTTATAACAGTGAATGAATATTCGCTGTTGCAACACTGATCCTCCTCCAGACCAATGGGGAAGCGGGTCTGATACCCGATTGGCTGAAAGGACAGATGATCCTATTGGACGCCTAGGAGGAGGGGAGGAGACACATGGCGGAAGTGAGAAGGAGGGAGGAGGAGAAGACACAGGAGCTGCTACCCGATGCTCTGATGCCCCCCGCAGCCTGATGTCCGCCGATGCACCGATCTCTGCCGCACCATGCCCGTGGTCCAAATGGGGTAAGTGGACCAACCAGCAGACAGCGAAGGGGGGGGCTTTGAGGTGCCACGGGGGTGGTTGTTTGCCGCCCCCCCAAACAAAAACCCTGAGCCCCCACTGCTCTTTGCGTCAGCGCCTCCCAGTCCTTTAAAAAGTTTATGATCTCGGGAGGCAGGGCGGGGGGTTAAGATCGCAAGACCGATGTGATTGGCTGTCACAGTGGTCATGTGTCTCGTAACCTCCCGATTGCTGCTTTTGGTTAGGCGCCGGTAACTGTGTCGGTAGCGCGCAGCGCGCATGCTCCAGGCTCAGCTGTATTGACAGCAATTCATGTAAATTTGCATGCAGCCAGCACCAAGGGGTTAAATTGACATACAAATATATATTTGAAAATAAATCATAATTTATTTATTTTGTGGAAATAAAATGATGTGGGCAGATTTCTGACAGTCATAGGCTGTGTCTTAGGATAGGAGGGAGGTAAAGCCTCCATTAATCTACATGTAATATCGCACATCCATTGTGTTGCTTAGCTGCTTTGGGGACATGGAAGAGGAGGGAGGGAGTGGGCTATCATTTACCACTGTGTATACACCCACGTGTGTGACTCTATAGTCACATGGGTTGCTCAGATCTGATAGGGACTGAACGCTCAGCATAGAAACTCACTGAAAAATGAGCATGCGCAGAGTTGCCACCACAGCTGCAAAATCCCTAGCTGAATTGGGGACATGGACTGAAGGGGGAGATAGAAAGCAGCAGGATCAACCAGGTTTTCTGCAGAATAAGGAAAATTAATCTCATAGTGACTGAGTGAGTATGAACAGCATGTAATACATGTAATACAGCAATAATACATTTATTGATAGTTTTTTTTATGATGTGGGTTTAGTGATATTTTAAAAGATACATCTGATGCTAGATCCACTTTAATTTGCCATTTTGACTGGAATTTAGTTTTAATACATTTGAATCTCATACATAAATGAGTTTAAGGCTGGGTTCACACTATTGTGAATTGTATGCGGGTGAACCGGCATGTGTGCTCTCTATGGAGCCGGTTCACACATCTCTGGAGCGGCTCCGGAGCGAATTGCACAGGAGTCTTGTGCGTCTTCTGGTCCGTTTCAGGTCCGAATGCAGCCAGAAATTCGGACTGAAATCGGACCTGAAACGTTGAGTAGGGACGCACCGGACCCCTGCTGTGAGCCGCTCCGCACGGCAGTGAGAACCCAGCCTGAAGCTGAAAGATACATTCTAGCAGCGGGACTTCCCCTGCAGTACAAGGATTAAATACTCGTTTACGTCTAAGGGGCTGCAAAAAAGCAGTTTTACTTATCTGATCCTCCACGCTCGCAGGCGTGGTCCCTGCAACCTCTTCTCACTTATGCTGGAGCAATCACAGGTCCTCTAATGTCATGAAGTCCATTGTAGAACCCCTTAGCCTTCCATTGCATGTGAGGCTGTGGAGGGACAGTCCAGTTCCATTGCATAGGAGACTAAAGGAGAGTGGTGGTAAAGCAATACCGAAGCATAGGAGAGTGAACAAGATTGGTGGTGGAGCAGTACTGGAGCATAGGAGAGTAAAGGAGAGGGGTGGTGGGGCAGAAGTTTGGGTAAGTAAGCACTCATTTACACAAGCTTTGCCCTGGAAGTGCGATCAAAGGTGGATCACTTTTCAGAAGGCATATGGCAGGCAGTGAGGAGGCATTATGTCACCTCCCCACCACCTGTTCTAACACCTAAAAACCTGTACCATTGGCTGCAACTGTATGCACTGTGTGCAGTTGTGGCACAGCCTAATTCTCAACTCAACAGGTGGATGATAATATACATGTCTGTCTGCTGCCTTTGCAGCTTAAAGTGTGAGGAACGCAGTGTGAGACCCCAGCCACTTTCACCAACATGTGACAAATAGCTGGTCAACTTCACATCTCTCTGTTACCAATACATGACGATCTCAGTCTTACTGAGTACAAAGATTTTCCAGGACGCAGGACCACAGTTTATGTGCCAGCAGACTGAGAACAATTGGCATTGGGTTTGGTTAACTATGTAGTTAACCTGGTATACTTCCACCAGATATTTTATGGGAAATATCAACCTTCACAATATCTGCAACGACAGATATGACAGTTAATGTCTGTAATAAACACTGTCACAGCAGACAGGAATATTCCATAGATTTACAACATAATAGCACTCTTCAGAGAGAAAGGGATTCTTTAAAGTGCTTCTAAAGTCTAATACTCCCTGCATTAGGTATAAAACTCACTACCAACTGTTCCCGAGGACGACCATTCAGGTGGAAATGTGTTGAAGCTAATCCCATGTCAACGTGACATTACTTCCGCTGACGCCATCTTTGGACGGGGAACCAGGCCGCACTTCTCAGGATGCGACGGGCCCGCATAGAACCAATGCTGTACACACCAGGTGCCAGGTTCTAACCGGCACCAAAACAAGAGAGTTTATTTCTTACTTCTATTCAAAGCAGAGTTCCAATCTTTTTTCAGTTTATTAAAAGTCAGCAGCTACAAAAGTGTAGCTGCTGACTTTTAATAAACAGACACTCACCTGTTCCACAGCCCAGCGATGCGGGCGCCCGAAGCCTCGCCTTTTCTCCCCCTCCTCTCCGCTGCACCATCATTACTACTGTGGGCGCCCGACTGTGACAGATTGCGGCTTCACAGCCAGGTGCGCACTGCGCATGCGCAAGCCGCGCTGCGCTCTCCTAGTTGCCAGGCAATCTTCTGAAACCTGTGACATGTCCCAGAAGATTGCAGAGAGGGAAGGGCCGCCTAGGGGGAGAGGAGGAGTTGCCTAGGCCGCCAAGCAACGGAAGGAGGAAGTGGGACAAGAAGTACCTGTCAAAGCCATGTACCCACCCTCCCCCCCCCCCCAAAAAAAATGACATGCCAAATGTGGCATGTAAGGGGGCGAGGAGTGCTTAAAGCGGAAGTTCCACTTTTGGGTGGATTTTGGAAACGTATGCTCCCACTGTGAACTCCGTCCCGATAACATACAACAGCAGGAAAAGCCTGACGTGATCCAAAAAGCAACCACCAATGGAACTTACCAAGCTGGACCATTCCCTCCAAACTGACAAGTACGCTGCCCAGGTACCTTCACTTACCGAGCGTTGCACCAGAGCACCAGATATGCCAATGTGCGGGACAAGGAACCGCCTGCTCCTCCGCCCCGGCGCCAGCTTCTGGAACCTGTCCCACTGGAAACATGACAAAGCATCAGCAATTGAGTTCTCCACTCCCGGGACATGCACAGCTCTCACAAAACAGTTCAAACTTAAACAACAAAGAACAAGGTAACGCAGCAAGCGCACCACTGGTGGAGATGAAGCAGACAGACTGGACAACTGCAACCACCCCCATGTTATCACAATGAGAGCAAACCCGGCGATTCTGAAATAGAGATCCCCAAATATCTACCGCCACCACAATCGGGAAAAGCTCCAATAGTAGATGGTTGCTCAAAAATCCTGCGGCTCGCCATTCCTCTGGCCACGCCGCTGCACACCACACCCCCTGACAATATGCCCCGAAACCCAAGCTGCCAGCAGCAACAGTATACAGATCAATGTCAAAAGCTGACACCACCGGGGCCATCCACAAGGACCTCCCATTATAAGAGGTCAAAAACTCATCCCACACCCGCAGATCAGCCTTGTGCTCGCCTGAAAGTCTAATGTAGTGATGCGGCAATCTCACTCCCGAAGTAGCAGCTCTAAGGCGACGGCAAAAAATGCGCCCCATAGGTATGATGCAGCAGGCGAAATTAAGCCTACCCAACAAGGACTGCAACTGTTTCAGCCTAACTTTCTTCGCCTGTAGGGCCGCACCAACCATCAACCGCAGGTCCTCCAATTTTTCAATCGGCAAGCGACACTCCATCGCTTGCGTGTCAATGATGATTCCCGAGAATTGAATCTCTGTGGAAGGACCTTCGGAGGTTTTTCCATGTTCTATCAGTGAGTGTTTGGAATGCAGCTAAAAGGTTGTTTATTATGGGAGATGCAGTCCTGGTTTACTCTCCCTGGGGGGGGGGGGGGGATATGGAATCCATTCCATGCTGCCTTTAGAGACAGATTTCCATTCCTAACCGGTGTAGCAACCTGGCAAATGCTGCCATAATAAGGGTATCCTGGTGTTACTAACCTGGCTTTGGGGTTGCCCAGACCTCATTACATACCTTCCAACATTTTGAGATAGGAACGAGGGACACCTACTAGCATGTATGTAAGAATAGGACATGCCCCTTGCGACACCCCCTTAAAGGAGAATTAATCAAAAAAAAGGTTAATTAAATCCACAAGGGCTTTTTTTTTACTACTACTATTCCTTTATATTGGCTCTTAAAGTTTACAAATGCAGCAATTTAGAATTTGGATGAAAGGTTTAGCACTGGGAAACAGTTTTTGAAGGATAGAAACTGCATTTTCTATACAACTATATAGATCAGACCAAAATGAGGGACAAATGAGGGGGAAAGAGGGACAGAGGGACATTGCTCCAAATCAGGGACAGTCCCTCCAAATCAGGGACAGTTAGGAGCTATGTCATTATCATTGCAGGAGGTAGTAAAATATGGCTCAACCTGCATATTTTTACTGCCCCCCCGAAAGTTTAAGCAGAGTCTAAAACCGGCCTCCTAGACCAATACGACCATTTAACCGTTGTAGTGCAGGTGCAGCCCCACTGCAGGGGAGGATTTTTCATTTCTCCGTAGATGGGCTCTCTTGTAAAATACTCACCTGAGAAGTTGCACATATTGTAGTTATTGAGAAGACTCTTCCTTTACCAATACAGAAAACAGTCGTTATCATTCAAAGGCAGCAGCTGAATATATTCCTGTGTCACTTTCTCTGTTAAAGCAGATTCTATTATAGATGTGCTGTGATATCTCTGTCTGTCATTCATTACAGTTTAAAATTCTGAACGTGTGATGGACAGCTCGGTGTCTGCTCCCTACGCAGCGCTAATGTCGCTACTTAAATTTATGGCTTTTCATTAATAGTAGGCAGAGATAGTGTTCTTACAATTTCTGTTATTTCTCAAGTGACACATTTGCATTGCTCTCAGCATAATAATTTTACAAAAGTTTCCATCTTTCACAGCTAGCTATAAGGCAGCGCCTCCTAGTGGTTCAATTATTCAGAAAAAGATAAACTGCTTGGCTATGACAAGAAACACTTAAGCCCATTACACACTATCAGATTTTCTGCTGATTTTTGTCTTCAGATTTACCAAAACCATGTAGTGTAAGGGCCTGCCTGATTACATACAAATTGAAACTCCTAAGGTTTGACCTCATATTATATGGTTTTGGTAAATCTGAAGGAAAAAATCAGCAGAAAATCTGATAGTGTGTATGGGGCTTTAAAGCTTTATAAAATAAGAATCAAATCTATCTATACACATGAATGTAGAGTTTGGTAGATACCTGCTAGCCTTCACCATTTCTATCTGCGAAAATCGGATTGGACAAACACATATACTGTACAAATTTCAAGTTAAAAAAAAAAATCATATATTTAGGCCATAAAAAATGTGCCAAGAATATGGACTTACAGGGGTAATTCAATTCACTATTTTTGGTATGGCCCCTTTAAATGGCCTGCACCTTATTCAGGAAAGCCTTGCAAAAGCTTTCCTACACGTAGTTGAGGTCCTTCTAAATACTGCCATTTTTCCTTTATTTTCACCTGATGATTCTGCCAATAACACACTTCCTGTCTTAGGGTGACAACGCCCCATACCCATACTGTATCAATGGAGAAAACAATGTCGTCACCCTAGGAAAGTACTACAGAACTATTTACTTTCTCTTCAGTGTAGTGTAGTAGGCTTAAAGGTTTCAACATTAATGCATTCTATACACCTTCTGTGTCACAGATTCCCCCCCGCCAGAAGCCCCTCCCCCCTATAATTACCTGAGCCTATTCCCTATCCAGTGCTGTGCACGTGAGCAGCAGCTCCTTCCCTCTTCACTGAGCAGATTGATAGCAGAAGCCATTGGTTCCCACTGCTATCAATCACATCCTGTGATGAGGGAGCTGGGGCGGGGCCAAGCCACCCTGTCTGTGTCAATAGAGGCAGACAGGGCAGCTTGGGAGCAAGCCCACATGAGTGCCCCCATAGAAAGCAGCTTTCTATGGGGACACTCTCTGAAGAGGATGAGCTAGGAGCGCCAGCAGGGGACCAGTGAAGAAGAGGATTGGGGCTGCTCTGTGCAAAACCATTGCTCACAGCAGGTAAGTATAACATGTTTGTTATTTTATTAAAAAAAACAATAAAAAAACCACAAAGCTTTAAAGCGATTGTTAGGGTAAATTTAAAAAAAAAATGATAATAATAATAACAAAACTGCTGCAAACCTCCTCTTTTCAGGTCCCCCGTCGGAGCTCCTGGCCCCTCCCCCCTGTCCCGTGCCCCCATGGGAAGTGTCTTCCCTCGTCACTGGCTTTGATTGACAGCACTGGAAGCCAATAGCTCCCAGTGCCCCAGCAAAGCCAACGAGACCCAGAAGTGAGAAGATCTGCAGACGTGCACAGCGCTGGATTTAATGAGGGCTCAGGTAAGTAAAAGGGGGATGAAGGGGGATGCTGACACCTAAACATTTTTTGGAATGAATGAATTATGGGGAAAAAAAGTTTAGGCTTTACAACCACTTTAATATCTTAAGAATACATGATACTTTTTTTAAACTGGAGTTTGGTGGCACTTTAATCCTTATTGCAATGCAGTCCAAATTGTTATCTGCTTCCTTTTCACCCAGGAAGGCATTCTCCCAGGTTGACATCTCTACAATGGCTAGAATGAGGTTCATGATGATGACATTCTGGTTCCCAGAGCGGGTCAGCATGATGTGGCTGTAACTGCCTGACTGATGATTGTACTAATCAGTCCTAAACAGAAGTGACCCCCCCACTAAATGCACAAATGTGTCTCCATCAACCCCAGCTGATTGGCTTTGGGAAAGGGCAAGCAGGCATCAGGCAGCCCGTGACCGTCATCAAGAACTTAAAGGTCTAAAGCTTGCGGATATCCACATCAGTGAAAGAACACAATCTGAGTCAATTCCAAATATGCGCAAATCGTTTTTTTCGTCTCCAGTCCAAGTCTTGGCTGAACTTATTTCACAATTGTTTCTCCTCGAACCCCACTTTGGAGTACACCGTGTCATACTAAGAAAGGAGATTATTTTCCTTGTAGCGTTTAATGAGAGAATGATTCCCACTAGTGTACAGCCTGCAGACACGGAGTATTGTCCGCAGGGTCACACATGGATGCCCGCAGTTTTCCACTTCACTGGCTGATAGCAGCGAACGTGTGAGAAATCAACTCGTAATAGGATGAAAATTGAATGTGAAATGAAATTCAGTCTGTCTGTAACTGGTGCTGCAATGGAGGGGGAGGCTATGTACTGTATTCCTTCAATAAAGAGTATATGAGTAGAAAATGATGACTGTTAGGGGTTATGCAGTGCTGTTTAAAGAAACCCTGTCACCAGATTATTAATTTCAAAAATAATTTTCCCATCAGATTGTAGTGATATGGACTGTCAGCAGAAAGCATCGTATCTTTTAGTGTTTATAGATATCGCTTGTCTCTTTGGTAATCAGTGCAAT
Source organism: Lithobates clamitans (assembly GCA_037952925.1). Classification (NCBI taxonomy): domain Eukaryota; kingdom Metazoa; phylum Chordata; class Amphibia; order Anura; family Ranidae; genus Lithobates; species Lithobates clamitans. The sequence goes on from JBBGZY010001421.1 coordinate 849,357, forward strand.
CAGAGACCACATATCTGTGCGTCCAACAAAGTGAATTATATATAGTTCCCCTCCAGACTATTACTATGCAAGCATGTACCCTAAGACTACACATCCCAGGGATCTTCGCGGTGACATGAAGGTTGCTGGGAGTGACCATAAAAGGAGCGAGAAGCCCGCGCAGATCTCTCTTCCTCCTGGGCCCCGATGCAAGACAGACCTCTCTGTGTAACAGGGAGAGAAAGGTCGCGGCCTACCATGTGGAGCCGTACTTCCAACCCGAGGCCCAAGGGGCCTAGCTCTGTTATCCGCTGTCGGACATCCTGTCACTAACATCACTTGGATCGCCTGCCTGTCGGTGTGGGTGCGTGGGGCAAATTCCACTTTGGAAGACTGAGACAGCAGATCCACTGCCTGTGTGCTGCTACACGTGTTCCTGTCCAGAAGACCTCGGATCGATTTGGTGAGAGCGCAAATTGCTCAACCTTTTATCCATTCATTGTCACTATTACCGAACATTGTGCACAGACATCTTTACCCCAAGAACACTTTGCTGCAGTGCTTGAACGCTGTGTTTAGACGCCTTAGATCTTCACCACTAGAAACCTATTGCTTTATCTACAACCAAATGGATTAGTTTACGAGCTCCAGCTAGCTAGTAAAGAATCAGATCTGAAACGTGGAACTCTTTTGCTATCACTCATAAGAAAGCCTATATATATAGATATATATCTATATATAGATATATATAGATATGTATATCGATATATTACTTTCGGTAGATCTGCTCTTTTGTTAGGATAGCATAGGCTGGTTAGATTACATCTTTCTCAAAGTAGCCAAATAATTAGTTAACTGATACATCCACTAGGAGGTGACTTTGGATCTAAGTAAAGTGTACATGCATGTATATGATATTGTTCGTGGCTGAACCATTGTTTGTGTCCCTGGGAGGAATTTGTTTGCTGAGTTGGCGCTGTTATCCCCACTCAGCAGATTTATTACTTCCTTTTGTGAAATAACTTGCTCTGTTTGGTTCAAGTAAAATATTTCAGAACCTAATATTACTGATGAAGAAGTGGGACTTTAAATGAAGCACACAGCAGCACAACGCAGGTCAAGTGACCAAAATTCATTTATTGGGTATAATCCATGGTGTATAAAAAACATTTAGGGCATCCAACCTCTAAAATGCTGTGGGCATCAAGCCTCTATATAATAAACCATGGATTGATTATACATAAGATACACATAAGCTGCACAATAAGTCATGATCCATTGTCACACAAAGAGCAGAGATAACAATCAACATACATGTGTACAATTATTACTGTGATTAGACCCACAGAGAGCCATGAAGATTAGGACAAATAATGCAGATAATAAAAGGATTTAATGCCATGACAGATACTTATGGAGGTAAATGGAAACATTGAAATCTTGGTATTCCATGATGTGTGAAGATTGGTAATGATCAAAGCTCTACGCGTTTCGCGGTATAGCAACCGCTCATCAGGAGCATAAGTCATGGAATGATTCTAAAAAAATGTATTTTTATTTAAAAAAAAAATTGTTTTCAGTAAATAAACAGGAATTGAAAAAAGGTTTTATATACAAATATTTAACTTGTATAAAATGAGTTAAAGGTTGTGCGTCAAAACTTACGTCTGCATCAGCGATCCAGTGAAACAGTGTCCAGAATCGCAGAGAGCTGCAATGCAAAGCCGCCCGACGCCAGGGTGGTCTGCGGGAATGAGAACAACAGCCATAGGCAAAACCATTGCTGGTAGGTGCAATGAGTGTAGGATGCGGACCTCTGTGTGGGAAACCTATATGAAACAAATCATAGTGATGTGTGTGGGTGTGTGAAAGTGAAACAAATATAAAAAAAAAAGGAGTGATGTGAGGACAAAGGTTGAAATAGGGAGAGAGAAAGTGGGATAGGAAGGGGTGGAGATGAAGCAAAAATAAAAAGAAAGAAAAAAGGTAAAAAAAGGAAAGGAATAATACCTGGTGTGCACAGAGTGGACAACTCCATGCATGTGAGTGTGATGATAAACAGGAAGGAAAGTGCAGTGTGTGAAGGCCAGCCTTGGAGATGCCTATATAGGTGTTCCATCATGGCCCAACCCCCCACATCAAGTCAGCAGACAGCACCTGGGAGTGGAGCACTTTCACCTGGGCGGCTCAGCCGTCGGGCGATTAGCGCCAGTCCATCTCCCCAGTGTATCCACCGAAAAGCGACACACCGCCGGAAACATAGCGCCACAAGGACGCCCTGCGACCGGCAGATGTGACTTGATGCAGAGAGGGAAGGACCATGCATCTGCCCCCTCCCTGACAGCCATGGGCAGGGAGAGGGGTAGGAGACCCACGTGAACCACCGCAGCCAACGGAGGTGAGCAAATGCAGACAGATCAGCGATATCAAAAACACCGTCCAGGGATCGCAGACGCAGACCCAGCAGGACACACAACCCATACATCAGTATGAGAGGTTGATTGTGGGACCACTGATACCAATGGCCTACATTGATAAAAAATATAAATGTGTGACTGCTGCTGTGTGCTTCCATCCCGGGTTATGTATTTAAAAAAGGAAAAAGTTTTGGGACTTTAAATGAGGTTAGCACCAAAGGGATGCTCGCCTCCATCCCGGTCATTGGTTATATAAAAAAAAAAAAAAAAAAAAAAAAAATGGAGAAGAAGTGGGACTTTAAATGAAGCACACAGCAGGACAACGCAGGTCAAGTGACCAAAATTCATTTATTGGCCAATATGGAACACCTATATAGGCATCTCCAAGGCTGGCCTTCACACACTGCACTTTCCTTCCTGTTTATCATCAATCTCTCATACTGATGTATTGGTTGTGTGTCCTGCTGGGTCTGCATCTGCGATCCCTGGACGGTGTTTTTGATATCGCTGATCTGTCTGCATTTGATCACCTCCGTTGGCTGCGGTGGTTCATGTGGGTCTCCTACCCCTCTCCCTGCCCATGGCTGTCAGGGAGGGGGCGGATGCATGGTCCTTCCCTCTCTGAATCACGTCACATCCGCCGGTCGCAGGGCGTCCTTGTGGCGCTATGTTTCTGGCGGTGTGTCGCTTTTCGGTGGATACACTGGGGAGATGGACTGGCGCTAATCGCCCGACGGCTGAGCCGCCCAGGTGAAAGTGCTCCACTCCCAGGTGCTGTCTGCTGACTTGATGTGGGGGGTTGGGCCATGATCAGGGCCGGTGCTACCACTAGGCGAAGTAGGCAGCCGCCTAGGGCGCACTACCGCCTAGGGCGCAGCCATGGCCTCTGTCTGCGTCTGTCCCCAGGCGTGTGTGAGCTGGCCCCTGTTCAGTGCCGGCCCGCTGTCCCGGGAAAACATCTACTGCGTGCCGCCAATGTCCCGCTGAGCGCCCACTGTCACATCTCACACAGCGCCGCTCCGGGACTCCTTTGCTCCAGCGTGTCCCTCGGCTGCGACGCCGTGTGTCTGTGTGTGCAGCAGAGGGGCGGGGCTCGGTGGAGATCAGAGCATCGAGAGGTACAGCATCTGTTAGCTGACCTCCCAGCCAGCGGGGACACCATGGAGCGGCTGGATGGCGGCGCTGGCAGGGAACACTTTATCAATACTGCCCGCCCAGCACTGTGGAGATCCCTGGTGTGATGGTCGCTGTAGTGCAGAGGTAAGGAGGAGGATGGATCCTCCTCATCTACATCGAGAAGTGTGTGGGGGGTGGGAGGGTAAGTAATGCAGGAAATAGGAGTCAGGTGAGCCAGTGTATGTGTCAGATAGGTAGGTCAGTGTATGTGTCAGGTAGGTAGGTCAGGTAGGTGGGTCATTGTATGTGTCAGGTAGATAGGTCAGTGTATGTGTCAGGTAGGTGGTCAGTGTATATGTCAGGTAGGTGGTCAGTGTATATGTCAGGTGGGTAGGTCAGTGTATGTGTCAGGTAGGTAGGTCAGTGTATGTGTCAGATAGGTAGGTCTGTGTATGTGTCAGGTAGGTAGGTCTGTGTATGTGTCAGGTAGGTGGGTCAGTGTATGTGTCAGGTAGGTAGGTCAGTGTATGTGTCAGGTAGGTAGGTCAGGTAGGTGGGTCATTGTATGTGTCAGGTAGGTGGGTCAGTGTATGTGTCAGGTAGGTGGTCAGTGTATATGTCAGGTAGGTAGGTCAGGTAGGTGGGTCATTGTATGTGTCAGGTAGGTGGGTCAGTGTATGTGTCAGGTAGGTGGTTCAGTGTATATGTCAGGTAGGTGGTCAGTGTATATGTCAGGTGGGTAGGTCAGTGTATGTGTCAGGTAGGTGGGTCAGTGTATGTGTCAGGTAGGTGGTTCAGTGTATGTGTCAGGTAGGTAGGTCAGTGTATGTGTCAGGTAGGTAGGTCAGCCTATGTGACAGATAGGTAGGTCAGTGTATGTGTCAGGTAGGTGGGTCAGTGTATGTGTCAGGTAGGTGGGTCATTGTATGTGTCAGGTAGGTGGGTCAGTGTATGTGTCAGGTAGGTGGTCAGTGTATATGTCAGGTGGGTAGGTCAGTGTATGTGTCAGGTAGGTGGGTCAGTGTATGTGTCAGGTAGGTGGTTCAGTGTATGTGTCAGGTAGGTGGGTCAGTGTATGTGTCAGGTAGGTGGGTCAGTGTATGTGTCAGGTAGGTGGGTCAGTGTATGTGTCAGGTAGGTGGGTCAGTGTATGTGTCAGGTAGGTAGGTCAGTGTATGTGTCAGGTAGGTGGTCATTGTATATGTCAGGTAGGTAGGTCAGTGTATGTGTCAGGTAGGCAGGTAAGTGTATGTGTCAGGTAGGCAGGTAAGTGTATGTGTCAGGTAGGCAGGTAAGTGTATGTGTCAGGTAGGCAGGTAAGTGTATGTGTCAGGTAGGCAGGTAAGTGTATGTGTCAGGTAGGCAGGTAAGTGTATGTGTCAGGTAGGTAGGTCAGTGTATGTGTCAGGTAGGTGGGTCAGTGTATGTGTCAGGTAGGTCACATGTTACAAGGGCAGGGCAAAGGGGGTGGAGTCAGGGGTGGAGCCAAGGGGGCGGCAAAATGAGGTTTCGCCTAGGGTGTCAAAAATCCTTGCACCAGCCCTGGCCATGATGGAACACCTATATAGGCATCTCCAAGGCTGGCCTTCACACACTGCACTTTCCTTCCTGTTTATCATCACACTCACATGCATGGAGTTGTCCACTCTGTGCACACCAGGTATTATTCATTTCCTTTTTTTACCTTTTTTCTTTCTTTTTATTTTTGCTTCATCTCCACCCCTTCCTATCCCACTTTCTCTCTCCCTATTTCAACCTTTGTCTTCACATCACTCCTTTTTTTTTTATATTTGTTTCACTTTCACACACCCACACACATCACTATGATTTGTTTCATATAGGTTTCCCACACAGAGGTCCGCATCCTACACTCATTGCACCTACCAGCAATGGTTTTGCCTATGACTGTTGTTCTCATTCCCGCAGACCACCCTGGCATCGGGCGGCTTTGCATTGCAGCTCTCTGCGATTCTGGACACTGTTTCACTGGATCGCTGATGCAGACGTAAATTTTGACGCACAACCTTTAACTCATTTTATACAAGTTAAATATTTGTATATAAAACCTTTTTTCAATTCCTGTTTATTTACTGAAAACATTTTTTTTTTTTTTTTTATAAAAATACATTTTTTTAGAATCATTCCATGACGTATGCTCCTGATGAGCGGTTGCTATACCGCGAAACGCGTAGAACTTTGATCATTACCAATCTTCACACATCATGGAATACCAAGATTTCAATGTTTCCATTTACCTCCATAAGTATCTGTCATGACATTAAATCCTTTTATTATCTGCATTATTTGTCCTAATCTTCATGGCTCTCTGTGGGTCTAATCACAGTAATAATTGTACACATGTATGTTGATTGTTATCTCTGCTCTTTGTGTGACAATGGATCATGACTTATTGTGCAACTTATGTGTATCTTATGTATAATCAATCCATGGTTTATTATATAGAGGCCTGATGCCCACAGCATTTTAGAGGTTGGATGCCCTAAATGTTTTTTATACACCATGGATTATACCCAATAAATGAATTTTGGTCACTTGACCTGCGTTGTGCTGCTGTGTGCTTCATTTAAAGTCCCACTTCTTCTCCATTTTTTTTTTTTTTTTTTTTATATAACCAATGACCGGGATGGAGGCGAGCATCCCTTTGGTGCTAGCCTCATTTAAAGTCCCAAAACTTTTTCCTTTTTTAAAAACTAATATTACTGAGTTGTTTTATATCTGAACCCAGAGTGTCAGGTGGGTTGGAAGGTTCACTTGGTCATGGCTGTGCAGATGAGCAGGTAGATCTCAGCAGTCCTCAAGATGGCAGTGCTACAAGATTATATGTGTATTTAATATATCTTATGCAAAGCCTCCCTTGTGTAGACATTCTAAAGCCCATAGACTGGTGCCACTGTCTTGGATGTAATGTCAGCAGCCCAAGTAGACTCAGAGTTATAATTCAATTGACACTCTATAGCAGTGATAGCGAACCTTGGCACCCCAGATGTTTTGGAACTACATTTCCCATGATGCTCATCCACTCTGCAGTGGTTTTGTTATTTTAAAGGGAGTCAACGGTCTTTTAAAGTGAACCTGTGAATGATGCTGCCATTTCCATTTCTGGAAAAATACATTGGTCTTATGAGGCTTTCCGAAAAAAAGTGGAACTCCAGACAAAATGTGTTTTTGATAGAGAAGGGAGAAATTATAACCTCTGTCGGGTTTTTATTGCTGTCTACATCTAGCTTTGTAAAGGGATATCCTAAAGTGATTGTCTGTATAGCCATTTTTTTAGTTTAAAATTGAACTCTGAGCAGAAAAGCTTTCATTTAAATATATTCCTCAATAGCCAGAAAGGATATAAATCCACTTTGTGTTCACCGAGTGCCTTTGCCAACCCAATTATTTCATTGTCAAAGTAGCAGTGACAGCATTACTGTGCTGTACATAGCCTACGCAGAGGGTAGAGCTGTAGGAGGGACCCAGTGGGCCCCACCCATTACAGACTGCATGCAGAAATTACAAGAGGGGGCTGAGACAAGACCAGTCGCCCTGTACAAGGAAAAGAAGCTGCAGTGACTGGTCTTTATTACAGGAAGGTACTATACAGAGGCAAAGTTTCACACTGGATTGCTGCACAGATCTGGAAGAAATAATCAAAGTATGCCAAGATTCAAGAAATAATACACAGGAATCTTTTATTTAGACAATATTTCTTTAGCCCAGAGTTCACCTTTAAAAAGTATAGAGAAAGATTAACCACTTGCTTACTGGGCACCTAAACCCCACTCCTGCCCAGACCAATTTTCAGCTTTTAGCGCTGTCACTCTTTGAACGACAATTGCGCGGTCATACAACACTGTACCCATATTACATTTTTATCATTTTTTCCCCCACAAATAGAGCTTTCTTTTGCTGGTATTTGATCACCTCTGGGTTATTTATTTTTTGATACAAAATTAAAAAAGACAAAACCGTTTTATATTTTGTTAATATTTTGCAAAAAGGTAATTTTTCTCCTTCATTGATGTACGCTGATGAGGCTACACTGATGGGCACTGACAGGCTGCACTGATGGGCACCGATAGGCTGCACTGATAAGATGGCACTGATGTTCACTAATAGGTGGCACTGGTGGGCACTGATGAGGTGGCACTGATGGGCACTGATAGGTGTATTGGTGGGCACTGATGGGTGGCACTGATGGGCGGCACTGAAGGGCATTGATAGGTGGCACTGAAGGGCACTAATAGGTAGCACTGATAGCTGGCACTGATGGGTGGCAGTGATGGGCACTGATGGGTGGCAGTGATGGGCACTGATAGGCAGCACTGCTAGTTGGTATGATGAGGCACTGATTGGCATCACTGGTGGGCATTGATAGGTGGCACTTGTGGGCACTGATAGGTGGCACTTACTACTGTGGGCACTGATTTGTGGCACTGGCAGGTGGCACTGGCAGACGGTACTTGCGGGCACATATGAGGCAGCTTCGTCTCTTCCTCTTCGGGACCGATGTCCTTCAAACAGAAGCCAGTGATCGGCTTTTTTTCTTCTCGCGCTGTCAGCGTGAGAAGGAAAAAAAAAACAATTACTGATCCTCTGTTTACATCACGTGATCAGCTGTCAGCCAGGATCGGCCCCTTACTTGCATCTGTGATCACCCAAGTCTTATTGACTCGGGTGATCACAGTGCATACCAAGCGCCCCCTTCATTCGGCTATAGCGCGGATCTGAACAAGTTAAAACTCCTTTCAGCTTTTTTTTTGCTGCCTGTGTCTGTTTTCCTTTATCTTCCTATCCCTTAGACCAGTGGTTCTCAACCTGGGGGTCAGGACCCCCTCGGGGGTCGAATGATGATTTGCCAGGGGTTACCGAATCCTGGGCTGTTCCTGAAGCCCACTCCACTCTCCCAGCTTTTTTGCAGCAGCCCAGCAGGGCTGTCCCTGGAGCTTGCAGCCGCCCATTCAGTTTACGGCATGGGTGGGGGGCGGAGACTAGAGGTCACCTGACTGGTGAGGAATGTGAAGTGGGAGGGGCTGGAGGAGACCCTATCTCCTGAGTTTGGCATAGGTGTCACTGCTACGAGACACCACAAATTCGAAGACACAGTGAGTAACACTACCTGTGACTATAGTTGCCATTAAAAGGCCCCACTACAGTTCTCAGATCAGCAGATGACCTTGATCAAGAGCACCTAAGTTGGCTGATCAGAACTCCCCCCAGCACTGCCACTCATCCCACCTCCCCAACAGCACTGCCACTCATTCCATTCCCTCCACCCCCCCACCAAGGAGTAAGAGAAGGAATAAAAATAGAGAATACATGGAAGGGAAAGGAAAAGGAGGGGGAGAAACAAAGAAAGAGGGAGAGAAAGAATAAGAAAAAGAACAAGAAAAATGGCTAGAGAGAGGGATGGGGGGAAAAACAATAAATTAAGAAAGAGAGATAAAAGAGAAAGAAAGGAGAACAAAGAGAAAGAGTGGTACGTCCTAAAATGTACCAGAAGGGGTTTTAATACTGTACGAGTAGAAGGGACTCAGGGAGCACTAAATGTCAGTGGGTTAAGGACGCAAATTGCTTGTCTTGCCTTGGGTGCTGACAACTCACGCTACGAAAATAATTTTACTGTTAGGGGTCCCCACAACTTGGGAAATTTTATCAAGGGGTCACTGCACTAGACGTTTGAGAACCACTGCCTTAGACACAACAGTAAATGAGAAGAAATCCATCCAGAGTTAATAAAACTTCCACCTTGAGAGTTGGTCACAGGTGTCCCCATTAGAGAACTTTCTTTGATGTCTTGCTATGGTGACATCTTAACATATTTTTTTTCTCCATTACTCCTCTTTTCTCAGTGTTAATGTTCACCAGGACAGTGAGACACAGAGAGCAATAAAAGTTTGACAAAGGACCAAAGTCTCACCTACTCTATCTAAAGGTAATAAAAATTGCCTTTACATACACCATAAGGGCATTGCGCAACTCCCTCATGAGAGGTTATACTACAATCTGGAGAAAGTGCAAGTGAAGAGGCTGGAGGGATTGGTTGGGGTAGGACAGTTGCGTGATCAACAGATGTTTATTTACTTTTTCATCTGGGTGAGAGATCTGGGCCAAAAAAGTTGGTTAAACATCATTCATTTAGACAACTCAATCAGCAGAGATCTGAGATTTAAAAATACGTATGGATAGTTAAATTTCACTTAAAGTGTAAGTCTTCACTTCTGACTTCTATGTCACTTCATCATATCCTATCACTGTTATGTCTCTCAATTACCATTCCAGGCTATGTAGAAACCAAGGTGCAGATATTTTGAGATTCCATGCCGAGTGAAATATATCACTTAAGGGGGAAGTAATAGGAGCGATTTATACTAAGCATGTCAGGGTACGATGTAAAAAGGGTGGGAAGGGTATTTCTAAGAACAGTTAGGGGTTAAGACGTAGCGGGGTCGTATGGCAGAAGATGGAGGTAGAGTGGGCAGTGTACCAGGGGGAGGAAAGAACCATTGATTATCTCATGTGGGACCCTATTGGATATAGGAAGGGTTTAGAAATTTAATGGCGTATAAAAAAAGGAAAGTGGAAATCAAAATGAAACTTAAACTTTCAGTCAATTAACAGTTGTTTGAACTTCTCCTTGCAGGAAAATTCGTTCCAATAATGCCAAGTAGCCAGAAATTTAGAATGTGTATTTTTCCATGAGCTAGTAAGGCCATTTACTGTACCTCTCCTCTCCGAGAACCTACTGGAGATATGGAAAATAACCTGGGGATTTATAACATATTTTTGTTCCTGCTTGGCCTTAAACACCTATTGCCCCTGATATCTTCAAGTTGTCTAATCTAGTGTTTCTCAATCTTTTTCCAGTCAAGGCATCCTTTAAAATTATTAGCGATCTGGAGGCACCCCCTTTTAAAATGTAAAAAACTAAATGCAGCAGCGTCCATACACATGCAACACCCAACATTAAAGGTTTTTTTTTTTTCTTTGAAAATAAATACACTTTTGTACACTGGTCCTGACTAGTATTACAGCAGAAAACCTCTGGCTTTGTGTAACAAAAAAGCAGTCCTAATCCACCCGCTGGTTTGTACACAAATTTGGGGCAATTTATAGGCATTTTGCCAAAGGCCCCCGAAGAACATAGAACTTAGGCACCCTGGTTGAAAAAGGCTGGTCTAATCTACTGCTGAACTGTCAAGAGTGAGGGGGATTTCCCTAATGCTGGAATACACAAGCGAGCTGTGTATATCAAATGTCTGAGCACTGATTTTTTATAAGTTGTCATGGGTATCTAGTTATATTGTAGGGGGGAAAAAAAGCTGGTGTTTTGGGGGTTGTTATCTCATGCATTTAGGCCCAATAGATGTTCAAGGCCAAGCAGGAACAAAAATATTATATAAATCTCCAGGTTCTTTTCCATATCTCCCATAGGTTGCTGGACAAGAGAGGTACAGTAGATGGCATGCAGTACGGTTTAGGTATGATATCAGCGAGTGATGATCTTATAGCCAGATTCCTGATATTTATTTCTTATGAAAGATATGTGTGATGTGGAAAGTATTTTTGATTGTACTTCTGGTGAAAAAGTGACACCAAGATCTCTCCCCCATTGTTCCAGAAGTTACAATGGGGTTACATAGTTACATAGTAGGTGAGGGTGAAAAAAGACACAAGTCCATCAAGTCCAACCTATGTGTGTGATTATGTGTCAGTATTACATTGTATCTCCCTGTATGTTGTGGTCGTTCAGGTGCTTATCTAATAGTTTTTTGAAACTATCGATGCTCCCTGCTGAGACCACCGCCCGTGGAAGGGAATTCCACATCCTTGCCGCTCTTACAGTAAGGAACACTCTACGTAGTTTAAGGTTAAACCTCTTTTCTTCTAATTTTAATGAGTGGTCTTGGTAAACTCCCTTTTGTGAAAAAGTTTTATCCCTATTGTGGGATCACCAGTATGGAATTTGTAAATTGAAATCATATCCCCTCTCAAGCGTCTCTTCTCCAGAGAGAATAAGTTCAGTGCTCGCGACCTTTCCTCATAACTAATATCCTCCAGACCCTTTATTAGCTTTGTTGCCCTTCTTTGTACTCGCTCTATTTCCAGTATATCCTTACTGAGGACTGGTGCCCAGAACTGGACAGCATACTCTAGGTGAGGCTGGACCAGAGTCTTGTAGAGTAGGAGAATTAGCATTTTATCTCTGGAGTTAATCCCCTTTTTAATGCATGCCAAAATTATGTTTGCTTTGTTACCAGCAGCTTGGCATTGCATGCCATTGCTGAGCCATATTATCTACTAGGACCCCCAGGTCCTTTTCCATCCTAGATTCCCCCAGAGGTTCTCCCCCCAGTGTATAGATTACATTCATATTTTTGCCACCCAAATGCATTATTTTACATTAATTTGTTCAGATCTTTTTGCAATGTTTCCACATACTGCGGAGAAGTTATTGCCCTGCTTAGCTTTGTGTCGTCCGCAAATACAGAGATTGAACTGTTTACCCCATCCTCCAGGTTCTTAAAGCTTCCATCAAAAGCAATTTGTAGGACATGGAGAGTGCATGTCAAATCGGTGTGGTTATCAGGCATTCCTTCTCAAATGATGCTAGGGGAATTTTGCCAGGTTTGGCAAAGATCGTAAAACATTTAGCTGTTTGTCTTGAATTCCACTTTAACTGATCCGACCACTAACCCCAAAACACCAGCACCAAAACCCAGAACACCCCATATTTCCAACCAATGCCTTGTCAATTCTTCATTTGAAAATGACCTATTATTTTTAGGGAGGCCCTCTAACAGCTTATTAAAACCAGGCTAAAAATGGAGATTGTGCCCAATAGAAAACAGTTTGATAAAACGAAAAACTGACCAGCATCTGTAAAGATAAACAAGCTAAGTTTGAAAAAGTATGGAACCCCTGGATTGCGTACCTCCAAGCCCCCTAGCTGCTGGAACATCCTTAGGATTGAGGCCCAGGCCGAGGGGGACTAACCCTGCCTTTCTCTTTCACTTTCTTTCTTTCTTTTATTTCCTCTTTCTTTCTTCTACATACTTTACTTTTTATGGTTTCTGTTATGATCTAATGAATCTTTGTAAAGTTGCTGATGGGGGACTACGGAGCCTCCCTAACCCTCATACTTCCTCATGAGTAAGGTGGCATGCTATGAGGTTTTAGGGTTATTTCCTGACAATGTTGTACACCTACCCCTCTATGTATTTGGCTATGAGTGCCCTACAGCTTATTGAAATGTTACTTGACAATTATTTCCACTTATACTTTTTTATCTCACTTTAGTAACCAGTTGCTGATACTTCTGGGCTCACAGCCTTAAATATATGGTTGCTCTTTTAGGCAGAGCCTCAACATTAGGCCAAGTTTCTCCTAATTTTGCTGTTCCTCGGACACTACATTATGGTCTACAGTGCCGGGAAAATGTCACCTAGAGCCCAGGGCAAAACAAAACTGCACCCCCCAGGATGTATGAGCATTATGTGTAAGAAAAAATCCCCCTCCCCCAAACAAATGAGGCATTAATCTGCAGGATTACCCTCTCAGCATAAATGATCCCTCCCCCCAGTACCAATCCACCCCCTTGCTACATTTCCCCCCTACCGGCACAAATATCTGCCCCCTTAATCCCCCAAATCCCCCCAGCACAAATGCCACTCTGTAAAAAAAAAAATCACCCCTCCTAGCACAAATCCTCCACCCCTCAAATTTCCCCACCAGTTACACATTCTTTCCCCCTACTCTAAATCCCCTTCCTAGCACAAATACCCCCCCCCCCCCCCATCTCCCCTCTTAGCAGAAACACCCCCCAATCATGCCTACTAGTACAACCCCCCCCCAAAAAAAGACTTCTCCTCCTAGCACAAATCCCCCTCTACCATATCTCCTCTTCTAGCACAAACCCCCAAAATTGACCCTTCTCTTCTCCCACCCCCCTCCCAACACAAATCCCCCTGAAGCACCACTTCTAGCACACACCCAAATTTCCACTCCTGGAACATTTCTTACCACCTGCTGCCCCCCAAATTCCTTCTCCCAACACAAATCCCCTCCTCCCTCAATCTCCTCGTGGTTCCCCCCCCCACCTCACATGATACCACAGTGCCCAAGGCTGCCCACTCCTTGTCCCGGCCCTGATGGCCTATAATGGTATAGGAGGATGCTTTGGCTCTTTGACATTTATTTGACAATGTTTATGCTTTTGTATACCATGTACACTTTGCAATAAAATTATTGGAAAAAAAAAAACAGTTTGATATTATTTTTTAAATGATACCGACTGGTTACTGCAAGAAAATGCAGTTCTTTTGGTTGTCTTTGTAAGTCCAAAGTAGTTTTCTATGGCAACCAGTCAGATTTCATAGTGGCATTAGGGTGTAGGGTGGGGGCATGTTTCTAAACACAGTCTGAAAGCGCAGCAAATTCAGGGCTTTCTAATAATACATGATTGTGCCTATTACCCACTGTACGAATGTAAAGTAGTACAAAACTGTGTGTTACAAATTACAAACAAATAACAGACCAAAAAAAAATACATGCACTTTGGAGAGAAAAAAATGTACAGCTTGCAAGCTATATATATTTTGGAAAAATGTAATCTTATGTGTTCCTTTTTTATTTGTGCTAAAGCGAGCAACAACGTTTCTTAATTGCAGAAGAGGCATACTATCCCGTCACTACAATAAAAGGTTCTTACTTCCATACTCGCATCGGTAGGTAAGTGGTTAAGACACTGACCTGGGACAAATGTGTGGATCAGGAAAGTCACAGTGAAGTCAGATCTTCTGTGACTTAGAATGTGTTGAAGCCATTGGGTCACAATGACAGTCAGGGAACTAGAATTTTCAGGAAATGTCCGTAACTGAAGCCTCCATGCTTCTTCACCCTAGGTTTCCCAGTGTAGCCTAGGGTTGCCAATCCCGGACAGTCCAGGTTTTGAATTATGTGTCCAGGTTTCAGTCCACCTGAAACCCTGAAACATTATTGAGAGAGGAATATGGCTCGGAACAGGGCCTGACAGGAGGCTGAGGGAACACTATGTGTGCCGCATTACTATTCTCCTCGGAGCGCCCAAAGGTGTCCCGGGACTGTTAAAATCCTATAGTGCATACTACAAAAAATAAAAAATGTCCGCTAAAGTGTTCAGGTTTGGCTTGAAGAAAAAGTGTCAACCCTAGTGTAGCCATCTTTTTGGGAGGGGGTGTGTGTCGTGAGAAAGGACCCTCACCAAACAGGATCGTGCATTGAACCTGTAAGTAAAGAAGAGAACCAAAAACTTTGCTAAGTGGAAGAGTGGGTTTAAAAATAAAGTTGGCAGTGTTATCACCCAGGACAGAGCCTTTGAACAGAGGGGTTCCCTCCCTGGCAAATTAGCCAGGAATCTGAACAAAGTAATTTTGAGCAGAGGAACTATTGCAATCAGCATATAACAATAAGAAGCTTTTCTCCAACAGAAACTGTGGTGTGATACCAGAGTCAACCTATCTATTCTGCACTTAGTCCCTGCTAGCATCTAATCTGTTATGCACCTAGACTTCTAACTACTAGAAGTGGCTGTCGGATGCCTAACCTGGCCCTGAGCTAAAACTAGCTATAAAATCCCAGACCGGAGGGGAAAGGTTTAACAAGAATAACAGGAGCTGCTTATAAATTATATTGTAATAAACAGGTTTGCCTACTAATATACTGGAAGGTGACCTCTATGAACATACAGTAGCACAAACCTAGCTATCTGTCACCGTGCATTTGAGATAACATTAGGACAAAGATATGTCTTTCACAAGGATTCAGGCAACACGATAAATAAGCCGTGGGTAGCTGCAGTTAAACTACGTTGTATTAGAATGATAGGACTACTTGCCTAATAGTTTCTGCTTCTAGTCTGGATGAAAATAAAGCGGCACCTGTTTGTATAAGGTCATGTGACTCTGTTTTCTTTGTTTACTTCCTGGAAACTCCCCTTTATATAACATCACAGTTTTCCAGTTTCTGACCCCGTTAACAGGGAAGTACCTGTCTGTAACCAATTAACTCTGTGATAATTAGGACACAAAAGGATTTTACAAATAGAGAGAGTAGAGGACAGCAGATCCCTACACTTGATACAAACACACCCCCACCTACCCCGATGCAGCCACTGTGTACAGTTTCTCTGATATGGTATCCAAGCAAAATGGCAGCTGCACACCAAGTAAAAATTATGCAATCAACTTTAATGTTCAGATCTCGCAAAAACTCCAATTTGTGACGTGTTTCAATCCAAAGAGCCTAATCATACATCCATCGTTGTACAGAGAGAATTCCTTGTTTATGAGTGCTGTTCCTTGACAACCTGGAATGGATCAGTATCCTTCAGAAACAATTAATGGTATGTGTTGTACATGCCTCGTTCTGCTTCAGATGTTGCTGGCCAGCTAGATGCTTTTAGGATTTCCCTGACTGGATATTTCCACGAGATAATGGCTGCTGCAAATTAAAAAGGGACTATAATTATTATAGATCATAAACAACTACATACTACAAAGGTGCTATCCCTAATGGCTCACTTGGATATAAGTTTGCTTCTAGAACCTTTTGCTAAAAATGATTACCATGCAAGCTTAGTTGACAGAAAAGTAATTACTACACATCTGTGCAGATTCCTTTTCTGTTCAGGCCGGAAAGTGATACAAATCGTTATATGTCATCAGCACAAATAGAATGACTGCCATGTAAAGGGTTTACCGCATGTTTTGTCAGATTTCGATGTGCATTTGATCTGCACATTTGATCTGAAGTGAGCAAGTGCTGTGTTGCTTAAACTTATCACTGCACACTTTAGCAGATTCCAGAGTGAACTGCTAGCAAGCAGCTAAAAAACGGCTAAAAATACCTCCTAGTCTTGTGACCCAGGCACCCCTATCAGACAGCATAGCCAGCTTCTCTCCTGGACTTCCAGGTTGGGCCTAAAACAACTTCTCATTTACATGTGATAAATATCTATAGATATGCAGTGTCTCACAAAAGTGAGTACACCCCTTACATTTTTGTAAATATTTTATTATATCTTTTCATGTGACAACACTGAAGAAATGACAATTTGCTACAATGTAAAGTAGTGAGTGTACAGCTTGTATTACAGTGTAAATTTGCTGTCCCTTCAAAATGACTCAACACACAGCCATTAATGTCTAAACCGCTGGAAACAAAAGTGAGTACACCCCTAAGTGAAAATGTCCAAATTGGGCCCACTTATCCATTTTCCCTCTCCGGTGTCATGTGACTCGTTAGTGTTACAAGGTTCCAGGTGTGAATGGGGAGCAAGTGTGTTAGATTTGGTGTTATCGTTCTCAATCTCTCATACTGGTCACTGGAAGTTCAACATGGCACCTCATGGCAAAGAACTCTCTGAGGATCTGAAAAAAAGAATTGTTGCCCTACATAAAGATGGCCTAGGCTATAAGAAGATTGCCAAGACCCTGAAACTTAGCTGCAGCATGGTGGCCAAGACCATATTGCGGTTTAACAGAACAGGTTCCACTCAGAACAGGCCTCGCCATGGACGACCAAAGAAGTTGAGTGCACGTGCTCAGCGTCATATCCAGAGGTTGTCTTTGGGAAAAAGATGTATGAATGCTGCCAGCATTAATGCAGAAGTTGAAGGGGTGGGGGTCAGCCTGTCAGTGCTCAGACCGTACACCACACACTGTATCAAATTGGTGTGCATGGCTGTCATCCCACAAGGAAGCCTCTTCTAAAGATGATACACAAGAAAGCCCACAGACAGTTTTCTGAAGACAAGCAGACTAAGGACATGGATTACTGAAACCATGTCCTGTGGTCTGATGAGACCAAGATAAGCTTATTTGGTTCACATGGTGTCAAGCCTGTGTGGCGTCAACCAGGTAAGGAGTACAAAGAAATGTGTGTCTTGCCTACAGTCAAGCATGGTGGTGGGAGTGTCATGGTCTGGGGCTGCATGAGTGCTACCCTAACTGGGGAGCTACAGTTCATTGAGGGAACCATGAATGCCAACATGTACTGTGACATACTGAAGCAGAGCATGATTCTCTCCCTTTGGAGACTGGGCCGCAGGGCAGTATTCCAACATGATAACAACCCCAAACACACCTCCAAGAAGAACACTGCCTTGCTAAAGAAGCTGAGTGTAAAGGTGATGGACTGGACAAGCATGTCTCCAGACCTAAACCCTATTGAGCATCTGTGGGGCATCCTTAAACGGAAGGTGGAGGAGCGCAAGGTCTCTAACATCCACCAGCTCCGTGATGTCATCATGGAGGAGAGGAAGAGGACTCCAGTGGCAACCTATGATGCTCTGGTGAACTCCATGCCCAAGAGGGTTAAGGCAGTGCTGGAAAATAATGGTGGCCACACAAAATATTGACACTTTGGACCCTATTTGGACATTTTCATTTTTGGGTGTACTCACTTTTGTTGCCAGCAGTTTAGCCATTAATGGCTGTGTGTTCAGTTTTTGAAGGGATAGCAAATTTACACTATTATACAAGCTGTACACTCACTACTTTACATTGAAGCAATGTGTAATTTCTTCAGTGTTGTCACATGAAAAGATATAATAAACAAAAATGTGAGGGGTGTAATCACTTTTGTGAGATACTGTATATGTATATATAGTTTCAGTTTTGTATACTGTTTACTGTTGCACTTGATGGTGTTGGTATTTTGGCACTGAATTGTGAGTCTTTATCTGAGGAAGATATACACAAGAGGGGAATAAACTTGTTACTTTTTATAAGACCTAGATCTCTCTCCAGACTACACTGCAAATAAACTAGTCTGATGCAGGATCTGTTGACACCTGTGATCGGACTGGTAAAATAATAGTAGGACACTGATGAACATGTGAGTATGTTTTCCACAGGAGACTAACAGCACTGTGCAAAGCAATTGTGATTGGCTCACAGTACTGCCCTTCCCTCTCTTACTCTGATCGCTGTTGTATGGAGGATGATATCAAAACAGGTTAATGTACTTATTCTATGTGAAAATACATTAAAGTGATTGTAAACCCTCACATATACCCAGTGAAGCGACTGGCCTCAGGTGATGCAGAGATGAAACAAATCCCCCTACATACGTTGTACCTGTTTATCTATGGCCGTTTTTTCCCCAACATCCATTCAAAGTGCATTTACACAGGATCGCTAAGCTCTGAAAAACAGGGGAGGGAGAGCTGAAGTTATATTAGTGAGGAGAGCTCTAAGAGCTGATTGGAGGGAAGGGACACACCCATTTTACACAGCACACAGCAACAGAGCTAAGGCTGTCAATCATAGGCCGTGCCCTCCCCTGTCACCATTTTTCTCTTCGTCAGGAAAACTTGTCATTTCATATTTCATGTCCAGGGTTTACAACCACTTTAATGTTTTTTAATTCATACAGAAATTAAATTACTTTGAGTTTTTATATCTGCCCGGACATCTGAATTAAGTAAAACATTTTTTGTTAATTGCTATAAATCTAATTGGGAATTTATTTACATGGAAAATATAAAGTTTTATATAGATTAGAACAGCAGTTGTGGCAGCAAAGTCATTGTTCACTTTTCTGGAATATAACAGACCCAGGCAGACCAGGAAAGTCATGTCGAGACGAGGGGTGCTGACAAGGACAGATCTTATGTAGTGACAAGCGCGCATCCTGACACAGTGTGTATTATACAATGTGTGTAAATCCTTAGTGTTTTGAACCCTATAGATGTAATATTGAATAATAAATATCCAAAATAATTTATGTGAAAAAAACTTATTGAAGAATTTGTTATAGTTCCGCTAACTATTGAATTACCATGCTCCAAACAATTTTGTGAAAATAATAAAGTAAAAAATGTTGGTATAGTGACACCAGCCACAATGTTGCTAAAAAAAACTTTTGGTCAGCAACAATGTAGCATCCACTCAATACTCAAAATAATATTGTGAACATCAGATGGTGAAATATAGTGGTATACAGGGCTAGACTGGGACAAAAATTTGGCCCTGGACTTCATCCAGACCGGCCCACTTTACTCCAAACACCTGGTGTTGGCGCTTCAATCTTCTCGGCACCATGGTTCATATGGTGTCAGGATGATTGAAGCGCATTATTTCTATTATTACATTGTAATATAACATGAAATAGTTCAACTCACCATAATGCAGAATCAGTGGGAGCCTTGAGTGTGTCACCTGCCACCTCATTTGCCACATCGCCTGCCACCAGATGCAGTGTTTCACTTGCCACGTCACTTGTCAGCAGAGGCAGCTTGTCATTTGCCACGTTGCCTGCCACCAGATGCAGTGTTTCACTTGCCACGGCACTTGTCAGCAGAGGCAGCTTGTCACTTGCCATGTCGCCTGCCACCAGATGCTGCATGTCATTTGCCACGTTACCTGCCACCAGATGCAGAATGTCACTTGCCACGTCACTTGTCAGCAGAGGCAGCTTGTCATTTGCCACGTTGCCTGCCACCAGATGCAGAATGTCATTTGCCACGTCACTTGTCAGCAGAGGCAGCTTGTCATTTGCCACGTCGCCTGCCACCAGGTGCCGCATGTCACTTGCCACCATCGCCTGCCACCAGATGCAGCGTGTCACTTGCCACCAGATCCTGCATGTCACTTGCCACATTGCCTGCCACCAGGTGCTGCATGTCACTTGCCACCATTGCCTGCCACCAGATGCAGCATGTCACTTGCCACGTCGCCTGCCACCAGATGCAGCGTGTCACTTGCCACGTTGCCTGCCACCAGGTGCTGCATGTCACTTGCCACCATCGCCTGCCACCAGATGTCACATGACACTTGCCACGTTACCTGCCACCAGATGCAAAACGTCACTTGCCATGTCATTTATCAGCAGAGGCAGCTTGTCACTTGCCACGTCGCCTGCCACCAGATGCCGCATATCACTTGCCCCGTCGCCTGTATCCTGCCAAGTCACTTGTCACCAGATGGCAGATGCAGTGCTACTACAGGACTTGATGGGCACCTCCAACCCAGCTCTGTAACCCCCCCAACACACAACGTGACAGGGGAGGAGAGAGAGATACACAGTGCCAATTGTAGCATTAAAACAACTTGTATTCCACTTAAAGAACGTTACTGACAAAGTTAGTAGGGTGAAAGGCATTGAGACACTGTGCAAGAGTTCAGGCTTGTCATCGATCTGAATTAGGACCCGCCACCGGGAACCAAACGGGCCAGTAGATGCAGAGCATCGGTGTGTACTACTACTTCCTGGTAGCGGTGGAACGCATGATGGGGCGGACGTGATGTAATCATCCGGAAATGATGCAAGATGTGGGAGGTGACGCATCCTTCAGGCCATCATTCCTCCGCCACCAGGAAGTAGTAGTACACACCGATGTGCTCTGCATCTACTGGCCCGATCGGTTCCCGGTGGCCGCTCCTAATTCAAATTGTTGACAAGCCTGGATTCTTGCACAGTGTTTCAATGCCTTTCACCCTACTTTGTCAGTAACGTTTTTTAAGTGGATTAAAAGTTGTTTTAATGCTACATTTGGCGCTATGTATCTCTCCTTCCCTGTCTCTGAAACTGGCCCACTGAGCCATCGGCCCACTGGGAATCTCCCGGTAGTCCCGATGGCCAGTCCATCCCTGGTGGTATAGTGACACCAGCCACAATGTTGCAAAAAGACTCTTTGGTCAGCAACAATGTAGTATTCACTCCACACCTCAAAAATAGTGCTAGAAAAAAATAGTCTGTCAGTGAGAACTTCTTCGCCCTGAATATCATGTGTAAGGATTTAAACAATAAAAAAATATGTATTCAAACTCAGTCCTCATAGAAATATATATTATGCTGATGATGAAATAAATCTTCTACTGGAATACAGCGATGATCTTCCTATTCAGAAAATATAGTAGAAGAGGCCGCTTACCGGATCAGATGGATCTCTGGTTAGGGAGATCAAACAAGCTTGTTGCATTAGCCTGCCGGCTTCCCTGATTATCACCTGGATGTCAGTTGTAGGATCTTCATCCACTTTACCCAATCCACAGAACAGGTGTCCTCTGTTTTTGGTATACAGGATTTCCACAACTCCAGAATGATTTTAAATCTTTGAATTATCCATAGTATATCCAAACACCTCAGTGGGAACAAAGCGGGAGAAACTCCATAGTGCAGATGTGTATTTCAAAAAATTTATTTTAAAAAACTTTTTCACAGTCACTTCAACAAATTCCACTGCAGTTGATCACAGCAATCACACACAGCACTCTAGGAACCGCAAATCAAAAACTTCAAAAGTGCACAGCAAACGGGAACCTGATAAAAAAAACAGCTAAAAAACAGCTAAAAAGTTCAACTGCAAATTTTAGCAGACATGCAGCGAGGGAGCAAACCGACTGACTGCATGGGGAAAAAACTAAAAAAAAACATGATGGCGTCACAGCCTCTAGCTCCACCCGACATGTTTCCCCTAAACAGGCTTCCACTGGCAACGGAGACCCCATTCCCAGTGGAAGCCTGTTTAGGGGAAACATGTCGGGTGGAGCTAGAGGCTGTGACGCCATCACGTTTTTTTAGTTTTTTCCCCATGCAGTCAGTCGGTTTGCTCCCTCGCTGCATGTCTGCTAAAATTTGCAGTTGAACTTTTTAGCTGTTTTTTATCTGGTTCCCGTTTGCTGTGCACTTTTGAAGTTTTTGATTTGCAGTTCCTAGAGTGCTGTGTGTGATTGCTGTGATCAACTGCAGTGGAATTTGTTGAAGTGACTGTGAAAAAGTTTTTTAAAATAAATTTTTTGAAATACACATCTGCACTATGGAGTTTCTCCCGCTTTGTTCCCACTGAGGTGTTTGGATATACTATGGATAATTCAAAGATTTAAAATCATTCTGGAGTTGTGGAAATCCTGTATACCAAAAACAGAGGACACCTGTTCTGTGGATTGGGTAAAGTGGATGAAGATCCTACAACTGACATCCAGGTGATAATCAGGGAAGCCGGCAGGCTAATGCAACAAGCTTGTTTGATCTCCCTAACCAGAGATCCATCTGATCCGGTAAGTGGCCTCTTCTACTATATTTTCTGAATAGGAAGATCATCGCTGTATTCCAGTAGAAGATTTATTTCATCATCAGCATAATATATATTTCTATGAGGACTGCGTTTGAATACATATTTTTTTATTGTTTAAATCCTTACACATGATATTCAGGGGGAAGAAGTTCTCACTGACAGACTATTTTTTTCTAGCACTATTTTTGAGGTGTGGAGTGAATACTACATTGTTGCTGACCAAAGAGTCTTTTTGCAACGTGGCTGGTGTCACTATACCACTATACTGCATCTGGTGGCAGGCGATGGTGGCAAGTGACATGTGGCACCTGGTGGCAGGCGACGTGGCAAATGACAAGCTGCCTCTGCTGACAAGTGACGTGGCAAATGACATTCTGCATCTGGTGGCAGGCAACGTGGCAAATGACAAGCTGCCTCTGCTGACAAGTGACGTGGCAAGTGAAACACTGCATCTGGTGGCAGGCGATGTGGCAAATGAGGTGGCAGGTGACACACTCAAGGCTCCCACTGATTCTGCATTATGGTGAGTTGAACTATTTCATGTTATATTACAATGTAATAATAGAAACAATGCGCTTCAATCATCCTGACACCATATGAACCATGGTGCCGAGAAGATTGAAGCGCCAACACCAGGTGTTTGGAGTAAAGTGGGCCGGTCTGGATGAAGTCCAGGGCCAAATTTTTGTCCCAGTCCAGCCCTGTATACCACTATATTTCACCATCTGATGTTCACAATATTATTTTGAGTAATGAGTGGATGCTACATTGTTGCTGACCAAAAGTTTTTTTAGCAACATTGTGGCTGGTGTCACTATACCAACATTTTTTACTTTATTATTTTCACAAAATTGTTTGGAGCATGGTAATTCAATATTTAGCGGAACTATAACAAATTCTTCAATAAGTTTTTTTCACATAAATTATTTTGGATATTTATTATTCAATATTACATCTATAGGGTTCAAAACACTAAGGATTTACACACACTGCATAATACACACTGTGTCAGGATGCGCGCTTGTCACTATATATGTATTGTATTAGGGTCTTTTGTATTTTTTTGACTAACACTAGCAGCTGCTCCTAATATTTTATTTTATCTAATTTGTCTGGTTAGCGCAAAAGTTCTTTTTTCTTTTTCTTTTGCAGATCTTATGTAGCACTACCCACGTAGGAGTCGCTAGAGTCCCGGTTCCCCACTGCTGCACAGCCAGTCACACAGCATTTTCTTCATGCACTCCAACGCAGGAATCATTCCTTGGATTGTTTTAGATGTTTTATCGTTGATAACTTGTATGGTGTAGGAATATATGGAATGCCCAACTTGAAAAATGTCCAGAACTATGAACAAAAGGGACAATTCCCCCCTATTTACAAAACGTCCACTTTTCCTTCCTTCTGCACAAACTTGGTTCTCTCAGCAAAGCACCTGCTGCTCACTCTTGGGGGGAACTAACAGTTTTGTGTTAGCTCAGCAAAGGCCCATTACAGGCAGGAACTCTCATGCCGCGTACACACGGTCGGACTTTTCAGCTACAAAAGTCCAACGGACGCTGACGGACTAAAGCTGGCTGGTAATCCGATCGTGTGTGGGCTTCTCCGGACTTTCAACGTACTTTTTTAGCCTCAAATCCGACGTACTTTAGATTTGAAACATGCTTCAAATCTTTACGTCGTAACTACGACGGACCCCGAAGTCCGCTCGTCTGTATGCTAGTCCTACGGACAAAAACCCACGCTAGGGCAGCTATTGGCTACTGGCTATCAACTTCCTTATTTTAGTCCGGTGTACGTCATCACGTACGAATCCGTCGGACTTTTGTGTGGTCGTGTGTAGGCAAGTCTGTTCGTTAGAAAGTCTGCCGCAAGTCCGCCGCAAGTCCGCCGAAAGTCCGCCGAAAGTCTGTCGGACAGGCTGTCGGACTTTTGTAGATGAAAAGTCCGACCGTGTGTACGCGGCATCAGTCCCTTGACAAAGTAGTGCAGTGAGCAAACATCATGACATTCCTTCTGCTTTCCTTGTGGCCATTGATCCCAGCTCCACTAGCTTGCAGAAATTGCTAGCCCACCTGGCTGCCACCAGTCCTCCTGACTGACTTGCTGCTCCAGTCCTGCCCGACTGGCACACTTCCATGGAGATTCCCCCAGGGCAAGGATGAAGACTAAACCCATTGCTGTCTTTAGAGAGCACTGTTACAGCCTATTAGAGCTGACAGTCTCTCCCCTTGAGTTGTCCCTGCTCAGTGCTGATCTCTACTCACTGTCTGTCTTTTGCTCTGTCCCGCTGCCTCTCCTAAAGGTTCTCCTTCAGTTGCCTCCTGTGGTAGGATCCTTCTAGGCCAGCTATTTCGAGCCTCCAGCCTGAGGTATCACCCCTCCCTGGCAGGGCGTTCCCTCAAGGGCCACTGACAGCCTTTTCTCAGCACTCGATCTTCCACCCGACTCCCCTGCTGGAATGGCCCATGTCTATTTATGGGGTTGTCTTTGCCCCCCGCCAGCCCACATCTAGGGATTGGCTGAGGCTCCATAAATATTTATGGCAGCTCCTCCAAACCCCCGCCCTCTAGTTCTAGAAGGTTCTCCAACCTTCCAGACACCAAGGGGAGGCACCAGAGAGCTGCCAGGATGAGTCATCCAGCCCTGGCCTCTAGTAACCCTGACCCAATTCAGTTACTCAGGTTATTCCTGGCCAGAATATGCTTTTTCCTATTCTACCACTAGTAGCACACACTAGAGGGTGCTACACTTAGAACAGCAACAGATCATGGGAGTGACAATTAGGGATAATATCAATTACCCTATTGTCACTTCACTTTTGCAGTGAAATTACTCATTTCTCCTTCTAAAATTCAAAGAAATTAGCCTTCGCCATTTAACATTTCAAGGTAAAAAAAAGAAACACAAACATGTTACTCTTTAAAGCTAGAAGTGGTTGGTGTTCCTAGCTATGACCCCTGGCACTATATGACATGGCTTTTTTATCAACAAAACCACGTGATCATCATGTCAGGGCTGACATGATGATCACCTAGCTTTGTTGGTAAGTAAAAAGTTAGGGTTAGCAATAGAGTTAGTGCTAGGGTTATGGTTATGGGTTAGGGCAGCGGTGCTTCCCTAATGTGTGTCCAGTGCACATGAGCTCCTAGGGTCATGGGGTGCAATGTGTATTCCTGCACATGTAGCAGGGGGCCGCTCTGTCACCCACGGCCCCGCACCTCCTGCCATCCCCACCGGCGGCTGCCAGAATGGACACTGACACAGGCGCTCATTGAAGCAGAGAATGCCTGTCAGTCCCAGCAAGGGGGTTTCACCCTCTCCCTCTTGTCTTCCTTGTGAGGCGAGCAGTGCTCACAGACAGGCATCCGCCCACTCTGCTCTCTTCCCTGTCTCTCTATTGGCAGGGAGAGAGAGACAATCATCAAGGAGCAGAAGCAGAGGACTGTGGGACATGAAGTCCCATCACAAAGCGACCCCACTGACTCTTAAAGTGGCAGGACTACAAAGCCCAGCCTGCACTGCAAAGAGAGGGGAGAATTATGGGAGAGACTATAAAGTGGACTGCAGAACAGGCCCAAGCCCTCTTGCTTCCTGGGATCCATCTTGTTTGTACTATCTTGCCCCTGTGTGATAGGACTGCAGCCTTACAGCTCCAGCCCAGCGGGTCAGTCATCGCTACCTGAGGGGCACCTCTGCAGAATTGCTGAAAGCATTGGAGTCGGACGGCCCACTGACTCAGCAGACCGATTGCCATCTCTGCTGGCATACAGTGAAGAAGAATCGTTTGATCGTTCACCTGGAGGTTACTGAACATTCTCAGGATTGGTGAGGGGGCACTTGCCCAAAAGCAGACTCAGTTATAAGCCATTAATACCACCCTTTGAAAGGATTGCTACAAGTCAGAACCAGCTGCTTTGCCTTAAAGTGGATGTAAACCGTCACATATACTCAGTGACGTGAACAGCCTCAGATGATACACAGGAATAAAACACATCTCCCTACCTAAGTTTTACATGTATATCTGCTGTCTTCAGCTTTATATACTGTTTAGAAAGTGCACATCCTCTTCGAATTTTCTCTTCCTGAAGGAGTGGATTATTGCTAGACAGAGGCGGCTCTCTAATTAGGCAAATAAGGAGGTCTCCTAAGGCCTCGCACTCATAGGGGCCCCGCGACCGCCTCATTGAAGAGCTTGCTTCTGCTGACAACAGTGCCGCTGCGGGCAGCGTTAAGCTCCGGCCAGCAGTGGTTTAATATTGCCTGTGTGTTCCACGGCCAGGCAGTGGAGAGAGAGGATGGAGTGTGGCTCTGTCTTGAGGAGGAGGCGGGGCCAGCGCTGTGTTGTCCGGGATAGGAGAGTGCTCAGAGGAGCGGTCCCCGCACACCCGGAGGAGGAATCTGGCATGCAGTGGCAAGGAGGGGAAGAGGAAGGTCCCGCGGAGGAGGCACCACGGGCACTGTATGGAGACGATGGAAAGGATGGTAGGAAAGAAGAGGTGTCCGGAGCGGGCCGCCTCTCTCTCTCTCTCTCTGGGGCTGTCAATCAGTGCGGGGGGGGGGGAACTGGGGCTCCAGCTGCAGGGAGAGGCACAGCTACCATGCCACAACCCCTTCTGCAGCAAGCGAACACCAACATGAGAGAAAGTCAGCCCCCCCCAGCATCCCTCAGCCACAGACTGGTCTCTATATTCACCCCCTGTCCTGTCCCATGCACTCCACTCCCTTCCTCCTGATCATCAGTGTCACAAACAGTAAGGACAGCTTAGTCCCAGTGTGCCTCCACCCTGCCCTTACCCCCACCTATGCGGGACTCCACTGCAGGGGGGGTTGAGAGGTCCCAGTCCAATGCCGATCCTCAGCCATGGTGGGCTGGGTGCTCTGCATCCTGCACTGGCACTGCCTGCTGATTGGCTTCTCCGTTGTTACCTCCTTCACTGACACCAGCACCGAGATAGAGAACACTGACACCAGCACCGAGATAGGGAGCACTGACAGCAGCACCGAGATAGGGAGCACTGACAGCAGCACCGAGATAGGGAGCACTGACAGCAGCACCGAGATAGGGAGCACTGACAGCAGCACCGAGATAGGGAGCACTGACAGCAGCACAGAGATAGGGAGCACTGACAGCAGCACCGAGATAGGGAGCACTGACAGCAGCACCGAGATAGGGAGCACTGACACCAGCACCGAGATAGAGAACACTGACACCAGCACTTTAAAGCTCTTAATATATGTAATTTATACAGTTTATTTTTTTGTCGCTTGAATTATTTTTCCCATTATGGGCGTGAGTGGGGCCTCATGTCTAGGTTTTGCCTAAGGCCTCACAAAGCCTAGAGCCGCCTCTGTTGCTAGACACTATGAGACAGCTGATTGGAGGAAAGGCACACATCTCCTTCCCACACATGCGATGCACACTGCGGAGCGTCCCTTCCTCCCAGGGCTGAACGTGGTTGTGACGGCGCTGGGCCTTGGCACCTCCAACATGAGAGAAAGTCAGCCCCCCCCCAGCATCCCTCAGCCACAGACTGGTCTCTATATTCACCCCCTGTCCTGTCCCATGCACTCCACTCCCTTCCTCCTGATCATCAGTGTCACAAACAGTAAGGACAGCTTAGTCCCAGTGTGCCCACCTGAGATTGGCAGCCCCTGACCCCTCCCTCCACCCTGCCCTTACCCCCACCTATGCGGGGCTCCACTGCAGGGGGGGTTGAGAGGTTCCAGTCCATTGCTGATCCTCAGCCATGGTGGGCCGGGTGCTCTGCATCCTGCACTGGCACTGCCTGCTGATTGGCTTCTCCGTTGTTACCTCCTTTACTGACACCAGCACCGAGATAGAGAACACTGACACCAGCACCGAGATAAGGAGCACTGACACCAGCACCAAGATAGGGAGCACTGACACCAGCACCAAGATAGGGAGCACTGACACCAGCACCGAGATAGGGAGCACTGACACCATCACTGAGATAGGGAGCACTGACACCATCACTGAGATAGGGAGCACTGACACCAGCACCGAGATAGGGAGCACTGACACCAGCACCGAGATACGGAGCACTGACACCAGCACCGAGATAGGGAGCACTGACACCAGCACCGAGATAGAGAACACTGACACCAGCACTTTAAAGCTCTTAATATATGTAATTTATACAGTTTATTTTTTTGTCGTTTGAATTATTTTTCCCATTATGGGCGTGAGTGGGGCCTCATGTCTAGGTTTTGCCTAAGGCCTCACAAAGCCTAGAGCCGCCTCTGTTGCTAGACACTATGAGACAGATGATTGGAGGAAAGGCACACATATCCTTCCCACACATACGATGCACACTGCGGAGCGTCCCTTCCTCCCAGGGCTGAACGTGGTTGTGACGGCGCTGGGCCTTGGCACCTCCTGCCATTCACGGCGCCCGTGCGTGTGATGTTGGGAGCAGTCCGGTGGCGGCGCACGTTTATTTATGGGCGGCTGCCCTGGTTGGGCCTGGTCACATGGGGCTCCTGCTCACACTAGCTCTCATGTCCCTCCTGGACCAGGTCTCTTTTCTCCCCCTTCTCCAGCACCAGGTAATTTCTGTACAGTTTGCAGTCACTTTGGTTGTCGTTCATATACATGTCAACCCTTCGCCATTGGTGTCCCCACTCACACCTGTTCATTCACCCCCCACTAGTCCCCTTTTTTCCCCCTCCCCCTGTATACATTAGTCCCACCACATGACACAGACCTCACTGTCATCACACCCCCTTTTACACCAATTTTACACTACATTTATTTGGCCTAATCACCTCCTACTCGTTTTGTCACATGTTCACCTTAGATATGCCCTGTGTGCCCGGGTCCGCCCGGGTTGCCGCCTGTGATATGTGTCGCCGTTGGTCCAGCCCCCCCAGCTCCTGACACTGATGCCTTTGGGTGGTCCGTGGTCCTTGACATTACGCCTCCAGCTGTATATATAGTTGTAAATGATCTATTGGGGGTCTCTATTTTCATTATCCTCCCCTCTATCGATACAAGATTATTTATCTAGTTGTTCATCTCCCATTTGCAGATACACCACATGCTTTCTCCTGATGAGCGGCACCCCCATGTTGAGGGCATGCGGCCTGGTACGGTTCAGGAGGGGGGGGCTCTCGCTCATCCTGACCTGCCAGGCTGTGTGCTCGGATAAGGGTCTGGTATGGATCTTGGGGGGACTTCAACGCATGAGCTCCCAATGTCGGAGCGTTTGTCGTACCAGTGTGAACTCGACCTAAGATGAGGATCCGACTTTATTCCAACTTCAATGATATTGAATGGGCTCAAAACGGACCAAAGTAGTGTGGGAACATTTTTCAAAGTCAGCCTGACTTGTGTCGGAGCCGTTAAAACAAACAAAGACTTGGGGGGCACACCCTAAAAATGCATTACATTAAAGATGGCAGCTATAAGACCATACAAACAGAACAGAAGATTACAGCGCACACATAAAAAAATGACATTAAATCCTGTAAGGCTATTTAAAACACCTGAACATATTCAGCAAATAAGCCAAATTATGGGGATTTGGTCACATCATATGGCCATATGGTGCTTAAGCCCACTACTGCATCAAAGTACCCCATTATCAGTGGGTCCTACACTATTCATAGAGTGAAAGCTCCTGCTTCTCAACCATGGGAGAAATACACTCCTCCTTACTAGGAGGACTCCTCCTATAACACAGGTGGACACTAATTAGGGGTAATGGCGGGGGGATGGGGTGCTCTAGCCCAAGGGATCTGGTCAGTTAAGAGGGCTCTCATAGGGAACCATTGATTTTTACACATCATGCAACGTGTGCTCCCAAAGTCGGAATGTATGTCACACCAGTGTGAACCGAGCCTCATCCCTTTAAAACCGAACACATATTAATTACACAGGTTCTGAGGCTGATTAAGGTGGTAATTAAACTCACTTGGTGCCTTATCTGCATTAAATTAGCCTCAGAACCTGTGTAATTCATATGCATTTAGGTTTAAAGGGATGAGACGGCAACCCTAGCTACAACCTCCATCACCCCCTCTCCACACCATAGGGGGAGGTGTTCTGTAGCTCTCAGAGATGCACTGGGTAATGTTGTAATATTAACATTATACTAAACCCACAACAGTAAAATCAGTCTGTATATACAGTAGGGGTGCAACGGATCAAAAAACTCACGGTTCGGATCGTTCCTCGGATCAGGAGTCACAGTTCGGATCATTTTCGGATCAACAAAAAAAAAATCTCTCCACTGTAATATCCACAATCTCCCTATTGGCAGAGCATTGGCAGAGTATTGGCATAGTATCAACCTCCGCGGATCGGATCACGGATCGATGACGATCCGTTGCACCCCTAATATACAGTAAAGCATGCCTGTTATACTCACTGTGAAACCTAGGGGGTTAATCCTTTGCATTGTGTATAAAGGCTTTTTGATCCTGTTTCTCTGACCCTCCTCTTCTTCCACTGTCTCCAAAAAAAAACCTGATATTTACAGAGCCGGGGACGGGCTGCACATGCTCAGTTTGGTGTGTATTGCTAGAGTAAGGATGAGCTCAGGCGTGTTCGCAAACAGCTCGTGCAGAGCCTGATCTCTCTGCAGCCACACATCGGGAAATGTCTCACTGCTTTTGATTAGCGCTCCGCAGTGCTGACTTCCTGGCGGGCTCTGCACGAGCTGTTTGTGAACACGCCTGAGCTCATCCTTACTAGAGAGTTTTTTTTTTTCTTGGGAGGGTGCATGTGATCAGCACAGGGCCAATCAGCACTGTCCAGACATATCCAGACAGAGGATCAGTGCAGTATGAAAACTCCTCCTACAAGGTTTACTAGGAGCTGATAGAAGTCACAAGACTGCTATATACTGCTAATGAGAAAATGTATTTATCAGTTTATATTTACTAAAATAATTGCTTTTCCATATTCAGTGTACTGTGGGAGACCAGATATATTGAATGCAGGGTCCTGGGTTTAGTAACACCTTAATCACTTGCCGACCGGCTCACGCCGATATACGTCGGCAAAGTGGCACTGCTGCGCAAATCATCGCACCTGTACAGCGGCTCCTTTAAGAGCCCTAGCAGTCGCGTGCATGATCTCGGCTAGCCACCCGCGATTGCGGGCACAAGAGCCAGAACGGGGATTTGTTCTGACAGGGGAGGAGAGACAGATCATCTGTTCTTACTAATTAGGAACAATGATGTATATCCTCCTCTAGTCAGTCCCATCCCCTCGCAGTTAGAAACACACACTAGGAAACACATTTAACCCCTTGATTGCCCCCTAATGTTAACTCCTTCCCTGCCAGTGACATTTACATAGTAATCAGTGCATTTTTATACCTCAGATCGCTGTATAAATGTTAGTGGTCCCAAAAAAATGTCAAAAGTGTCCGATCTGTCCACTGCAATGTCGCAATCCTGATTAAAATTGCTGATCGTCGCCATTACTAGTTAAAAAAAAAATAATAAAAATGGAATAAATCTATACCCTATTTTGTAGACGATATAACTTTTGCGCAAACCAAACAATATACGCTTATTGCTGCCATAACCCTGGTATTTTTGGGAACACCGTGCGTTTCTCTTTAAGATAAAAGTGGTCTCTGCGGCGGATTCGCTGCAAAATCACTTTTATCAGTGGCGGGAGAGGTGCCCACCCCCCTCCCGCAATGCTCTGGTCATCTCCACCGCTTACCGGACCCACCAGAAGCGGTGGAGACAATCGCGCCTTACCCGTGGATGCCTGGCTGCCGAGTGAGGGGAAGATGGCCGCCGCTCAGCTCCATAGCATGGGAGGGCGGAAGCGACCTCTGACGTCACTTCTGCCCATAGCTCTTAAAGGAGATTTTTTTTTTTCAAGTGACACTTTTTTTTTCTTTATTGCATTTTAGTGTAAATATGAGATCTGAGGACTTTTTGACTCAAGATCTCATATTTAAGAGGTCCTGTCATGCTTTTATTCTATTACAAGAGATGTTTACATTCCTTGTAATAGGAATAAAAGTGACCCAAACATTTTTTTTTTTTAAAGACAGTGTCAGAATAAAAAATAAAAAGTAAAATAAATAAGAGATTTTTTTTTTTAAAAGCGCCCTGTCTCGACGAGCTTGCTCACAGAAGCAAACACATATGTGAGTAGAGTCTGCATATGAAAATGGTGCTCAAACCACACATGTGAGGTATCGCCGCAATCGGTAGAGCGAGAGCAATAATTCTAGTCCTACACCTCCTCTGTAACTCAAAACTGGTAACCTGTAGAAATTTTAAACATCGCCTATGGAGATTTTTAAGGGTAAGTGTCAAAAAGAGGCTCTGTCCTTAAGTGGGTAAACTAGGATTCCAAACAATGTACTGAATTGAGAGCAGAACACTTCATTTACAACTTCAATTTTTAGAGGCTGACATAAGAACTATGTGAAGCTTGGAATTTGATTGGCTCCTGTCAAGGAAGTCAGGACGTCACACATTCCAGCGTAACGTGAGGGGCTGCGCACGCGCGCTCCTTTCCCGGCATCATCAATGAAACCTCTGGATGATGTCAGCTCCTTCGCCATTGGGCGGTAGGATTTCGCGCATGCTCACTGTAGCATTCCTTGCCGTAAATGGGGAGTCGCTCCTGGCAACAAGTCCCTCCCCTTCTCCGGCCGTTAGCGGAGGAGCATGCGCGCTGACCCTTATCTGTGGCTGCGAGAAGCGGTTTCCCGCCCGGGTCGTTCAGCCGGCTGAATTGGTGATGTGTAGGTCGTGACAGGTAGGCGGGGAAGAGGTCCTTGTCTCGTAGTAGTCAAGTGGGTGACGGGAAGAGAGACCCGGGCCTCGCTTGTGTGCGGTGTGGAAGTGGCGGGAGATTGTAGGCCTCACCTGTGTCACTGGGGTGGGAAACCGCGTGTGCTCTGGTTATTCAGTCAGTGGGCCCCCGGTATGATATGTGTGCTAACTAGATTGTCAGTGTGTACTGTAATTCTATAGGCACTGCTCATTGTGTATGGCAGTGCCTATATAATAAAAGCAGACCTTGTACACGGTGACTAGTGCTTATATAATTACAGCAAACACTTTATGTGGTGATCTGTGCCTGTATAATTAGAGCACACCCTTTACAGGATGATTAGTGCCTAAATATTGAGAAGTAATCTCTGATGGTGACTAATGCCTGTATATGTAGAGCAGACACTACACTGACCAGTGACTGTTTAATAAGAGCAAACATTGTACAACAGTGACTGATAAAATGTCTGCTCGTTATATAGAGTGTTGATCACTGTATATAGAGTGTGCTGTCTGGTATACAGGCACCGTGTCCTGCGTGCGGTATCTGCTGTCACCTTTTGCACCCCCGCGTACGGTGTGTGCTGTCTGGTATACAGGCACCTTTGCCCCCCCCGCCCGCGTACGGTGTCTGGTATACAGGCACCTTTGCCCCCCCGCCCGCGTACGGTGTCTGGTATACAGGCACCTTTGCCCCCCCGCCCCCGTACGGTGTCTGGTATACAGGCACCTTTGCCCCCCCGCCCGCGTACGGTGTCTGGTATACAGGCACCTTTGCCCCCCCCCCCCCCCCGCGTACGGTGTCTGGTATACAGACACCTTTGCCCCCCCCGCGTACGGTGTCTGGTATACAGACACCTTTGCCCCCCCCCCCGCGTACGGTGTCTGGTATACAGGCACCTTTGCCCCCCCCCCCCGTACGGTGTCTGGTATACAGGCACCTCTGCCCCCCCCCCCCCCGTACGGTGTCTGGTATACAGGCACCTCTGCCCCCCCCCCCCCCGTACGGTGTCTGGTATACAGGCACCTCTGCCCCCCCCCCCCCCCCCCCGCGTACGGTGTCTGGTATACAGGCACCTCTGCCCCCCCCCCCCCCCGCGTACGGTGTCTGGTATACAGGCACCTTTGCGCCCGCGTACGGTGTCTGGTATACAGGCACCTTTGCGCCCGCGTACGGTGTCTGGTATACAGGCACCTTTGCGCCCGCGTACGGTGTCTGGTATACAGGCACCTTTGCGCCCGCGTACGGTGTCTGGTATACAGGCACCTTTGCGCCCGCGTACGGTGTCTGGTATACAGGCACCTTTGCGCCCGCGTACGGTGTCTGGTATACAGGCACCTTTGCG
This sequence comes from Lithobates clamitans, assembly GCA_037952925.1. Lineage (NCBI taxonomy): Eukaryota > Metazoa > Chordata > Amphibia > Anura > Ranidae > Lithobates > Lithobates clamitans. Next base: position 884,054 of record JBBGZY010001421.1, read on the forward strand.
CCCGCGTACGGTGTCTGGTATACAGGCACCTTTGCGCCCGCGTACGGTGTCTGGTATACAGGCACCTTTGCGCCCGCGTACGGTGTCTGGTATACAGGCACCTTTGCCCCCCCGCCCGCGTACGGTGTCTGGTATACAGGCACCTTTGCCCCCCCGCCGCGTACGGTGTCTGGTATACAGGCACCTTTGCCCCCCCCCGCGTACGGTGTCTGGTATACAGGCACCTTTGCCCCCCCCCGCGTACGGTGTCTGGTATACAGGCACCTTTGCCCCCCCCCCCCCGTACGGTGTCTGGTATACAGGCACCTTTGCCCCCCCCCCCCGTACGGTGTCTGGTATACAGGCACCTTTGCCCCCCCCCGTACCTGTGTCTGGTATACAGGCACCTTTGCCCCCCCCCCCCCGTACGGTGTCTGGTATACAGGCACCTTTGCCCCCCCCCGCGTACGGTGTCTGGTATACAGGCACCTTTGCCCCCCCGCGTACGGTGTCTGGTATACAGGCACCTTTGCCCCCCCCCCCCCCCCCCCCGCGTACGGTGTCTGGTATACAGGCACCTTTGCCCCCCCCCCCCCCCGCGTACGGTGTCTGGTATACAGGCACCTTTGCCCCCCCCCCCCGCGTACGGTGTCTGGTATACAGGCACCTTTGCCCCCCCACCCCCCCGCGTACGGTGTCTGGTATACAGGCCCCCTCCTCCCCCCCACCCCCCCCCCCCGCGTACGGTGTCGTATACAGGCACCTTTGCCCCCCAACCCCCCCGCGTACGGTGTCTGGTACACAGGCACCTTTGCCCCCCCCCGCGTACGGTGTCTGGTACACAGGCACCTTTGCCCCCCCCCCCCGCGTACGGTGTCTGGTACACAGGCACCTTTGCCCCCCCCCCTGCGTACGGTGTCTGGTATCCACCAGGCACCTTTGCCCCCCCCCGCGTACGGTGTCTGGTACACAGGCACCTTTGCCCCCCCGCATACGGTGTCTGGTATACAGGCACCTTTGCCCCCCCCCCGCGTACGGTGTCTGGTATACAGGCACCTTTGCCCCCCCCCCCCCCGCGTACGGTGTCTGG